>CACSLK010028053.1:8885164-8900390 GCA_902706635.1 Striga hermonthica | reverse complement strand
ATTAGTCTGAGGTAATGTCTAATCACTAATGTTTTATATTTTATATCTACTATATATAATCCCTCTCATAAAATTAGTGTGATGTAATATTTAATGTTTTGTATTATTCATACATATTTTGTAGATATACACCAATTCATTTGTCCAACTGTTGTATAAATTATCATATTATAAATAGAGCTATCTTAGACTTCCATTTAAGTTCCAGCGGCACCGGTTCCTTCTGATTTTGGGGTTCCATTTAATAGTCATGGTCAGTATTTTTGTATAAAAAAAAATATAGAAATATTAGTGAACATTATATAGCTAATCAAGTATAATCGATATTAAACTAACAACTCATTGTCTGACTACCTAATAAATTATCATATTATAAAAAGATCTATCTTAGGATTTCATTTTTAAGTTCTAGAGCACCAGTTACTTCTAATCTTCGGGTTTCATTTAAGATCAGGGTCAGTCTTTATGTGCGTTGACATATTATTAAAGAAATCAGTTCTTAGCAACGACCGATTATATGTTGTTGTTTTTACGTGTAAGTAATAGATAAGAGATGTGCATTGGCATGTTCTTAAAAAAATCTTTTTTTGATGACGACAAATATTATGTTATTACGCGTGTAAGTAATAGGTCAAGAAGAGTCAAGGTCAACATTTATTGTACGTTGGCATGTTAAGTAATAGATCAAGAAGAGTCAAGGTCAACATTTATTGTACGTTGGCATGTTCTTAAAGAAATCAATTTTTAGTCACGGACAATTATGTTGTTTGTTTTGCATGTAAATAATATAAAAGTATTGAAAATATTAGTTTGTGTGGACGACGAGTTGCTCAGCTATTGAACAAATAATGTTGTGTACAAGAAAGTTTAAATAATATATTTTTTGCATGAGAAACATTTTATGGTTTGATAATTTCCTACGAATTATCACTCTTTTATTTATTAATACATTTTAATTTTTAATATTCTCTAAAGTAAATACAGCCCGAGCATCGCACGGGTTACATATTAGTTTACATTGAAACACATAAAAAAAAAATATATGTATAGTAAATCAATACAACTACCACTTGTGGCTTAAGTAACAAGCCAAGAAAACTAAATTCAAAAGACAAAACAAAATATTATTAATTAACATTAACAAATGTAAATTTCTTGGAGTAGAAGACAAATAATCAATCTTAATTTTTATATTCAATCATATATGCAAAAAGATTTCGGATTTCTCCTTTATGGATGATTCTTTTTTATTTTAACGTATTTATTAGAATCATTGATTTGTGTTAGCACATATATGTTATTTACACAAAATACAATTTAAATTTACATGGCGCCAATTCTCATTTGTGAGGATTCTTTTTTATTTTATCATATTTATTATAGTCAACAATTTAGATTGACATATATATACCCAAAATATAAAAGTAATATTTAAATATGTTTTTTCATTGTAGCAGATTTTAAAAATGAACGATTTTTTTAGAAGATATACACAATTTTTTATGTGAGATATACACAAATTTTCCTTTTATGGTATTATTTTTTACAATTGTTTAAAAAAAATCAAAATTTGAATAGTAAATCAATTTTCTGGAAAAAAAATTATCTCCTCTTGCAATTTCACGAAACCCTTTCCTCTCTGTTGTAGAAGCCGATTTGCGCCGCTCCGGCCTCCTCGTCGACAGCGAGGCTCGAGCCTGTGGTCGTCGTTGACCGGCCGTTCCGTCCCTGACGTCGCACCTTCCCCCTTTCGTTGCAGTTGTTGGCGAAGGATTCGCCGCCCTCGGCCGTCATCGAGACCCCGATTGGGGTGGTGGGCCCTCAATCTGAGTCCGATGGCTGTTCTCCGCCGATGGGTCTCCAATTGGAGGGGTTCTGCCCCTCGATCTTCCTCTAGTTTTACGTTCGAGGGCCTCTGGTCGCCTCTGATGTTGGAGCCTCCATAGTAGTGCGGGGGTCCATTTTTCGACAGTTTGTGGCGAGATTGGGTGGTGGAGAGTCAATGGACAGAACATGACCCTGGTGGCTGCGACACCCGGTGTTGCGGATGCTGGGATTGTAGGGCAAGGCTGCTCTCATCCCACTGGTCCTCTGGTGTTGGGAAAGGTGGGGTCCGACGGTCCCAATTTCGGCTAGTGGTGTTAGGAGTGTTGGGTTGTGCTGGTGTTGGGATCGGATCTTGTTCTCTCAGTTGATGGTGGGTTGATTTGAGATGGTTTCGGAGTTCGGGTTCCGCTGCTGTATAGGCGGTCTCACAGTTTCGGTAACAGTTCCTCGAGCTTAAGATCTTCTTAAACCGACTGATTCTCTACTGGTTTTGGGCTGGTGTGTTGGCTGGGGAAGGCCATATTCTATTTAGTATCTATTTAGTTATTTTGTTTCTGTTTCGTTCGAGTTCGTGTTAGTGCTGTTCTTGGGTCTTGTGTTTTTGGTTTGGGCTATTTGGCCTCTGTGCACCTGAGTGTCAAATTTATTCTCCTGTTGGGAGCCGACACTCAGGTATTCTCTTGTTGGGAGTCTTGTTTAGTTTTTAGTTTGTGTCGGTGTTGTTGGTTGGTGTAGTTTCTGAGCTTTGTTATTCTAGCGTTGCTAGGTCAGGCTTTAGGCGATCTTTATATCTGCCTCCCAGTTTTTCCAGTCTTCGGTTATACTATTCAGCCTTTGGCTGCATCTCTTCGCACGTTGTGCGGTTGTTATTAATATAGTGTCTCTATCGTTTTGGGAAAAAAAATCAATTTTCTGTTTTGTGTGTAGACAAGATTTAATTTGTTATGCAAAACGAATATATATATACATATATATATATATATATATATATATATATTTATTTACTATATAAACTTAGAAATCTCTTTCATAAAATTACTACATTAAATTTACTACATAAAAAGTTTTCATGCATATAATACAACAGTTGTCCCAATTAAAAATTGTTCGGCTTGAAAAAGTGATATCTAATTACTAATGTTTTTATATTTTATATCTACTATATATAAATCTCTATCATAAAATTAGCTTGATGTAATGTTTAATGTTTTTTATGTGGTAATACATACTTTGTAGACGGTAATGCATATTATTCACGAATATAATTACTAATATTTTTTTAGACTTTAATACATATTATTCAAATATAATATTTTGTATATTTTCAACATGTTATATAACTCCATATGTGTGTGGTTGTGGGTGTGTACGAATATAATTACTAATATTTTTTTAGACTTTAATACATATTATTCAAATATAATATTTTGTATATTTTCAACATGTTATATAACTCCATATGTGTGTGGGTGTGGGTGTGGGTGTGTGTTAAACTTTTTTTAGACATGTTTTATTATAATTTCAAAAAAAATTAGGTGACATCACATTCCTTAACAATAATATAGAATATTTTAAACAATCTTACATATGTTATAACATTTTAGGTGTTTTTAATATTTTAAACATAAGTGTTTAATGTTCTTTTAAATAAGATAAAAAAATGTATAAAAATATTAGTGAATATTATTTAGCTAATATAGTATAATCGATATTAAAATGATAAACTAACAACTTATTTGTTGAACTGCCACGTATATTATCATATTATAAATAGATCTATTTTAGGGTTCCATTTATGTTCAAGCGACATCATTTCATTATGATCTCACGGTTCCATTTAAGAGTCAGGGTAAGTCTTTTGTATAAAAAAAAGTATATAAATATTAGTAAATATTATTTAGCTAATCAACTATAATCGATATTAAAATGATAAATTAACAGCTCATTTGTCGAACTGCAAAGTAAGTTATCATATTATAAATAGATCCGTCTTATGGTTCCATTTAAGTTCTAACTGTGTAACGCCCCACTTTTATTTGCAAAATTTCAGGATAAATTTTTTGAAATTTATTTCCAAAAACACTTGAGGCGCTACTCATTTTCAAAACCAATATCAAATTCAACCAATCATCAATACTCAATCCTCAATATTCATTTATCAATAATCAATAATCCAAATAACCAAGTTCAATAATCAATACTCATAAAATCCCAGGGAAAACATTCCCTAACAGTAATCCAGAAATCGAACAAAACAACAATAGCAATATTTCAGTTTTAAGCGGAAGCAGTAACAAATTATTATGACCACACTCGCTTCCCTCGGTTGTGCCCGCAACACTAACCTGCATCTATGAAGAGCAGGTGGGGGTGAGCACAATAGGAAAATCGAGGTGCTCACCACTATGCAATAATTAATATTCAGTAATCAAAAAAAAATTTTAGGTATGGTCGCAGCATGTATACGAATCAATAATCATCCCATCTCCTATCAATAATCAATAATCATCTCATGTGCACACCTATAGCAATAGACTACTGGTGAGCTATATACCGAACGCCTTATCTAAGGCCTTACAATGAGTGCCCGACCAGCAGGAGCAATAATCCACCCCGAGGCCAAGACCTACGCCTTGGTCTTACAACGATGATCACTAGCCAAGGCTCACGCCCTGACTGCCAACAATAATAAAGGAGACTATCCGAAGGTACGTTCTATAACTACAAGGATAACCGTTCGACGGCCGGTACAGCTCACATCGAAGGTTACATGGCTCACATGAACAAATTGATCATACCATAACAAAACAATTAAATAAAGCATAGAAATTTCATAATTAAAACCCACCTAGTAATCGAGGGAAAAATAGTAGGCCGAGAACACAGCTCGTCAAAAACCTACATTATACAAGATAGTCCAATAAGAGACTATCCAATACACGAACCAATACAACTACTCTCATGCAATATATCTCAGCCACATAGATAATTCAACAACGACACAAAACATAGTTGCAATCCAGAAACAAAAATAAATAACTCGCATAGTCTCAGTATTTCCAAGATAACAGGAGCTACAGGAATGATATTTGGGTGATTCCAAAACTAATGAGCAGCTAACACATATATCCAAAACTTTTATTTTGATCACTTAAGCAAAAAATAGCTTTAAAACCGAGTTTAAGCATAAAACACTTAGGTCAAGAAATCTGTCAACATAACTATTTATCAAATTACAACACTTAACTAAAACAACAATATCTCAAGTTATAAAACTCCAAATCACACAAACTCAAAACCTACAGAAACTACACATGGAATTCTACAAGTTTCAAGAAGAGCATTCCTAAAATAATTACTTTAACAGCCTTATTTTAGAGCATACATTTCAATCATATACACAACCATTGCTTCAAAATTTCTGGACATAAATCCAACTTTGAAAAATCATATAAAATCAACCAAAACTCTAAATTGCATGATTGTAACTCCTAATGGAAGCTTATAACGTGTGCTACAGGTTTCATGATGATCATATTTTCACATAGCCACATTAAGATTATCAAAATCAGCCTAACATCATAATCATCAAACCTACCCGGATTTATGAAAACTGCATGCGTGTTCAACTTTGAAAACTCATAACAAATTCAAATCAACTCCAAATTGAAAAATTCTAAAACTTTTTGAACTCTAACTCAAAATACCACAATTCACATGAAGAACACTTGTCCAATAAATGACTTCTTTGTCGAGAAAAACAGAGCACAAACAGAGGCTATAACATGGAGGTTTCAGTTCAATTCAACTCAAAATATACATTCATGAACATAGCATCAATGAGTCACATACAATCATGATATATATCTCATATACACGCATATTAAATATAGGGAGTTTAGTCCGGGTACCGTTCTCGGGAAAGGTACGCAAGACGAGCAAAGGAAAAGAGCCGAACGAGTTGAACGGACCGTACGTGCGGGCTCGGCTCGAGTGGCACGAGTATTTTGGCCGAAATAATTTAGAGACTTGAGATGGATAATTTCCTTGTTGAGTAGCGTGAGAAAGAGTGGTCTGGATATTTTGATATCTGGAAGGATGCTATGTGCCGAGAGAAAATTCTTAAGGGAAAAAATATGCTTGGACGTGAAAGCAAATGTGAAGAATATCTGTTTGCTGCATAGTTTTCTATGTAAAAAATGGTCCCGTAAGCTCTCTTTCGGTTATTACCAGGGAAATAAAGAGAGCATCAATTCATGATAAATTCATGACCATAAATTTGGAAGGTTACACAATTTAAAATCAATTTAAAGACCAACTTTGCAAAAACCGCATCTGAAGAAATTTCTCGTATGTAACAACTATAATTTCAATTAAATGCTTGAATAAAACTTTTAGTTAAAGCAAATCATAATGTCGAGATGGATGAATTCAAAAGCTATGCAATAATTTGGTTACAAGTATTTGTTTGATTCCAAAAATGAATTTACTTGGTATTACACATATTAGAATAAAAGATCAATTAATCTTTAGCAAGTGGAAGTTACAAGATTTATTTGCCCAAAGAAAAGTTTGCTAAAACGAACTTGAATAAGAATTTGGTAAATTTAATATTCACAACACGATTAAACTCGGATATATATATATAATACACATAATAATATTTATTAATAATACACATTTAAACACATAATAACAATTAGGCAAAAGAGACATTTAATATAAATATTAATACTAATACTAATAATAATCAATTTAGACAATTAGGCAAAAAAGACAATTAATGTAATAATAATAATAATAATAATAATAATAATAATAATAATAATAATAATAATAATAATAATAATAACAATGCAATAATACTTAAATAATTCCAATATTATTCAAAATCAAAACGAGGCATTACAAGCGGCATCAGTTTCGAGTTCCATTTAAGAGTAAGGTCAGTTATCGTGTTGGCACATTTTTTAAAAAAAATTGTTTTCAGTCACGACCAATTATATGTTGTTTGGCATGTAAGTAATAGATAAAAGAGTCATGACCATTTCGTGCGTTAACATGTTCTTAAAAAAAATCAGTTTTTAGTCACGACCAATTATATGTTGTTGTTTCGCCTGTAAGTAGAAGAGACGAGCAAAAAATATTAGTTTGTGGAGACGACGTGTTGACTATTTTGAAAAAATAATATTGTGTACAATGATGTTTTAATAATATATTATTTTTCGTGATAAACATTTTATTATGTGACAATATCCCTAAGAATTATTACTCTTTTATTTATTAATACACTTTAATTTATAATATTTCTCAAAATAAATACAGCCCGTGCATCGCATGGGTTATATACTAGTATCTATAAAGAGAGAACTTATTTACCAAATATAGTAAAAAAAAATCCGCCAAAATTAATTGCATGTCACTTTGGGAATTATTTGAATTTTATTTACCATAAAATTAGGCAGCATTAAATGCTCCACTAATGGTGGGTTTATTCAATTAAGGTTTATTCATTTAATTTTATTTTACCATCTATATAATCATATTCTTAATAAACATTAAATTTCCATATATAATTTTAAATTAATTACATCAATAAATAATATTAATATAAATATTTATCATTAGATAAAAAATAAAATTACTTCTATAAGTGTTATAAATAATAAATAGTATGTACCCCCTGCGATGCACGGGACAAAAATATTAATTGAGTTATCTTCACAGCTTTTTCCGTTTAAGTCTAAAAGTAATAGGATTATTATCTATTTTCTACTTCTTTTAATCAACGTTAAGTCTAAAAAACTTATAAGTTTTTTTCCACATCTTTTGACCAACATCGTTTTTTAGCCAAAACATTAAATATGAGCATGTTAGGGCTAGCTTGTAGAATAATTAATATATTATCTCACTGAAATATTTATACTAATAAAATTTTATTTTAACATATAAATTTATCCTTTGATATAAAAGAAAGTAACAGTTTCATTTATTCTTGTTCATCATATAATATTTAATTATTATTTTATTATATGATAAAAAGGAATATTGTTAAATAGTGTAGTAGAATTGTTATAAAATTATATGAATGATTTTTTTAACCATATGGATTTAATATATTTTTATGATTTGATAATATAACTATAATATATTTTTAATGATATAATGGTTTACTTTAGTATAGCTAGAATGATAGTTGCAAATAGGAAAAAAAAAAAAAAAATCTATTAGATGCAGCTAGCATTCTGCTATAAGATAAAAGTTTTTTCGTTATGATGAGGTTTTTTATCCATCATGTTCTTCTACACATCTATTAGATTAGCAGCCAGCATTCTGGTATAAGATAAAGGTTTCCTCAGAGCGAGATGCATGTCACATGTCATCTAAACTTTTTGATATTTTTTTTAGTTTGTTACTTTTAATTATCACAAATTTAACCGTGTGAAATGATTTACAACATACACTACATTCTATTTTACAACATACTCTACATTAAATGAAGACTGATTTTCATTTGCTAATGATTTATAAAGTTTGATTATTAATTTTACCAACATTTTGCTTATTGATTTATAAAGTTTGATTTTTATTTTGACTATGCAGGAAAGATGAACTTGTTAAATATATGTTGTTAATATAAACAAACATAAAAGTTTTTCATATTGTTTTTTTAGCCTTTATCAGTTTGTAACGTTTTATCAGTGTAGGAAACATTTTCATGATTTTTTATTTATTCAACGATCTGTTGATTCATTACAACCTTGAATAATCTATTGAAAATTATTAAGCCGCCTTCTGGAAAATATGTATGGAGTTATGTGTTTGTGTCTCATAAGTCACAAATATAATGAATAACATTACAAAATATTCATTCAAACTTTTATTCATTGCAAATATATTAAACTAGTTTATATAACAACAATAAATACCACTTTCAATATATTTATTAATAAAAATTATATAAAATTTCTGGTGTGTTCAAATTTAAATAATTTATTTATGGGTTCAATATTAAATCATCCAGACATTTGGTCAAATGCATAGTTGTGTTCAAATTTAAATCATTGACATTTTGTTCGGTTGAAATTTAAATCATCTACCATGATACTGTGATGTATATAATATATATATAGTTATATATATATATATATACAAATTTTTAACAAATAATATGTGCTTTATAAATATAATAATAATTTCACAAGATTTTAAACGTAAAATCTGATTTTTAATCACAATAGAAAAATCATAGTAAGTTGTGTTGAAAAGGTGTTATAGGATAAAACAATTAAATAAAATACTTGATGGAAATAGAATGCATTAATTACATTTGACTTTTCTTACTACTATTTTTATTAAATATGATGGCTTTTTATAAGTATAGATGACATTATACGACACTAAGTTTTTTAATAAAATAATATTTGAGTACTATGATGAACCAAAGTATGCAATATTATTGTTTTTTCTATATTGATATATATGTTAAAATATTATTTATATTAACGTAAATGGTTCAACGAGCTAATATATTGTTAAAATAAAATTATGAAAAAATATTCTAAAATACGAAACTTTGTGCATCACACGGGATTCTCACTAGTTTGGTTGGATAGATAGGTAATTAATTATGTGGAAAGGTAGTAACTGGATATGTAAATTCAGATATAAGGAATATTGTTTTTAGTTCATTATATTGATATCTTCTAGTAACTTCACCTTTTCAGACATCAAATTTTCCAGATTAACTTAAAAAAATATTGAATTATTTAGGTACACTATTAGTGGCAAATAAGGACGGAATTATTTAAATTTATCATGGGCCGAAAATGTAGTTTATACATAAAACTTTAGACGGACAATTGACTGAGCAAACAATCTTCAAGTGGTCTGAAATTTTGGGCATACGACCGTCTTGACGAGAAGAATTTACAATTAGACCACATACTTGAAACTTAAATAAAAAACACAGGAATCATGTCAAAAATAGAACACTAAAAATTATTTTAGATGAAAAATTGAATAGGAAAACAAAGTCTAATTGAGCTAAAAAATTATTATTACAACCATCTTGATGGGACAAATATGACGGTGAGTCTTCCCACTAAATCTTACGTTAGAGGGCACCAAAATAGCCCTTAAATAGAGAACAATAAATTTGGGCTTAAAACTATTTTAGATGAGCAAACGAAGGAGATCAAATTTGGTGAGTACGACTGGTTCGACAAAAAGAATTCGATGGTGGGTCACCCACATGAATCAGATATTAAATACCATTGAAATTAAACCGAATAGAAAACACCCTAAATTTTCAACATACTCATGAGGAATTTCACAGTTCTTATTGTTTGACATTCGTGGTTGGGAATGTTGACGTTGTTGTCCAAGTGGGCCTTATAAATGCAGAGAAATGCATCATATATATCACTCGCTTATCAAATTGTGTTAGAAAAATTATTTCATTATATATTTTCATCAATATATTAATTTCTTGATCATATTTTATATTAGTGGATATGTCGATGGGAAGAGCATCGTCGTTGTTGCTGACTGTGTGCGATGTCTTCAAGTTTACGAATTTCTTTTATGCGAATGATCAAGGTTTGTAGTAGTTCTTTGGTAACTCTGCACTACAAGAAAATGATGAAATTTTAATAGAAAATTTCAATAGAAATATATATCAATAGAATTTCAATGCATTTATTTCGGTTGAAAATTTTCAATGAATTCCAGTGAAAAATTCTAATGTAAATATTCCGTTGAAATATATTTGTAACTGGTTCCTTTTTTTTTTTTTCATTTATACTAAGCAATTAATCACTAGGTAATTAATATTAACCTTCTAACCTTAAGTGATTAAGCTCTAATTAGTCTCAACCCTTAATCAAGACATCCAAGTTAATCCCTATATCACTTAGGCAAGCAATAAAAACAATAGCATCCAAGCTTTCCATCCACCATCAAACAATCACTCAAATCTACTTTGATAAGCATCATAAGT
The DNA here is from genome assembly GCA_902706635.1 of Striga hermonthica. Classification (NCBI taxonomy): domain Eukaryota; kingdom Viridiplantae; phylum Streptophyta; class Magnoliopsida; order Lamiales; family Orobanchaceae; genus Striga; species Striga hermonthica. The sequence continues at coordinate 8,889,562 of CACSLK010028053.1, read as the reverse complement.
AAAAACGAGGCAAAAACTAAAGTATTGAGGTTTAAAATTTAATACCCAATCTTCTATTGCGTGCTAGACAAAATTCGGATTCAAAAAGCTCAGATTTGAACAAAAACCACATGCCGGAAAACGTGCAGGAAAATGATGTCATAGGGCTCTGAGGAAAAATAGAGAGAAAACTATAAACTAGAGAGCTCTTCCCAAAAGGAAAACGTGAAAATTTAAAGATAGATCCCCCGAATACAAAGGGCTAATTGTATTTATACCCACTAGCCAAAACACGCACTAAAATACACACATTAAGTAAAACACTCGCGAGGTCGCTAATTGGCCCGCTGACCGCAGTCACTAGTGGCAAGTCATGGGCGCAGTATGGGGCACTTGCAAGGTCGCAGACTCGGGCAAGGGGTGTGGACGCAGCAGGCGCGGTACTCGCGATGTCACGAAAAGGGACGTCGGCGTGGGCAGCATAACAAGGCGAGGCACAGCAACGCGCACTCGCGAGGTCACGGGCTCTCCCGCATGGTCGCAATTTTTGGGGCACCGCGACACTCGCGAGTCGCTGGTTAACTTGGCGAGTGTGCGGGCAGTCTGGGCAACGCGGCGCTCGCAAGCATGCGGGGTGGGACGCAATGTCGCGGGCATGGGCAGGACGACGTGGCGATAGCGCGCGCGGGCTGGGCCGCGAGGTCGTGGGCACTTGCAAGGCACGAGGCATGTCATCGATCGACAAAGGCTTGAAATACTCAGAATTGATCGGGAACAGCTTGGGATCACTTGAAATTGCTCGTGTCTCGGGAATTGGTTCGATTCTTTTCTTCTATCCTCTAAATAAACATGAAAATTACACCAAAAATGTACGAATAAGTACGCTAAAACATAAAACAAAGTGGAAAACATGAAAACACATGAAACAACTAAAATGGACCGGTTAATCAAGAAAACGAACCTAGAACCGACTCAACTATGCACATAAGACACATAAAAAGAAGCACAAAAAGACAATAAATAATTAACAGACACATATGAACTAATATTAGGAGTTTTCTCATTACATGTTATATTCATGGACTCTATGGCAGTGGAGGTACTTGTGCTGTAGACAGATACACTCGATTGTTATTAGAGTACCCATGAAGAACCCAACATCACATTTTGCATCGAACTTCCCAAGTTGTTCACGTTCATTACAAATAAAGCATTTACAACCAAACAAATAAAAATTACTGAGGTTAGGGCTTTTACCTTTTCATAATTCATATGATGGCTTTTACCTTTCCATAATTCATATGCTGTATTTTTTACTTCTGCCCACCAGGGATGATAGATATCCCTTGAGTTTAACATTACCCTGGCCATTTCTTGAAGAGTACCGTTTGTTATGTTTTTGTGGTGTTTTATCGTGTTTTATGTGCTTTAGTTGAGTTGTTTTTTAGGATTAGTTTTGTGTCAACCGGTCTATTTTGTCATATTTTATGTGTTTTTGTTGCTGTTATATATTCTTGTATTTTGTCGTATTTTCGAGTCTCTTTTGGTTATTTAGGTCCAATTTGCATGACCGGGAAGACGAGCCATTTTTCATGACATTGTCGAGCCATGGACTGAACCACTCGAGCCATCCAAACCATCACCCAAGAGATGAAGTCAAGAGCTGTGCCCTTGCACCAAAGTGTCGAGCCACTCACTGCAGAAGTAGACTGGCGAAGCGCGAGATGGCCCTCGAAGTGCCCAGCCGCCCTAGCCCTTGCCGAGAGATGGTTGTCACGATCAGCGAACTGCAATACCCGCTCACCAGGCACACTCACTGCGAGGCTGTTTTCACGACTGGTGAGGCACGCGTAAAACAGCTCGACAACAAAGTGAGCCACTCGTAGTGGAACTTTTCTCGCGCTCCGCGAATCACCTGCGCGCGCACATCACCCAAGCAGCACACTCACTGCAAAGATCCATTCGCGCTATACCAAACGCCAGTCCAAGGACGCGATCCTCGCACTGAGTTCGTTCTCACGCCCATTGAAACACCGCGTGGGACCTCCACACCCAGTACCCACCGGGAGTTCGAACTCGTGGCCCACGAAGCGCACACTCGCGGCACCAACTTGCGGGATTCGCTGCGAACGAGCTTTGGCAACCCGCGAAAACTCTTTTCAGTTGATTTTCACACCAAAACTCGCTGCAAACAAGGTTTCAAGACTTGCGAACTGTCGAATTAGTAAATTTGTGTGTGAACAGTATATGTTTTGGATATTCACTAAAAATATGTTTCTTCCTTTGTATTTGGGGGGGTCCATCTTTCATTTTCCTACTTTCCCACTTTGGAAAATGTTCTATTTTCCTATTTTGCTCTCTATTTCTCCTTAGCATATTTATGACTTGGATTTTCGGCATGTTCTTGGTGACATCATTTTATTTCAAGTTTCGCACTTTTTCCATCTGGTGTTCTTCACACATGGATTAGAAGAGTGGGTAATTAGCTTTAATCCCCATTACTTCGATTTTTCCCATTTTTGCTTATGATGTGTTTCAAAGTGAACTTGGTATTTTGCTTGTTGAATGGAGGATTGTTCGATTTTTGTTGCTTGTTGATGTGTGTTAGGGATTAGTTTGTGCTTATCTTGTTTAAAGGTTGCGACTTTGTTTCAAGCGTAGTCGTGATTTAGAAAGCTCGACTTAATCACCTAGGATCACTTGGTTATTATGATGTTTCTTGGTTCGTTGTGTTTATTTGAGTGATAGAGACTCTGGTTGACCTAAGTTCTCATTTTTATTTTCAATTTCTCGATTGTTTTTTATTTCCAATTGCTATTAGTGTTTAATTCGATCCAGAATCCATTGATTAGCATGTTTAGGTTTTTATTTTCTCATTTTTTGTGTTTTGGGAAATCATGTAGTAGACGAAGATTTGAATAACCTTCCTTTCAGAACGACCCGAGGTCGGGTAGTTCAATTACCATCTACCCCACAAAATACTTACGATTCTTTCTCTCAACAACTCCATTTTCCTGAGGAGTCTTAGGGGCAGAGAACTTATGAGAAATACCTCGTGATTCACAGAAATGTGAAAACTCTTTATTTTCAAATTCACGACCATGATCGCTTCGAATCCCAATTATAGGAAAACATTTTTTATTCAAGCCTTAACCAAATGGTTATAAAAACCATAAACTGATTTTCACGTAAAAAATCACCCTAAGTGTATCGTGAAAAAATCATATACGCACACAAATATATACTTTTTAACCTGGTAGCTCTCCACTTGAATGACCCCATTAAGTCCATGTGAAAAAGTTCCAGAACCTGCTTTGATGTGATGTGTTTCAAGGCCTTGTGTGACGCATGAGTCTGTTTTTCCAATTTGCAAGGTCCACATATAGGATGTTCCTTCATAGCAATTTTGGGAACTCCACGAACTACACCTGCATTGGACAATTTGACCAAGTGAGAGAATTTAATGTGGCCTAAACGTTGATGCCAAATCTCATTCTCACTACAATTGCTTGTAAACGTTTTGCTTAAAAATAAACAATATAGCAGTTGTCATTTGATCGAGATCCAGTAAGAACGCACATACCTTAATTGTCTTTTACAAAACATTTGTCACGAGAAAAACTAACATTGAGACCCTGATAACAAGGTTGACTCACACTCAACAAGACATCAGTTAAATATTGTGGTGACTGCATGAAGTCAGCCACCACTTGCGCACGGTGTTCGCGGAGGAAGAGCTGCCCAGTGGTCGTCGCCCAAAGCATCTGCCGAGCTCGAAGAGCAGTGGCATTTGCATATCTTTGCCTATCCTCAGCATGGGCAGCCCTTTCTTTGGCCAAGGTGGCCTCCATCTCAGCCCGAGCCCTCTCTGCTTCAGTCTGAGCCTTTTCTGCCTCTGCTCGAGCCTTCTCCGCATCAAGTCGAGCCTTTTCCGCCTCAGCTCGAGCAACCCGCTCTTGCTCGAGCATGGTCTCCTTCTCCTTCATGGCGGCCTTCTTTTTCCGCCACGGCAGCCTCCTTGGCCGCGAGAGCAGCATCTCTCTCCGCGAGAGCCTTTCTTTTTTTACTAAGTTCTTCGTCGAGAGATTTAATCTTGACGTCGAACTCAGTTTTCTGTTCCGTCTGCGTCTCGCGGAGTTTGGCATTATGCTGCAGGAGGGTTGAATTTTTGTCCTGCAGATAGCCAACGGTGTTCTCGAGAGCCTTGATCGACTTGCCCGAGTTGTCCCGAGCTTCCTTGGCCAGTGGCAAAAAATCGACCAAGCCCTATCAACAAAGAAGACAAGGCCATTCAGCGCATAAATCAACAAAGGAAAACGAGAAGAGCCAGAGTAGAGTTAGAGGAGTAATACCTGAGCAAGCCACTGCACGAGTTTGTCGCCGACCTCGGGCAGCGTGAGGCTGGCCTTCTTTCGATCA
>CACSLK010028053.1:8811418-8849937 GCA_902706635.1 Striga hermonthica | reverse complement strand
AATTAAGAAGGTAATCAGATTGAGAAGGAAAGTTGAGATTGGGAAGATTTTCTCGCTATTCTCTGTGTAAGTTTTTGCGCGAAGTTGATTGTTTCCTATTTGAACTGTACGTGTTTCACATATATATATATAATGTATCTAATTACGCGCAGGTGAATTGTTTTGAGCGTGTTTAATGGACGGCCCAAATTGAGTCTCACGGCCGCATTTTAAGAGTGGGCCGCATTTGAACCAGCCCCTATATATATATATATATATATATATATATGTATAGGGTCGCACTCCGGTGAGAATAGTGCTCAACGAAAGAAATAAGAATAAATCACAACCATCCGATCAAATAATCCAACAACTAAAAAAATATTAATTGTTTACACTAATCAGGGATAAATCAGTCAGTACAGCATTCCCCTTTCAGTGGACCCCACCAAAAGTTACGTAACTCCCACCTATTCATCAGAGCATCTCCAATGCTCAAATATTGTTATGATAAATTACATTTTACATCAACATATTTAGCAATGACACAACTTTTCATCCTCCAATGCACATTGTGATTACAAATGTTGTGATGACTTGGACATAATTAATGTCTACAATGTAGAAAAGAATGTGGTTCATCCACATTCTCCTCCACATTCTAGCTAACCAATGAAAAGAACAGAGAGATTATTCTTACCAATTTTAAACTATTTAATTATGTAATTAATATTTTTACTACATATTATAAAATATTAATATTTGGTAAATTAAAAATATTACAGTTAGACTATATTGTGTATTGGAGATAATTTTTTAATTTCGTAGTTGTAAACTTAATATTTTTTTTACATAGTTCACATTCCACTTAATTTAGTGACATTTGTCAAAATTTATTCAACAACAATATTAGAGCATTGGAGATGCTCTCACATCCCATCCCAACTTTCACGCTGCACAATCTCAGTTTCTCTCTCTTACGTTCTCTCTCTCACACACACTCACACACAACCATAAAAAAACACCGCATCGCTTTCAAAGTACGTTCTCGCAGTTGCAGGGGCTTGCACCATTAGTGGCGTCGGCGGTCACATAATCGCCGTCGACTACGGCGGCATACTCTTGACGTACACTCTCGCCATCGACCGCCATAGCCGTTGACTACGCCGGTGAGAAACGGACGGCGTCGGCGTGTTCTGTGACTGACTGAATCGAGCCTGAGCTGTCCGGGACATGGCGGATCGCGGTCGCTGCGAGACGGCCTACACGACTGCGTGCGGCGAGGCAGGATGGAACGACACAGCTGGTGTCGTCGGAGATGGCAAAACCGGACGGTGATGGTGCCGCACCACATCAATCAGATTTCTAGAGCCGGCGGCGGTGCCGAGTGGTGAATCGGACGACGACAGTGTTTTGCTGTGAGAATTGTGGGCCTTCCATTTGAGAATTACACAATAATCAAGGACTTATATACAATTTTAGGAATTTTAGTTATATTACAATTTAGTTCATTGGGGGAAATCTATAATTTATTGAAAATTTAATAAATACATAATAACTATAAATAAAAAAGCACATGGTTCTTATGGGCATGAAAATTGAAAATACACATAAATAATTATGTACATTAATACATATATTTTTATTAATATAACTTTATAAAAATTAAAAAATAATTCTTGTATACATATATATATTAAAATAATAAATAAAAATAATGTAAAATATTAAAATAATATAAAATAATAAATAAAAGTAGTGAATTAATACATAATATCTTATAATATAAATAATAATTTGTTTCAATTTGTTTAGGTTAATTCGGTTGACCAATTGAATTAACATAAAAAAAAACAAAACTCACATTGCATATTGAACAATATTGTTAATCGAGATGCACATTAGTGACTATTATACTGCATAATAGTGTTATAACAAATGCACACTAACACATCTATCTGATAATGCACACTTACATTATATATATCAGACTACACATTCTTTTTATACCTAATGCACATTATCACGATTGAGAATGCACATTTACATTAGTATAGCAACGTGTATGTTCACATATTTTAAAAGTGTGGTTATTTCAGTCTTGTTTCAGCTCTGTTAAAAAAAAAGTAACTGAATTGTCCAAATTATATAAAATATATTATTGTTATATTATATATATTTTTTTTTATTTTTTTCAAACAAACAATAATTTACAATATTATATAAAAATATATGAATACTAAATAATTTTACTATATAAATAATATTTTATTTCAAATATCTTGTTTATTTCAATTCAATTTGAATTTGGTTTGAGACAAAAGTTCGACCGATTCATGATGCACAATAGCACCAAATTAGTGCACAATATGGTTAGGCGGATTGCACATTAATGACTGTCAAACTGCACAACAACATCTAACTTATGAATAATGGTTCAAATATTTATATCTCCATTTGATTATTTATTTTTGATAAATAAAAAATATTAAGTATTAAATAAAAATATTAAACAAAAAATATTAAGTATTAAATAAAAACAAAAATATTAAAAAAAATATTAAGTATTAAATAAAAACCTAATTTATACCGAGATAATGCCAACCGATAATATTGTGTATATACTGACCATTTTTTCAAAATATCGACTCCAACCGATTGCACATTTAATAAATTTTTTAGTTTGGTATGAATTGAATCATTGCACAATAGTGATGGACTAATTACACATTTATGACTATCAGAATGCACAAAGACAGAAACCGTCTACTCTCAAATTCTCGGTTCGAAATTTTGTATTTCGATTCGGTTATCTGTATTTTACTATTAAATCACGGATGTTTCAGTTCGAAGCCGTCTTTATTTTTTAAATAACCGAATAATATGAAAATGTTATTTTATTTTATTATTATTATTATTATTATTATTTTTATGTATAACGGTGCACAATATAGTTGTGTGAATTGCACCTTAGTGACTATAAAATTACACAATATATAACAAAACTGCACGAACTAAAATTTTTCACTTTGAAATTTTAAACTGCATTACTTTTGCAAAAACACGGTTATTTCTTTTCCATGACATATCCCCCCTATGTAGTAATACAAAACGCGCTGAGTCTACGTGGCTGCTTCTGGTGCTTCGGAATCCTATGTGGCAAAATTACATGCTTCGTTAGTAAATTTTAATTTAATTCCAAACCAAAAATAATTAGGTTCGGATTACCATAAATATGTTGATTATTTATGGTCATGTTACATGTATTAATTATATTTTAATATCATTCCTTATTATAATTATTGAATTGTAGATATATTTTAAAAGTTAATAACTTTTGTATTTTTTATCAGTTTTACATATGTAATATATCAAATTAATCTTTTTTTTGATGAGCTTCGATTTAACATCCATATTGTATGTATAAAAAAAATAATTTATATTTATCTTTATAACAAGAATAAAATTATTTTTAATATTAATTAGAAAAATAAAATTACTTATCAACTAATATATTTATATTCAAGTAATTATATGATATAAGTTATAAAAACTAAAATAATATAACACATGTAAGTCATAAGTAACACATATCATTCTAAAGGATAATGCTCTCTTACCCACGGTGGTCACATGTTAATATGCCCACCACTTATGTGGCATTCAAACAATGGTGAAGTTAATATGTTCAAAAAAATACATCACCAATTGTGCATGCCACATAAGTGGTGGACATATTAACATGTGCCCACCGTGGATAGGTGAGTATTACTGTCATTCTAAAATATAAAGTAATATATTTTTTTTGTAAAAAAGTAAACTAAATTTAATATAGTTTTCTCTTTAATTTTAAAACTTAAGAATAATTTTTTAACAAGCACCCGTATAATACACGGTATTGTACTAGTTTTTTAGATTACATAACCCATATAACCGGATGTCCAAATTGCATAAATTATTATCATTTTTTATATATTTATATGCAATATATTATCTAATTTTTAAATAATAAATAAACAATATTTAAATATTAGTTATATTTTAATTAATTATAAATTTGACTCAAATACTAAATTGAAATATATCAAAATATAAAAAATGCAATAAAGTCCATAGCACTTATCAAAGGGAAAGTTCTTTAAAAATCCCTAAGTCACTTTTTACTTTCCTTCTCAGTCCACAACTTGTTTTTTTTTCTTTTGAACTCCCTACCACCATAATGATGTTCCACTTAACTCCCTAATATTAAGTTAAATAAAAAATAAAACAATTAATGACATCATCCTACTCAAACTTTTCATTATATATTATTTTATTAGTTTTCTTTTACCTTTTTTCTTACACCTACCATACATAATAATATTATATTTTTACTCAATCATCTTCCCCCACCCAAAAAATCCTCCCCCGTTTCCTTCCATCCCGTCACCTTCTCCGGCAACTCTCTCTCCTTCTTTTAATTTGTTTTTTTTTTTGCATGTTCGTCCTCCGGCGAAAAGAACTCCGGCGACAACAAATCCGGTGAACGAAGTATTTTTTCGTGAATTTTGTCCGGTGAAATTGAAAATTTTCCGTCAACATTTGTCCTTTTTTTTCCGGCCAAAATTTGAAGTAGTAAGTAATATATGTATTATATGAGGATTTTGGTGTTCAAAAATCATGATTAATTCATATATTTTTGGTTAATTTGCTAACGATTGAATTTTGAATAATGTTATTCTTATTTACCCTAAATCAATGAAAATTATCAAAATCTCTTTTTTCTTGTTCATGTATACGAAATTGATGCTATTGTTAGGATATGTAATGTATTATTCATCCTAAAACAAGAAAATAAGGTAGGAATGATCATTGTACCACTATTCTTGATTATTGTACCTCTGTTTGTATTTATATAGTACCACTTTGATACTATTTTGTACCATACTTGCTGGGAAATTTTATTTTTTTATTTATCCTATTATTATTAGATACATAAAAGGGGCACAAAGTAATGTACTAGGGAGTTGTATGTACAAGAATGAATTGTTTGTGTTCTCTATGCACATTCGGATCAATGCTTGACGAAATGTACACTCTTATATCTAAGAGGTGGCCGAACGTTAATTTCGAATCCGTCGTGCTATGCTATATTGCGCCAAAGAAAAAAAGAGAGAGAGAGTTAGTTTGTCGGATGATGAGGATGTGAAAAACATGATTCTGTTACATGTTTGTTAGAAAGTAAAAATTGTAGAGATACTTGCCATTCAAAGAAATAAAAGACCGAATGATGGAGTTCAATTCTTTTCCGTTGAACATGAGCATGTAATGTTGCTTTCATAATATTAATGAATTTATTATTGAAATATGGTAGTCTTATCATATCCTAGTTCGTTTATTTTTTAACTAGTTCCATTAGTTATAAATCTTTGTATTATTTTGCCATGAACGCAGGAAAATCGTACCGTATGATTATTTCTCGGAGGGAGAAACATGAGTTGCTTTTGCAAGATAAATTAATCGATTCTTGGAGATTTTGCAACAAATGAGAGGGGCAAATATTCAGTGGGGCCGACAAATTTCGAAAGAGTGTTAAAAACTACGCGATTGAAAATAGGCGGTCTTTTAAGTATCGAAAAAATGATAAACAGAAGGTCATTGTTTGTTGTAGCGATGTGGACATGTGTGTGTACTCATTTTCATTCCAAATAGTGGGTAGTAAATGAGACTTTATGAGTAACATTTTTGTATACAATTGGTATTTCTTACTGCAATATATGTGATAATTTTGTGAAGTTTTAATCGGTGTATTACATTTTCATTCCAGAAAGTTGGTACTATATGACTAATTTGTAGTACTAAATTAACCAAAACAGGCACTACGCTACAACATTACAAGTACCAGCATCACACCCAGGTTTTTTATTCTTGTTTTTTGCTCCTTTTTCGAACACTATTTATTTAACGTGAGTGACTTTTAGTAATATAAAAACATTCATAAACTCATAGATACTAATTGAGGAGTGATTTTGAAGAATATAAAGTCAAGAAGTACAATTTAATTTTTATAAGCCACAGAGGTTAAGTATGACTTTATAAATCTCGAGCCAAAGGGAAATGAATTAATTTGTGCATAATTTTATGTGATCGCCTAGTGGTAGGATGGTAGAGGAGGTGGCCTTGAGGGCGCCAAAACCCGGGTTTGAGTCCCCTTTTGCGCGATCCTTCCACCATTTTTTTGGCACACATATTAAAATTTAATTAGTACCTGTTTTATCCAAAATAATACTGCATCTTCTTCTACGTGGTACTTGTTTTTAAGCGAATTGTACCCACTTTTAATTATTATAAGTGTGAAAAAAAAAATGGTTGAAGGATCGCATAGAGGAGGACTCGAACCCGGGTCTGGAGGCCGCATTCTCTACCATCCTACCATTAGGCGATCACATTTATTTATGAGCAAATTTAATGCTTAACCTCCATGGCTATAGAAATTAAATTTTACTTCTTGACTTAATAAATTATATTAATTGACATATTTACCAATTTAATTAAAAACATAGACTTAGGATTAATTTTTAAATTAACCTTTTGTACTTCGAATTTCACCAATTTATGTGTTTTTATGTGTTCGTCACAAGTGGTACTGATGACCCAATATCCGGTACTAACACAATATAAAATTGGTACTATCTTACTAGGTCTGGTACTACTTTTTGTAAATGTTGACCAAAATTGAAACAATCTATTTTCAAAGTAGGTGCTAATCGATCAAAAAGAAGTACCACGTAGAAGAAGATGCGGTATTATTCTTTCTAAAACATGTATTATTTTAAGAATCGTGATTTCTCCAATCCTTCATGTCTACCTTGACACGAGGATCACTCACGCATGATTTGGATGAAAAATAGTGGAAGTTAAAGCATATAGGTAGAATTTTGAGTAGTCAGGTATGATGATTCTATCAGATGAAGTGTGTCATACAATGAAATGAAGTGTATTAGTAGTGTTTTCTCATTAGTGTCTCAAGTTCATGACCAATTTGCGATTAAACTCAATTCTAAACATTTTAAATTTCATATAAACTAATGTGGAAGTGATCATGTGTCATATAAACATCATTTGAGACCGAAATTTTGTGTTTTTATGTGTTCGTTACAAGTGGTGCTGATGATCCAATATCCGGTAATAACACAATACAAAACTGGTACTATATTACTCTAGGTCTGGTACTACTTTTTGTAAATTTTGAACAAAACTGAAACAATCTACTTTCGTACATAGAAGTAGGTACTAATCGATTAAAAAGAAGTACCACGTAGAAGAAGATGCGATATTATTTTGTCTAAAACATGTACTATTTTAAGAATCGTGATTTCTCTAATTCTTCATGTCTACCATGACACGTGGATCGTTCACGCATTATTTGGATGAAAAATAGTGAATGTTAAAACATATATGTAGAATTTGGAGTAGTCATGTATGATGATTCTATAAGATGAAGTGTTTCATTTAATGAAATGAAGTGTATTAGTAGTGCTTTCTCATTAGTATATCGAGTTCATGACTAATTTACGATTAAACTCAATTAAAAACATTTTAAATCTCATGGAAACTAATGTGAGAGTGGTTATTGGTCATATAAACATCATTTGAGACTGAAATTCAATTTTTTTATGTGTTCATTACCTGTGGTACTAAAGACCCAATCTCAGGTACTACAACAAGTAAAACTGGTACTACTTTACTCTATGTCTGGTACAATTTTTTGTAAATGTTGACCAAAATTGAAATAATCTATTTTTCTTCACAAAAGTAGGTACTAATCGATCAAAAAGAGGTATCACGCAGAACAATAGCGGTACTATTATGGCTAAAACAGGTACTATATTAAAAATCATGGTTTCTCTAATCCTTCATGTCTACTATGACACGTGGATCGTTCATGCATGATTTAGACGAAAAATAGTGGAAGTTAAAACATATAGATAGAATTTGGAGTAGTCATGTATGATGATTCTATGAAATGAACTGTGTCATTCATTGAAATGAAGTATATTAGTAGTGTTTTCTCATTAGTATGTTGAGTTCATGACCAATTTGCGATTAAACTTAATTAAAAACATTTTAAATCTCATGGAAACTAATGTGAGAGTGATTATGGGTCATATAAATATCATTTCATACTGAAATGCAGTTTTTTTCATGTGTTCATTAATGTGGTACTAAACACCTAATATCAGGTTCTACAACAATATAAAAGTGGTACTATCTTACTCTATGTCTGGTATTACTTTTTGTAAATGTTGACCAAAATTGAAATAATTCATTTTCATTGACCAAAAGTATGTACTAATTGATTAAAAACAGGTACTACGCAGAAGAAAAAGTGGTACTATTTTTGTCAAAACTGGTACCATTTTAGTAATCGCGATTTCTTTAATCCTCTATGTCTACCATGTCATGTGCATCATTCACGCCTGATTTGGTTGAGAAATAGTGGAAGTTAAAACATATAGGTAGAATTTGGAGTAGTAATGTATGATCATTCAATGATATGAAGTGTGTCTTTTAATAGGATGAAGTGATAATGTTTTTTCTTTAGTGTGTTGAGTTCGTGACCAATTTGCGATTAAACTTAATTAAACACATTTTAAATATCATTGAGACCAGTGTGAGAGTGATTATTTGTCATGTAAACATCATTTGAGACCGAAATTCGATGTTTTTATGTGTTCGTTACAAGTGGTACCGGTGACCCAATATCCAGTACTAACACAATACAAAATTGGTACTATTTTATTCTAAGTATGGTTCTACTTTTTGTAAATGTTGACCAAAATTGAAATAATCCATTTTCGTTCACAAAAGTAGGTACTAATCGATCAAAAAGAGGTACCATGTAGAAGAAAATGCGGTACTATTTTGGCTATAACATGTACTATTTTAAGAATCGTGTTTTTTAATCTTTCATGTCTACCTTTTCGCGTGGATCGTTAAAGCGTGATTTGGATGAAAAAATAGTGGAAGTTAAAGCATATAGGTAGAACTAAGAGTAGTCATGTATGATGATTCTATGAGATGAAGTGCCTCATTCAATGAAATGAAATGTATTCGTAGTGTTTTCTCATTAGTATGTCGAGTTCATGACCAATTTGCGATTAAACTCAATTAAAAATATTTTAAGTCCCATATAAACTAATGTGAGAGAGAACATGGGTCATATAAACATTATTTGAGACCGAAATTCGGTGTTTTTATGTGTTCGTTACAAGTGGTACTGATAACCCAGTATCCGGTACTAACACAATACAAAACTGGTACTATATTATTCTAAGTAGGGTACTACTTTTTGTAAATGTTGACCAAAATTGAAATAATCTATTTTCGTTCACAAAAATAGGTACTAATCAGTCAAAAAGAGGTACCACGTAGAAGAAAATGCGGTACTATTTTGGCTATAACAGGTACTATTTTAAGAATCGTGTTTTTTTTTTAATTTTTCATGTCTACATTTTCACGTGGATCGTTAACGCGTGACTTGGATGAAAAATAGTAGAAGTTAAAGCATATAGGTAGAATTAAGAGTAGTCATGTATGATGATTCTATGAGATGAAGTGTCTCATTCAATGAAATAAAATGTATTAGTAGTGTTTTCTTATTAGTGTGTCGTCATGACCAATTTGCGGTTAAACTCAATTAAAAATATTTTAAATCTCATATAAATTAATGTGAGAGTGATCATGGGTCATATAAATATTATTTGAGATCAAAATTTGGTGTTTTATGTGTTCGTTACCAGTGGTACTGATGACCCAATATATGGTACCAACACAATACAAAACTGGTACTATCGTACTCTAGGTATGGTACAATATTTTGTAAATGTTGGCCAAAATTGAAACAATCCATTTTCGTTCACAAAAGTAGGTACTAATCGATCAAAAAGAGGTACCACGTAGAAGAAGATGCGGTACTTTTTTTGCTATAACAGGTACTATTTTAAGAATCTTGTTTTTTTTTAATCCTTCATGTCTACCTTTTCACGTGGACCGTTAACGCGTGATTTCGATGAAAAATAGTGGAAGTTAAAGCATATAGGTAGAATAAAGAGTAGTCATGTATGATTATTCAATGAGATGAAGTGTATTAGTAGTGTTTGTTCATGTTCGTGACCAATTTACGATTAAACTTAATTAAACACATTTTAAATCAAATATAAACTAATGTGAGAGTGATAATGGGTCATATAAACATCATTTGAGACTGAACTTTGTTTTTTTTTTTTTTATGTTCGTCGGAGTTGGTACTAAAGACCCGATATCTGGTATTAGAACACCATTTAATGAGTACTATCTAACTTTAGGGCTGGTACTAATTCCAAAAATGTTGACCAAAATTAAATTATCCGTTTTCGTTGACCAATGTAGGTACTAATTGATTAAAAACATGTACTCCGTAGAAGAACTATTGGTACTATTTGTTGTAAAACTTGTACCATTTTACTAATCTTGATTTTTTTAATTCGTCGAGTCTCTATGTCACGTGGAGACTGTCGAGAGTTTGAAGGAGAAAAACCACTTTAAAACGACTTCTTAGAGATGTTCTTTTTAATTGTGGGGGCTCTAATGTGTCCTGAAAATCATCCATACAATCTCTACTGATTCAAACTATCAACAAACAATCGACTCTATGTACAATGCAATAAACCGTTGAAACTTTAATTGCATCTATGATTTGCACATATAATCATCCAAGCACATTATACTCTTTTCATATAGTAAAAACTCATTCATAACATTTTACCAAACATAGATATATAGTTTTCCTGTAAATCCAACCAAATTAGAATAGCATACAATTTGTTATTTATTCAAGATAAAATTATGCGTGAGGAAGACAAATACTGGAAATGTGGACATCAAAACATGGACAAGCCTAGAAAATTAAACAGATATTGAATAATTAAACATATCCATGACCATCTAAAGCGACAACAATTTGGTTCCAAAACCCCTTGCAGAATCCATAAAAGCCTAAATATGTCATAAGTTGCAAATGATCAACACTTTCAAAATTCCGAAGAAGCCTATTTACACAAAGAAGTCAAGAACCCTACTTCAATCTAATTATTATAAAAAAATAGCCAGCTAGAAGAAGAAGCATGTCATTCTCCACACAAAAATGGTTTAGAAAACACAAAAATCCTTCGACACATCACCAATCGACAAAGCAAATGTGATTTCTCGAATTCATCGAGACATCTGAGTCCCCTGGTCGAATTGTACAACATGGATATCCCCGAAACAATCGAGGCATCTTCACACCAACTTTTGATCCCCTGCTTTGTTCTTCCTCATGTCCAAATGAACCGGTTCCAATATTTTACAGAATTTCCATTGAATTTTCCTCAGACGAGAAAAAGCTCAAAAACAGATGGCCTCAGAGAAGCCGACAACAAACACCTATCGATAACATGCCTCACTTAAATCCTTCACTCTCTCCAGACCAGTCGACTTCACGCCATTCGAGACCTTCTTGAAAATCTTGGCCGGGTTCGTGCTCGCAATAAGGATACTCCAAAGTCATCATCTCCATCAAACACAAACCAAATGCGTACACATCCACGAGCTCATTGTACTCCTCGGCATAATACTCAGGGCCATGAATTCCGGCGTTCCTGCGAGGACAGTGGCCGGAGCAGACTTCATTTTGATGGCCAGTCTGAAATCTCCGATCTTCACCTTGCCACTGGTGCCTGGTGATGTCGATGAATATGTTGTCACACTTTAAATCCCGGTGGACGATGCAGGGAGTTTGGGTGGAGGTAGCGAAGGCCTTCTAGAATATGCCGACCCTAATTCTTTATGGTCTGCAAATCGAGCCCGCCGAGTTTCTTCATGTACCTCTTTAGGCTCCCGGAGGAGAAAAGCTCGATTATCAGGTTCACCGTCATGTTCGGGTAATCGACCCAGTAAGAATAGCACCTCATGACGTTTTCGTGGGAGAGGGAGTTCAACAGGACGGTCTCGGCACACAAACGACCTAATTTTTTGGGGAATTTTTAGGGTTTTGTCGTCATGGTCACCGAGGCAGATCTGATTCCAGGCGATATCGACTCCAGTAAGCCGATCGAAGCTCCTGTAGACGTCCTTGAAGGCTCCCCTGCCAGGATCTGCTCGAAACGGATGAAGCGGCCGCACGACAATTTCTCGACGGCGTCGGGCTCGTCGGTACCGATTTTGGCTCGTGAAACAATTCGTATTCCATGAAGAAGACATATGACGATTGAGTCGAGTATGGAAGGAAGGGAGAAAAAAAAAAGATCACGGCGATTTGATTTTTTTTTAAAAAAAATGAGCGAGAAAGAGAGAGTATATATGAGGGAGAAGATTTTTTTTCTTCAGATCTGTACATGCTTCAATGTTTTACCATTAAAAATAATGAATAATAATAAGGTAGTATATATATGGGGACTGACAAGGAAAGAGAAATTAGAAATAGGGACTGAGGAGGAACATTAAAAGCAATGGGGACTGAGGAGGAAATGAATTGGTGGTTTGGGGATTTTAGAAGAATTTTCCGCTAATCAAATGCACAAATGAAGCTTTTAATTTCAGATCTGAAACACTCTCTGCAACTCCCGAATTCCCGTGTCTGTTGCACGAGTCCTCTCCACTGCCACGGATCACCGTGGCCCTCCGCACCGCATATGGCAAGGCCTTTTCTCCGCAACGACAGCCCAAAATTCAGTAACTCTCGCTAGGTGTGGAGGACGGGGGTTGCGTCGGAGTAGTCGGCGGTGACCGGCTTACGGCGGCGACGGGCTGAGACTTCAGCGTGGCTCATCTCTACGAACGGCGGACGGTGCACATGGTGCTCTGGCGGGGGTACGACGGTGCAGATGGAGGCCGATTGCATCTCGACATCAGACGGCGTACTGGATGCCGATTTTATAGCCTCGAGACGGCAGGGCTGGTGGCGGTTTTCCGTCGGAAACATCGTATCGCAGCCGTCTCTGGTGCGCGGACGGCGGAGGCGCGGCGGATGGGGATCTGCAATTGTCCGTGGCGGGGCTATTGGCGGCAGTAGGCGTGAACGGCGTGGCTACGACGGTGATGGATTCGGCATCATCTGGATCGTCAAGGCTCGTGTCGCCGGCGGATATGGTGGTCGGCTGGCGGCTATGACGGGGCTGCTGCCGGCTGCCGCGGGGGAGGGGTGGCGTCTGTGTCTAGTTTCTGAGTGGTGATTTTTGTGTGTGGGTGAGAGATGGTGGATTCCACGTATTGGGGTGGGTGTGTACAAAATTACACAACTGCCCTTAGATGTGTAAATTTAACCAATTAATGTCAAGTTATTTACTCTATTGCCATTAATGATTGACTATTGTTTATTAAAGTTTGACTTGATCATGGTCATTGATGTGATAAGATTCAATGGTTTAAATCCATTCTTATTTCTTTCATTGTGATTCATTCTCATTTGAGGGCACTTCTATATATATATATATATAGGGATTGGATCCAATGAGTACACATATTTAAAGTGTGAATGTGAGACCCCATTCCTAGCCACTAGATTGTTACATGATGTGTGGCCAAGATTTAACTCTTCATTTAAATAATAATTCTTTATTTTTATTACTTAATTCTTTATTTTTATTATTTTAATTATTTAAATATTATTTTGACAATTGACCATTGACTTCGGCGTTGACCGTTGACTTCCGTCGTTGACCGTTGACTTCCGGCAAAAAATTGTTGACTTCCGGCGTTGATCGTTGACTTCCGGCGTTGACTTTGGCGTTGACCGTTGACATCCGGCGTTGACCGTTGACCCCTAGTCTACATTTTGTATGAAGTAAATATGCATACAGTACTATGCACTTAGTATGAACTAAATATGCATAAGAAATGAGTTATATATGTCATCCTTATGAACTAAATATGCAGCAATAATATCAACTATGTATGCACTGTTTATGTACTAAATATGCACATTTTACTAACTAAATATGCATCAGGAATGAACTAAATATGCAACGAAAATATGCAATAAAATATACATTTTATACAATTAAATTAAATATAATAATTAATGATTTTTTATTATATAATTAATTTTAATTTTAAATTGATTAATAACACAAATAAATTGTTATGATTGGATCTCAAATAAAATAGGTATGCACTGTTCATGAACTAAATATGCATTTCGTAACAACTAAAATATGTATCATGAATTAAGTAAATATGCATAATAATTAATTATACAAATATTATTATATATTTAATTTAAATATAACAAATATGCATTTCGTATTAACTAAATATGCATCATAAATTACCTAAATATTCATAAAAAATTAACTAAATATGCATCATAAATTACCTATATGAAATGCACATTTTATTGCATATTTTTCGCTGCATATTTAGTTCATTCATGATGCATATTTAGTTCATAACAGATGCATATTTAGTTCATAATAGGTGCATACTTAATTGATATTATTGGTGCATATTTAGTTCATAAGAAGTGCATGTGCAATTCATATCCCATGCATATTTAGTTCATATTGAATCTATGGTACTGAATGCATATTTACTTCATACATATAATGCATACTAGGGGTCAACGGGTCAACGCCGGAAGTCAACAGTCAACGTCGGAGTCAACTTCGGAAGTCAACGGTCAACGGCTAAAGTCAATGATTTTTCGCCGGAAGTCAACGGTCAACGCCGGAAGTCAACGTTCAACGCCGGAGTCAACTAATAATTATTTTATTATTTAATTAATATATATTTTAAGGAATGTACTCATTTTAAGGAGTGGACTCATTTTAAGGAGTGGACTCATTTTAAGGAGTGGACTCATTGGATCCTCCCCCTATATATATATATATAAATATATATATATGTATATACATATATATATATATATATATATATATATGGTTGGGTTCACAAGAGAATGGTTCTCAATGAAAGAAATGAGAATGAATCATGGTCATTGAATTGAATGATCTAATGATCTAATAAACAGTCAAAATTATACCTTCATTAAGGGTATTGTAGTAATTTTCACACCACACATAAAGAGGTGGGCCCCTTTACACAATAATATACTGCCAATTTATACCATCCACCCACCCACCCTATTTTCTCTCTCCCTGTCACAGACGCAACAAAAATCTGAAAACTCACATAGAGAAATCGATAAACATACACACAGAAATCGAAAAACACACACACACACAGTCACCATCAACAACCGCCCGTCCGCCGCCGTCACAGCCCCTCTGCTCGCTCTCTCTCTTTCTCTCTCACACAACGCACACACACACGGTCACTGCAGTCCGCCTGTTCACCGCCGTCGTCGCCCCCTGCCACCGTCGACACACACTGAGTCACGGCTCTACACACATCCCTTCACCGCCCGCTCACCGCCGCCATCGCCCCCGCCACCGGTGACACACACACACACACACACACACACACACACACACACACACACACACGGCTCGCCACGCACACACACAGACGCCATTGCTAGCCTCCATCGCCGCCGTCATACTATGCCCGAACTTCCTCAACACCGCACCAATGGCCGTCGGAGGCCGATGTCGGACGAATTGAATCGGAGATGGCAGTGAGCGAAGAAAGTTAACCGATTAAGATTAGAATTTGGGCTTAATTTTTTCTCTCTTTTTGAGAATTAGACAATTTTGAGGGGCCTTTTTTCAATTTTATTAATTTTGAACAAAAAATATATAAAATATTATAATATATATATATATATATATATTATACACATTTAAATATTATAGTTTTTTAACCAAAAAATTTATATAAATAAAACAATAAATATTAAGTGTATTTTTATAATAATAAAAAATGAAATATAATGAAATACTAAGTATGTTTTATAATAATACACGCAATTTATCTCGGATCTTATAAGATACTTTATATATCATCACGATGCACTTTATAAAAATGCACATTGCACATTATTAAAAAGCATATTGTACTTTATACAATCCACAATTAGTATCGATAGCTTCCGCCTAAATATCTCACATCATAAATCTAAAATTGTATCTACATAATATTTAACATCAATCATATCATCCGTAGACAAAAAACGCAAGCATTTTAACTTATCCAAATTACAGTACTGCACTTTCTATATCAACATGTTGCACTTTCTAACACACAACGTTGCACTTTTTAAAACAACTCGCTGCACTTTGTCATGACACTCCACAATATAGACCGAAATCGGCCAAACTCGAATTTTTCAACCACAAATAATGTAAAAAATAATAAATAAAATTATTAACATGTTAAAAATAAGTTTAGTATGAATAACAAGTTATTTTGATTGTTTATGACATTTCGGTTAGCCGAACCAAATAAATGGGCTGATTAATTCATTTTCAACTCGATATATGAGAAAAAAGTTTAGTTGGTTCAATCTGCACAATACAGATCGTCATCTTGCACCGTATAGTTGGACGGATTGCATATTAATAACTGTTAGATTGCACAATATATTTTTTTCCATAATATATTTTTTTTTTAATCAAACATAATCTAGAATAATAAATATTAAACAATAATTTATATTAATTAATTTAATTTATTTCAATTATTTTGCTTAATTCAATTACTCGAAAAATTAAACGCAAATATTTATAGTAAAACATGATATATTGTGCATTAGTTAATCTTTTGTTATATTACATATTTGCCTCAAGTATTAAATTGAAATTAATGAAACTTTAAAAAATTTCAATCAAGTCCCTACAACCTATCAAATTCTCAAAAGGTAACCCCACAATTCGAAACACATTTTCAATAGGCCAATCCCGTTCACATCAGCCGAAGCTCACTCCTGACGTTCATCACTGTTGCTATGGTCGCCAATCCGCTGTCTTTATGGCCCAACGTCTATCGCCGCCGCAGCACGCGGCTCTGCGGCTCTGCACGGAAAAAAAAAAATTGCAGATCCCATTTTCTTCAGGTATTGTCGTCGTCTTCGTGCAGGGTGGGAACAATGGCCGTGGCGACACAACGAGATGGCGGGCGATCGATAAACGGCCGCCAGGAGAAGTCCACCACGCCGGCTACGTACAAAGTCGGAATCGGGGAGTTATCCAGATTGACGGCGGCGGGCTAGTTTCAGCAGCGATGTGACCGGAGAAGCTAGCGGCGGCGGCGCAACTGAGGTCCGGCGGCGGCGCAACTGAGGTCTGGCGGAGGCCCCGTCGAGCTTGTGCGTGTTTGTGTGTCTTTCACATATGTGCGTCATTTGGTGTTTCTGTGTGTGTAAGTGTGTGTTTATGTGTGAGAGAGGATGGGTAGATTAGTGGTGTTAGTGATGGGTCCACTTGTAGTGTATAATATCTGATTTACCCCCACCTAGTTGTCTAACTTTTACCATTGCCCATGATGTTTACAATTATTTGCGAAAATACCATTCATATTTGACTGTGATTTATTAAGTTTTGACTTGATCATGTTTATTGATTTGATTGATCCAATGATCCAAGATCATTCTTATTTCTTTCACTATCTTCCTTTCTTATATGATCCCTTCTCTCTCTATATATATATTTTGCAATAAATTTATATTTTGTGTATACAAAAACAAAAAATCGATTTACTATACAAAATTTTAAAAATTTTCCTTTTAAAAACAATTGACAAAAAGAGTACCAATAAAGGGAATTGGTGTATATCTCAAAAAAAAAAAAAAAAAGATTTGTATATATCTCATATAAAATCATTCATTCTCAAAATCTGCTACAATTAAAAATATATTTAAATATTAATATAAATATATTTAGATATTAATATATATTATGTAATTATTGGTTCTAATAAATATGATAAAATAAAAAAGAATCATCACAAATGAGAACTAGTACAGATCCCGTGCGATGCACGGGGTGCACAAAATTAAGGTCATTTATAAAGTCATATAATTATATAAATGAATAAAGAAAAATGTACGGGATATATATAGTACGTGACCTGTAATAGGCCAAAATGTGAACACGGGTGATGCACGGGATGCACAATTTTAAGGTCATTTATTAGTACAGAGTCGGTGTGATGCACGGGGTGCACAATTTTCTAGTATGTGTAATAAAAATACATACCGTATGAACGGGACATAAGCACTAAATGAGTTATTTCACAGAGCTTGCCCGTTAAGTAGCTCCTGAATACGGGTGCACAATTTGTAGTACGTACCATAAAATCAGAACAGATTTCCATACAATTAGATAATAAATAAAGCCTTTTTTATTTTAGTAAAAATTTTACGTAATTTTTTTTTACTTATCGGATGTTATGGGATTTTTTTTGTTAAACCGATTTTATGGGATATAATACAAATACAATTAGAGGATTGAACAAAATCAGAACAGATTTATATACAATTAGATAATAAGAAAGAATTAGATAAGGAAAATAAGAAATTAGATAATGAATTTTGAATCTACCTTTTTTTTAGTATAGATAGACTTTACGTACAAATTTTGACTTCACCGATTTTATGAGATTTGTTTTGAAAAAATCAAAGACGAACACTGAAGACTGTTTCTATTAACATTCTACTGTGTATTCAATGTTTTTTTTTAGCAAAATATTCTTTTTAAGGTGATATATAAATATTAAAAATATTTAAAATATTTTATAACATCTATAAAAGCATCTAAAATATTCTATATTATTCACAAATAATGTTTGAAGCTACCTAAATTTTTCTAAACTACCCGTGAGGAAAAATATATATAAAAATTCTTCATTTAACCTACATATATGTATATATATAGAGAGAGCAAATGTGTAAAAAAATTATACAAATAATATTTAAAAGTATCTAAAATATTAGTAATTAGATAGGTGAAATTTAGATTTTTAAAAAATCTATATAGATAATGGATTCATAGTAGTAATTAGACTTTTATTTTTTACGATAGAGGGATATGATTTTTTTGACTCGTGGAGATGAAATTTTATAAGCTGGGTTATGAAATTTTTCTTAAACTCATCCATATCTATGCGATGAGTTTTTTAAGCTGGGTATATAGATTTAAAATTATAAAAAAAAAAAAAAAAGTTTCATAAATCATTTGATTTGGTATTTTCAGAGAGCGTCATTAATTTAAAAGTGTAAAATAAATAAATAAAAAAAGTACAACTCAAAAAGTTATAACCAATTGTATGGAGAATTAAACTAAATTCAATTTTGTAGGATGCATTAAATATTGATTAGATTTTATATTTAAAATAAAATAAAAAATAACTGGAATAGTTTTACGTGTTGCAATATTTTACATTTAAAAAAAATTAAAAAATCTTCTTTTACGTATTGCATACCAACATTTTAGGAAATACATGGATATTCCTAAATTAATATTACATACCCAATATTTTAGGAACTAATTAAATGCTAATTTGATTTGCATACCGAAAATATTAGATGCATTAATTAAATTCTTGATAAAAATAGCAAATCATTAATTAGGGCTGACTATTCTACATACTACATTTAGTAAATAGTATAGCTTTTAATATAAGTATAGATTCCAAAATTGACGCCGTGTAAATTTAAATATTACTATAAATTTTATTATTATTTTTTTTTGTGTGTATGTAACATATATGCTAATTCAAATCAATGATTCTAATAAATCTGTTAAAATAAACAATTAAGCCTTGATAAATAATCATTCCAAAATCGGCTATATATAATTATTTACATAATCTTTGCCTACAAAACCACTATCAACGTAATTAAAAAAAAACTTAGAATTTAATAAAACAAACACAAATCGAAAATCGAGTTATATGAAAATTATTCAATTAATGATTTATTTTTTATTTAGATCATTTTATTTCATTTCCATCTATAGTAGGTAAGTAATGTTTTGAGCGGAAAATGCTCATAAAAAGTTCGGGTATGAAAAAATCATATGTTATTAAAAACCTATCTGTAAACAATATTATTAGTTTGATTATTGGGCACACTATAATAAAACGATAAAATTACAATGGAAATCTATTCCAAAAGAAATCATTCCAACGACAATTGCAACGAATATTTCGAATTTGCATATTCCAGCAGAAATTCCTACGGTAAAAAAACCATTAGAAATATAGCAGTTGAAATCATCAAATTTCTAAGATTGAAACTCACTCTTGCTTATCGTCATGACAATATAAATGAATGTTTATCTATAAAACTTAATCTATGAAATGTAGTGATCGTGTGTTATTTTTTAATTTCGTGATTGATGGATTCCTTTATTAATTAGTTGGTTTGAATCAATATATAACAGATTTTGTTGTCAATCATTATTAGAGTTTTTAAATTAATTTGTGTAAATGTATAAATAAAAAGAGCCTAAACTATGAAATTTTTTTCATCTTTTGAATTCAAATAAATGACAAGCACTATCTTTTAAAATAAATAATGATAATGATTATAACATTGTATTATCAAAACTGATAAGGTATATAAAATTCTCTTTTCTTTTCAAATCGATAATGAAGAAAAGAGTCTAATTGGTCAAAAGATGATATATACAAATCATGATTTTAGAAATCTAATATATACAAATCTTAGCATGCAGTTTCAAACAATTTAAATAATATAATAATAGGCTGAATGAATTATGATTTAGATACATGCAAAGAAAATTTTGAACAGATTTCTAAAATCATTATATATACAAATTATGATTTTCCTTGGAGATTTATTCGGATTTCCAAATTGTTTGGAAATCACGATTTCTAAAATCATGATTTATTCGGATTTACATTCGGATTTTCAAATTGTTTGGAAAAATAGGAGATTTATTTGGATTTTGATTCCTTATTGTTTACCAATATAAAAGTATTTGATGTTATTAACAAAAAAATATGGAAAAATCTGATTTACTATTTCTAGGAGATAATTAATGAAAATTGCGGGAAATTGTTTCTAAATTTGATTATGTTAATCCTTATTATATAGGATTAACATATATGTTAACATATATGTTAACATATAAGTAACATATATGTTACTTTCACGTAAATACTAACACTATAAGAAATGTTAATTTTAACTAGACATTTACCTAGATCTTTGTAGGTAAAATACTTGCTGGTAAATTTTTGTCTAGCTATTTTATAGGTAAACGGATTTAGCTAGAAATTTTTAGATTTAGCTAGAAATTTTTGTCTAGTTAAAATTGAAATTTCTTGTAGTGTAATATATATATAATTATTTCTAACAATTATTAGAAATATGATTGATTCTTTAAAAAGAATCTTCAATTGACAATTATTAATTACATGTTTTATATTGTATTTTAAAAATTTTTAAAAATACGTATGGTAAGTGTATTTCTTAAATTAAGTGTATTAAGTATGGTAAGTGTATTTCTTAGATTTATTTCGATTTTGATTCCATTTTTTCTAGTGTATTTCTAAAAAAATTGGATAAAAAAGATATGCTAATAAATAGAGATTTTGTTAATTTACTATTTTTAGACAATAATTAAAGAAATTGGCGGAAAAATACTTATAAAAGTGAATTATATTAATTCTTATTATATATTAATAGATTACTAAATATACCATGTGATTAAGGTTAATATCCATTTGCAAATTTGCTTAGCATGGATCTCGTGATTATGGTTAATTTCCATTTTTTAAATTAGTAAATTATATGTGTGTGTATAATAAGAAAAAGGAAATTAAGAATTGATTAAAATAAACTCAAATTAAAAAGATTAGTTATATGGAAACTATACAATTAACAATTAATTTTTATGTAAATCATATTATATTATTTCTATCTATTGTAAGTAATTAATGTTTATTGCGGGAAAATGTTACTAAAAATAATTTAAGTTAATCCTTATTATTATTATTATTATTATTATTATTATTATTATTATTATTATAATATATATATATATATATATAGTATTTGGGATTTTCTTTTAATATTTAAATATAGAAAGAGGATAAAAATCGGATGGTTTAATATAATTGTTGGGATTGTCTTTAAATAAAAAAAATTATGGAAATGGAATAAAAATCGGATGGTATAGGATTTTGGATTTTTATTTGTAATAAAATATTATTATGTTAAATGGCTTTTTTCTTCCGTGAATAGTATGAATATTAACTTGAGAGTCTTACTTTGATGAATCTGCCAAATGCGTTATTATATTATTTAATTAGTTGATGAATTGATGTAGTTTTTTTTTTTTTTTTTTTTTTTTTTTTTTTTGTTGGGCATAATCCACAAAGAACGCAGGACATGCAGTCACAAAAAGAGGAAAATAAATATGTGATTGGGAAATATGAGATTTATTTGGATTTTGATTCCATATTGGCTACCAATATAAAAGTATTCGATTGTATTCCTAAAAAAAAAACAAAAAGAAGAGTAAAAACTGATAAGCTAATAAATCGCAATTTTGTTAATTCACTATTTTTAGGCAATAATTAATGAAATTGGTGGGAACGTGTTTCTGAAATTAATTTATGTTAATCCTTATATATATAGATATAGATATCTTCATCACATAATCATTTAAATATTTAATCTCCACTATTTACTCTTACTAGTATGTAACCCGCGCGATGCACGGGCTAGTACATGTTTTAGAAAAATTTAAAAAATTAAAAGATCATTAATTAATAAGTTATTATAATACGTATGACATTCATAAAGTAAACATAATTTCACCATTGGTAAAAAGTTATACATTATTAAAAACCTCCTTATATACAACGTTATTAGTTTGATTACTGGGTAACTCATCGTGCCCACAAACTAATATTTTCAACCCCTTTCTATTAGTAACACGTGAAACAGCGACGTATAACTGGCCATGACTAAAAACATGTTTTTTCAACAACAGTCCAACATGTGATCACCATATTGAGGAAAAAATCCCACCATATTTGATAACACGAGTTCTTCTGTGAAGCACAAGTTTCCATATGTTGGTTATGATATCTTTCTTCCCATGATTAAATTCAACGACATATTTGTTGATTGCATACACCTCGCCTTCGTTCAGTACACCTAGAAATGCTCTTATATTTGTAGAACGTATTATGCCTTTAATAAATGCACCCTACAAAATAAATTTATAAATATTAATTAATTTTTTTTTTCAAATTATATAAATTTGATTTTATAAATGAAAATATTTACATGTTCATCATGAAACAGTATATGGAATGCGTTCCAGCTCTCTCGTTCGTGATGCGTTTCAATTATTCGGACTGCTCTCAAGCGCAAAAAAGGTTTGTTTGTCCTACTCACGGAATTGAGTGTATCTCATACTGGCGGCATTATATTATCGATGTGTTCTGAAATTTGTCTCTGTATTTTTTTTTTCTCGGAGCGCTGTGAGTGACGTGAAGAAATAATGGTGGTAGTGAATATCCTTTTATACAACTTTTTTTTATCACATTGGTATTGACCGAAAAAAGTGATGGACGAAAATTATTTAAATGGAAAGATATTGGTAAGATTTTAACCAAAAGTGATTGATGATACTTATGGATCAGCTTTACAAAGCCTTTTTTCTTGAGTGAAACGAAAAAAATTTAGTTGATGAATTGATTTACATGAGAGTCCTACTTTTATGAATCTCCCAAATGTATTATTATATTATTTAATTAGTTGATTAAGCTTATTTTTTTTTTTTGGCAGACACCTTAATAAACGCAGGATATGCGGCCTTCAAAGAGGAGATTTATATGGAGCCCCAAAAAGAGGAGATTTATTTGGATTTTGATTCCATATTTTTTATTGTATTCCTAAAAAAATGGGAAAAACAGATATGCTAATAAAGAGCGATTTTGTTAATTTACTATTTTTAGGCAATAATTAATGAAATTGGCAGGAAAGAGTTTCTAAAAGTCAATTATGTTAATCTTAATTATATATTAATATGGAAAGTGAATAAAATTTGGATGGTTTAATATAATTGTTGGGATTGTAATAAAAAAATTATGGAAATGGAATAAAAATCGGATGTTATAGGATTTTGGATTTTTATTTGCAATAAAATATTAATATGTTAAAATGGCTTTTTTCTTCCGTGAATACTATGAATATTAACTTGAGAGTCTTACTTTGATGAATCTGCCAAATGCATTATGATGTGAGATATTATGTACTCGACTGGTTCGCTACAACAAGAGAGCAAACAGGGTTGGTCGAACCGGTCAGATGGAATATAGGCATGGACATGGAGGCCTTGAGGTTGGAGATAGGCAGATCCCTGAGGGCTCAACAAACCCAAGAATCTGAGAGATCTGGTCGAAGCGAGGGGTGGTCGAGCAGTAGTATTTTGTTCGCCTAGATATGGTCGAATCCATCATTGACAAAATGACTCAGCCCCCCGTCTGGATATGGTCGAACCCTAAAGCCTTCAAGGAGTCTTCAGCACGTGAGAGGAGGACACGCGGCACGCCACGAGTGGTCCAGGGCGATAACGGTCTCTGACATTCTTTGACACCTTCTAACGCGTTTTTTGACACCAAGGTAGTGGAGACAGGCGACCGTACGACCGGGTTGCTAGGGCAGCCAACTCACCTCGCCCGGGCAGCTCCTAGGGCAGGTAACTCGTCCCTATAAATAGGGACGAGCTTTCTCATTTTGCACACAATCTCTCATACACTTACATACTTTCACATATATTCATCTTCTCAAGGTTGACTTGAGCGTTGGATGCTCTTCACCAGAAATCCCCTCCGGTGTGAGAGTTTTCTTGCAGGTTTCGGTGTTCAACCGATGAGGAAGGCGACCTTGAAGTGGTTCTTGACCGGTCGGGTGTTACACTTGTATTATTGGCGCCGTCTGTGGGGACATCTGTTCGAAAAGCTATTTTGAGTGTTTATCCATGGCGGACGAAATTCCTCATGTGAATTTGCAAGCGTTGTTCGATGATGCTTGGACGACAACTAGACCATTGGGAGCGGGCCCTCCACCTGGCTTCTCCGGACCACTACAGACACCGGTGGCTCCAACACCGACTCCTCAAGGTTAAGAGATTCCAAGAGGAGGAGAAGGCACGAGCAGGGAACAAGAGGCTCATGGACCCACACCGATGGCGGTTCTCGCGCCATCGCAAGTGAATCTAGTGGGAGCGCAGCAAGAAAGACCGATGGTGCAAGCGGTGGTGCCGCCCACTGGAGGACAACAGGGAGGAGCAACAGCAACCCCCCCTCCCCCCGCCTAACAAATGGTGACGATGACCAGGGAGGAGATGCAGAGGATGATGGCCAACGCGACAGCACAGACAGTGCAGCAAGTTACTCACCAGACATCTCAGTCTACCACTGCGCCGACCGTGGTGGCTGGGACTCAAGAGGAGGATGTGTCAAGTTATAGCGGAGGAAGAGATCTCAAGGGTAGAGCGATGGAGAGGATGACGGAGCAACTCCGTCAATTGCAGGAGAAAGTAGGAGGGAAGCCGGACAGACGCGCTCGAGGACACCCGTTCTTGAGGGAGATTCTGGCCGCGCCATTGCCCGCAAGTTTCAGTGAGAAAAATCTTACCTTTGATGGATCGACCGACCCATTGAGGCATGTGAGGGCGTTCGAAAATATGTCTGTCTTACATTGGTACTTAGATCCAGTCAGTTGTAGGGCGTTCCTATCGACCTTGCGAGGAGGCGCGCTCGATTGGTTTCATCAACTTGCCCCAGTGTCGATTAAGGATTTTGAGGACTTTGTTGGTTAGCTGACCAACCAGTATTCGAGTACGGTAGCTCAGGAGAAGACGTATCTCACTTTAATGGCGATGCGGCAAGGGGAGAAGGAGTCTATGTGCAAGTACATTGCTCGATATAATCAAATGCGTTTGGAGGTGCCAACGGCTATGGACGAGGTGAAAGCTGGAGGGTTTTTCAGGAGTTTGCGAGCAAGGCCTTGTCGAACGTCGCTAGCAAAAACACCCGCCATGGCGTATGATGAAGTGTTAAAGAGGTGTAAGAAATATATCAATCTGGAGGAGACGGAGGTAGAATTCGCCAAGCTCGAGGAGGTGGCAAAGCCGGAGTCAAAGGGGCGGAGGGCGAGTTCGCCCCTGAGAGAATCGCCTAAGAGGAGTTCTCCCAGGAGAGGACCACAAAAGAGATTGTCACCCAAGAAGGATAGGAGAGGCCCGTGTCGCGATGGACGGGATGACCGCTGGCAAAGACGACCATTTTTAGCAAACGGTCAGAGATACATCAATTTTACACCGATAAACGCAAAGTGAGAGAGTCTGTTCTGGTGGCGATAGAAGAAAAACTGGAGGACAAGGAGATCACTTGGCCAAATACAAGGTTCAAGGGGCCGACTCAGCCCTGGTCGAGCAGATATTGTCGATTCCATAGGAATTATTGGCATACCACGGAGGATTACAGACACTTGAAGGATGAGATTGAATGTCTTATAAGGGCTGGGCACTTGAAAGAATTTGTTATTTGTGATTGACCAAGGGGAAAGGAGAGAAGAAAGTGTAGGGAGGTCGGTGGTGAGGAGTGATAGGGAGAGGATGACGCTCGAGGATAGAGAGGTGGTCGATGGCGCGATGCAGATAAGAGGAGGCGTGGCAATGATGGCCGAGAGGTGCAAAGAGGAGGGGCCCCGGTGAAGAGGGGTACTATCTATATGATTTTTGGGGGGCCAACAGATGGTGATTCAAATAACGCGAGAAAGGAGCATGTGCGGGCTATTAAGCGCAAAAAGGAGGAGGTTGGGATAACTGGTCGAATGCCGGTGACCATCTTTCAAGCGGAGGATGCTAAAGGGATTTCATTACCCCACAATGATGCGCTGGTGATCACGGCAGAGGTCGCAGGGTTCAATGTGAAGAGAGTGTTCATCGATACGGGAAGTTCGGTCGATGTGATGTTCTGTGATTGCTTTGCGCAGATCAACAAGCATTTGAACTTGGAGTTGAAGCCAGTGATGACAACTTTATATGGTTTTAATGGAGGCGAGGTGGTGCCGATGGGGGATGTGAGTTTAACAGTGGCGTTGGGATCATGGAATGCGAGGAAGGTGCTGATGGTGAGATTTGTGGTGGTGGTAGTAGAATCCTCTTACAATATTATCCTAGAGAGGACTGGCCTGAACGTATTTAAAGCAGTTCTGTCAACGTACCACATGACGATCAAGTATCCGGTGGGCGAAAACGTAGGCGAGATCGTGGGGGACCAACTTACTTCGAGGAGCTGCTATCAAAGCACTGTGAGCAACAACAGGCAAGCTGGCGAGGAAACAAATGAAGGGCAGTGAGGAAGTACCAGATCGATCAGGTGGGTCGAGGTCTAGGGAGGAGAAGGGTAGGCAAGATAAAAGGCAAGGCGAATGTGGACATGCAGCCCGGAGAAGAGATTGAAGAGGTCCAGATGGTGCGAGGTTGTGATGGTCGGAAATTCAGGATTGGGAAAGAGTTGGAGGAGCCGATCAGGACGAGGCTGGTGGAATTAATACTGGAATTTGCGGATATATTTGCCTACACTGCGGAGGAATTGACGGGGATTGATGCAAAAGTGATCGAGCATAGATGAATATCGACCTCAGTGTGAGGCCGGTAAAGCAAAAGAGGAGACACCATGGGACGGAGATGGACAGGATAATCGAGTAGGAGGTTGAGAAGTTGATGAAGGTAGGCTTCATTAAAGAGATCCAATTCCCAGAATGGTTGTCAAACACAGTAATGTTGTCGAAATCAGAAGGAAAATAGAGGATGTGCATCGATTTTAGAGATCTAAACAAAGCATGCCAGAAAGATCTATATCCATTGCCGAGGATCGACCAGCTTGTAGATTCCACGGCAAGATGCGAATTGCTCCGTTTGATGGATGCGTCCCATGGCCACCACCAAATCCCCTTAGCTCGAGAGGATAGAAAGAGGGTGGGTTTCATAACGAGCAAAGGGACATATTGCTATGTGGTGATGCCATTCGGCCTAAAGAATGCAGGAGCAACATATCAAAGGTTGGTCGATAAAATTTTCAAAGAGCAGCTTGGGAGGAACATGGAGGTGTACGTCGATGACATGCTCATGAAAAGCAAGGTGGAGACAGACCATGTGGCAGACTTGAGGGAGACGTTCCAAATGCTAAGGAGATATGTTATGAAGCTTAATCCTGCTGAATGTTCTTTTGGTGCGAAGGCGGGGAAGTTCTTGGGGTATATGGTGACAAAGCGAGGAATCGAGGTGAAGCCGGGGAAAGTCCGTACTGTGGTCGAGATGAAACCACCCGCAAACGTGGAAGAGGTACAAATATTAACGGGCCTATAACCTGGGTTGAGTAGATTCATTTCCAAAGTTGCGGAAAAAAGTGGTCCACTATTCAAAACGTTGAAGAAAAGCTCAAAATTCCAATGGACGGTCGAGGCTATAAGGCTTTCGAGGAGCTGCAAGGGGTGCTCGCTAATTTGCCTTTGTTAACTAAGCCCGTGCAATGAGAGGAGCTGGTGCCAATATATTATGTTAGCCGAGTGATGCAGGGGGCGGAATTGAGATATACGGAGATTGAAAAGTGAGCTTTGGCAGTGGTCGTGACGGTCAGGAAGTTGAGGCATTATTTTCGTAATCACAAGGTGAAGGTGCAGACGAACATGCCCATGGAGCAAACTTTGGGCTGACCCTCGGTCTCGGGTCAACTGGTGAAGTGGGCGGTCGAGCTGAGCGAGTATTAAATCATGTATGAACCAAGGAGGGCGATTAAGGCGCATGTTTTGGCCGACTTCATACAAGAGGGCATAAAGTTGGAGGAGGAAGCGGAGGGAACTTGGCAGTTATTTGGGGATGGTTCGGTGTCGAGAAATGGGGCTGGGCTAGGTATTGTTATTGTCTCGCCCAAAGGAGGTTACCTAAAGTTTGCTGTAAAAAAGGGATTCCGAGTTTCGAACAATGAGGCATAGTATGAGGCGGTGGTTAAAGGTTTGCAGTTGGCTATAGCTGGGGGTGCTTGAAAGATACAAGTCAATTCAGATTCCCCAGTTAGTAGTAGGGAAATTCTAGGAGGGTTTCGAGGTGAAGGAGGAGAGGTTGCAGCACTATGTGGATGAGATAAGGAAGTTGCAGGAAGAGTTTCAATCTTTCGAGCTAGTGCAAATAACCCGATGATTGAATGGTCGAGCGGATCTACTGTAAAAAATCATTCAGAGTTTGGTAGATTGCAAAAGTCGAAGCGTAATCCTGCTTCATATGGGAAAAAGTGTGGTCGAGGCAGAAGTAGCAGAGATCAAAGAAGTGGAAGATTGGCGATCCTCAATCTTGAGAGAGTTGCGAGAAGGGGCAGTGAAGGTGTTGAGGAGATTCTTCAAGCACGGAGGGATTATTTATAAGAGATCATATGTTGGGCCACACTAGAGGTGTGTCACTAAGGTGGAAGGTTGGTATGTCCTGAAGGAGGTGCATGAAGGATGCTGTAGCGACCACAGTAAGGCGGGAGCAATGGTCGCCAAGATATTGAGGGCGGGATATTTTTGGCCGACAATGAAAGCTGAAGCTAAGGAGATGGCGAAGAAATGCTTACAATGTCAGAAGCATGGCCCACTTATCCACCAGCCTGCAGAGATGATGACCACGATGAGCGCCCCAATCCCGTTCGCGTAGTGGGGAATCGATCTGGTAGGACCAATGCCACAGGCAACTGGCAGCGGAAATTCTTGATCGTGGCAGTCGATTACTTCATGAAATGGGTGGAGGTCGAGCCTTCGGCCAAAATTACAGAGGAGAAAGTAATTCAGTTCTTATACAAAAACATTTGCTGCAAATTTGGAGTCCCGAAGGTCCTAATATCTTATAATGGAACCCAGTTAAATGGCAAACAGATCAGGTCTTTGTGTGAAGATATGAGGATCGAGCAGCAATTTGCCTCTGTGGCCCACCCGCAAGCCAATGGACAGGTGGAGGTGACGAAAAGGATAATTTTGAATGGGTTAAAGACAAGATTGGAGAAAGCCTTGGGGGCGTGGGTCGATGAGTTGACATCAGTACTTTGGGCATATAGGACCACCCCGAGGTCAACCACAGGGGAAACGCCGTTTAGCCTAGTCTATGGAATGGAGGCACTCCTGCCAGTCGAAGTGGAGCTACAATCTCAACGGTCGAGCACTTACGAACAAGGGCAGAATGAGGAGCTCATGATGGCTGCTCTTGATACAATTGAGGAACTTCGGGAGCAAGCCTCGAACAGAGTCGAGGCATACAAGCAAAGAATGAGAGCGGCCCATGATAGAAAAGTGAATATCCGCATATTCCAAGTGGGCGATCTGGTCTGGAAGAGGATCGATGTTCTCAAACACGTTGGCAAACTGGAACCCAACCGAGAGGGACCATATCTTGTCGAGAAGATTCATGCCGGAGGAGCATACTCCCTGAAGGATGCTGAGGGAAGATCATTGGTCAGGTCATGGAATGTTGCCAATCTTAAGAAATATTATGTTTATTATTTTTTTTTTGTTGAAAAATCAAACTGATGTAATGTGGGATCACAATTTCTTTGAGAATTATCAGAATTGCTCATTTCTGTTTCAACGGTGTTCATATATGATCTTAATGGATTCTTTTCATGGTTTGCGTAACACTCTTATATGGTTCAATTAAAAAATATGATATGGTTTATTCGGGACATAGTATCGCTTACTTAGGAATGTTTACATGACTTCGTCGATTACTTGTATGGTTTCATGGGTCTTACTCTTATGGTATACACAAATCGCATATATGGTATCTTTGGAGTTTTTTGTATGATACACGAAGAAGTGTGGATATAACTTGGGTACAATACCGCTCGAGGAAAAGGGGAAAAGTCCCTCGAATGGAACATCCCACGATAGGGATGGGCGAAAGGTCGCTTGTTTGGAACATTCCTTGGGGAGGGCAAGTGGTCGAAAATGTCCACGCCTCCGGGCTGGAAGATCGTCATGTCTAGAACATCCATTGGGGTAGGCAAGTTAGAAGACCAAAGTCCCTCGTTTGGAACATCCCGCGATAGGGGTGGGTGAAGGGTCGCTTGTTTGAAACATTTCTTGGGGTGGGTATGTGGTCGAAAAAGTCCACGCCTCCGGGCTGGAAAACCGCCATGTTTAGAACATCCCTTGGGGTGGGCAAGTGAGAAGACCAAAGTCCCACGTTTGGAACATCCCCTGATATGGGTGGGCGAAGGGTCGCTTGTTTGGAACATTCCTTGGGGTGGGCAGGTGGTCGTAATAGTCCACGCCTCTGGGCTGGACAACCACTATGTTTAGAACATCCCTTGGGGTGGGCAAGTGAGAAGACCAAAGTCCTTTGTTCGGAACATCTCGCGATAGGGGTGGGCGAAGGGTTGCTTGTTTGGAACATTCCTTGGAGTGGGCAGGTGGTCGAAAAAGTCCACGCCTCTGGGCTGGACGACCGCCATGTTTAGAACATCCCTTGGGGTGGGCAAGTGAGAAGACCAAATTCCCTCGTTTGGAACATCCCGCGATATGGGTGGGCGAAGGGTCGCTTGTTTGGAACATTCCTTGGGGTGGGCAGGTGGTCGAAAAAGTCCACGCCTCCGAGCTGGATGGCCGCCATATTTAGAACATCCCTTGGAGTGGGAAAGTGAGTAGACCAAAGTCCCACGTTTGGAACATCCCCCGATAGGGGTGGGTGAATGGTCGCTTGTTTGGAACATTCCTTGGGGTGGGCAGGTTGTCGAAAAAATCCCTCGTTTGGAACATCCCTTGTGGTAGGCAAGTGAGAAGATCAAAGTCCCTCGTTTGGAACATCCCGCGATAGAAGTGGGTGAAGGGTCACTTGTTTGGAACATTCCTTGGAGTGGGCAGGTGGTCGAAAAAGTCCACGTTTCCGGGCTAGACGACCGCCATGTTTAGAACATCTCTTGGGGTGGGCAAGTGAGAAGACCAAAGTCCCTCTTTTGGAACATCCCGCGATAGGGGTGGGCGAAGTGTTGCTTCTTTGGAACATTCCTTGGGGTGGGAAGGTGGTCGAAAAAGTTCACACCTTCGGGTTGGACGACCACCATGTTTAGAACATCCCTTGGGGTGGGCAAGTGAGAAGACCAAAGTCCATCGTTTGGAACATCCCGCGATAGGGGTGGGTGAAGGGTCGCTTGTTTGGAACATTCCTTGGGGTGGGAAGGTGGTCGAAGAAGTCCACGCCTCCAGGCTGGACGATCGATATGTTTAGAACATCCCTTAGGATGGGCAAGTAAGAAGACCAAAGTCCCTCGTTCGGAATATCCCACGATAGGGGTGGGCGAAGGGTCGCTTGTTTGGAACATTCCTTAGGGTGGGCAGGTGGGCGAAAAAGTCCACGCATCCGGGCAGGACGACCGTAATATTTAGAACATCCCTTGGGGTGGACAAGTGAGAAGACCAAAGTCCCTTGTCCGGAACATCCCGCGATAGGGGTGGGTGAAGGGTCGCTTGTTTGGAACATTCCTTGGGGTGGGTAGGTGGTCGAAAAAGTCCACGCCTCCGGGCTGGACGACCGCCATGTATAGAACATCCCTTGGGGTGGGCAAGTGAGAAGACCAAAGTCCCTCGTTTGGAACATCCCGCGATAGGGGTGGGCGAAGGGTCGCTTGTTTGGAACATTCTTTGGGTTGGACAGGTGGTCGAAAAAGTCCACGCCTCCGGGCTGGACGACCGCCATGTTTAGAACATCCCTTGGGGTGGGCAAGTGAGAAGACCAAAGTCCCTCGTTTGGAATATCCCGCCGATAGGGATGGGAGAAGGGTCGCTTGTTTGGAACATTCCTTGGGTGGGCAGATGGTGGAAAAAGTCCACGCCTCCGGGCTGGACGACCGCCATGTTTTAAACATCCCTTGGGGTGGGCAAGTGAGATGACCAAAGTCCCTCCTTTGGAACATCCCGCGATAGGGGTGGGCGAAGGGTCGCTTGTTTGGAACATTCCTTGGGGTGGGCAGGTGGTCGAAAAAGTCCATGCCTCCGGGCTAGATGACCGTCGTGTTTAGAACATCCCTTGGGGTGGGCAAGTGAGAAGAGCAAAGTCCCTCGTCTGGAACATCCCGCGATAGGGGTGGGTGAAGGGTCGCTTGTTTGGAACATTCTTTGGGGTGGGTAGGTGGCTGAAAATGTCCACGCTTCCGGGCTAGACATCCGCCATGTTTAGAACATCCCTTGTGGTGGGCATGTGAGAAGACCAAAGTCCCTCGTTTGGAACATCCTGTGATAGGGGTGGGCAAAGGGTCGCTTGTTTAGAACATTCCTTAGGGTGGTCAAGTGAGAAGACCAAAGTCCCTCGTTTGGAACATCCCGCCCATAAGGATGGGAGAAGGGTCGCTTGTTTGGAACATTCCTTGGGGTGGGCAGATGGTGGAAAAAGTCCACGCCTCCGGGATGGACGAACGCCATGTTTATAACATCCCTTAGGGTGGGCAAGTGAGAAGACCAAAGTCCCTTGTTTGGAACTTCCCGCGATAGGGGTGGTCGAAGGGTCACTTGTTTGGAACATTCCTTGGGGTGGGCAGGTGGTTGAAGAAGTCCACGCCTCCGGGTTGGACGACCGTCATGTTTAAAACATCCCTTAGGGTGGGCAAGTGAGAAGACCAAAGTCCCTCATCTGGAACATCCCGCGATAGGGGTGGGCGAAGGGTCGCTAGTTTGGAACATTCCTTGGGGTGGACAGGTGGTCGAAAAAGTCCACGCTTCTGGGCTGGACGACCGTCATGTTTAGAACATCCCTTGGGGTGGGCAAGTGAGAAGACCAAAGTCCCTCGTTTTGAACATCCCGCGATAGGGGTGGGCGAAGTGTCGCTTCTTTGGAACATTCCTTGGTGTCAGAAGGTAGTCGAAAAAGTTCACACCTTCGGGTTGGACGACCGCCATGTTTAGAACATCCCTTGGGGTGGGCAAGTGAGAAGACCAAAGTCCATCGTTTGGAACATCCCGCGATAGGGGTGGGCGAAGGGTCACTTGTTTGGAACATTCCTTGGGTGGGAAGGTGGTCGAAAAAGTCCAAGCCTCTGGGCTGGACGACCGCTATATTTAGAACATCCCTTGGGATAGGCAAGTGAGAAGAACAAAGTCCCTCGTTTGGAACATCCCGCGATAGGGGTGGGCGAAGGGTCGCTTGTTTAGAACATTCCTTAGGGAGGGCAGATGGTCGAAAAAGTCCACGCCTACAGGCTGGACGACCGCCATGTTTTGAACATCCCTTGGAGTGGGCAAGTGAGAAGACCAAAGTTCCTTGTCTGGAACATCCCGCGATAGGGGTGGGTGAAGGGTCGCTTGTTTGGAACATTCTTTGGGGTGGGCAGCTGGTCGAAAAAGTCCACGCTTCCTGGCTGGACGACCGCCATGTTTAGAACATCCCTTGGGTGGGCATGTGAGAAGACAAAAGTCACTCGTTTGGAACATCCTACGATAGGGGTAGGCGAAGGGTCATTTGTTTAGAACATTCCTTTGGGGTGGGCAGGTGGCCGAAAAACTCCATGCCTCCGGGATGGACGACCGCCATGTTTAGAACAACCCTTGGGGTGGGCAAGTGACAAGACCAAAGTCCCTCGTTTGGAACATCCCGCGGTAGGGGTGGTCGAAGGGTCGCTTGTTTGGAACATTTCTTGGGGTGGGCAGGTGGTTGAAAAAGTCCACGCCTCCGGGCTGGTTGACCGTCATGTTTAGAACATCTCTTAGGGTGGGCAAGTGAGAAGACCAAAGTCCCTCGTTTGGAACATCCCGCCATAGGGTTGAGTAAGGGGTCGCTTGTTTGGAACATTCCTTGGGGTAGGCAGGTGGTCGAAAATTCCATGCCTCCGGGCTAGACGACCGTCATGTTTAGAACATCCCTTGGGGTGGGCAAGTGAGAAGACCAAAGTCCCTCGTCTGGGACATCCCGCGATAGGGGTGGGCGAAGGGTCTTTTGTTTGGAACATTTTTAGGAGTGGGCAGGTGGTCGAAAAAATCCACGCTTCTAGGCTGGACGACCGCCATGTTTAGAATATCCCTTAGGGTGGGCAAGTGAGAAGACCAAAGTCCCTCGTTTTGAACATCCCGCGATAGAGGTGGGCGAAGGGTCGCTTGTTCGGAAAATTCCTTGGGGTGGGCAGGTGGTCGAAAAACACCACGCCTCCGAGATTGACGACCGCCATGTTTAGAACATCCCTAGGGGTGGGCAAGTGAGGAGGCCAAAGTCCCTCGTTTGGAACATCCCGCAATAGGGGTGGGCGAAGGGTCGCTTGTTTGGAACATTCCTTGGGGTGGGCATGTGGTCGAAAAAGTCCACGCCTCCGGGCTGGACGACCGCCATGTTTAGAACATCCCTTTGGGGTGCCGAACTAAGAAGACCAAAGTCCCTCTTCTCGAACATCCCGCGATAGGGGTGGGTGAAGGGTCGCTTGTTTGGAACATTCTTTGGGGTGGGTAGGTGGCCGAAAAAGTCCACGCTTCCGGCCTAGACGACCGCCATGTTTAGAACATCCCTTGGGGTGGGCATGTGAGAAGACCAAAGTCCCTCGTTTGGAACATCCTGCGATAGGAGTGGGCGAAGGGTCGCTTTTTTAGAACATTCCTTAGGGTGGGCAAGTGAGAAGACCAAAGTCCCTCGTTTGGAACATCCCGCCGATAGGGATGGGAGAAGGGTCGCTTGTTTGGAACATTCCTTGGGGTGGGCAGATGGTGGGAAAAGTCCACGCCTCCGGGATGGACGAACGCTATGTTTAGAACATCCCTTGGGGTGCGCAAGTGAGAAGACCAAAGTCTCTCGTTTGGAACATCCCGCGATAGGGGTGGTCGAAGGGTCACTTGTTTGGAACATTCCTTGGGGTGGGCAGGTGATTGAAAAAGTCCACGCCTCCGGGTTGGATGACCGTCATGTTTAGAACATCCTTTAGGGTGGGCAAGTGAGAAGACCAAAGTAACTCATCTGGAACATCCCGCGATAGGGGTGGGCGAAGGGTCGCTAGTTTGGAACATTCCTTGGGGTGGACAGGTGGTCGAAAAAGTCCACGCTTCCGGGCTGGACGACCGTCATGTTTAGAACATCCCTTGGGGTGGGCAAGTGAGAAGACCAAAGTCCCTCGTTTGGAACATCCCGCGATAGGGGTGGGCGAAGTGTCGCTTCTTTGGAACATTCCTTGGGGTGAGAAGGTAGTGGAAAAAGTTCACACCTTCGGGTTGGACGACCGCCATGTTTAGAACATCCCTTGGGGTAGGCAAGTGAGAAGACCAAAGTCCATCGTTTGGAACATCCCGCGATAGGGTGGGCGAAGGGTCACTTGTTTGGAACATTCCTTGGGGTGGGAAGGTGGTCGAAAAAGTCCACGCCTCCGGGCTGGACGACCGCTATGTTTAGAACATCCCTTGGGATAGGCAAGTGAGAAGACCAAAGTCCCTCGTTCGGAACATCCCGCGATAGGAGTGGGCGAAGGGTCGCTTATTTAGAACATTCCTTGGGGAGGGCAGATGGTCGAAAAAGTCCACGCCTACGGGCTGGACGACCGCCATGTTTTGAACATCCCTTGGAGTGGACAAGTGAGAAGACCAAAGTCCCTCGTCTGGAACATCCCGCGATAGGGGTGGGTGAAGGGTCGCTTGTTTGGAACATTCTTTGGGGTGGGCAGGTGGTCGAAAAAGTCCACGCTTCCTGGTTGGACGACCGCCATGTTTAGAACATCCCTTGGGGTGGGCATGTGAGAAGACCAAAGTCCATCGTTTGGAACATCATGCGATAGGGGTGGGCGAAGGGTCATTTGTTTAGAACATTTCTTTGGGGTGGGCAGGTGGTCGAAAATCTCCACGCCTCCGGGATGGACGACCGCCATGTTTAGAACATTCCTTGGGGTGGGCAAGTCACAAGACCAAAGTCTCTCGTTTGGAACATCCCGCGATAGGGGTGGTCGAAGGGTCGCTTGTTTGGAACATTCCTTGGGGTGGGCAGGTGGTTGAAAAGTCCACGCCTCCGGGCTGGTTGACCGTCATGTTTAGAACATCTCTTAGGGTGGGCAAGTGAGAAGACCAAAGTCCCTCGTCTGGAACATCCCGCGATAGGGGTGGGTGAAGGGTCGCTAGTTTAGAACATTCGTTGGGGTGGGCAGGTGGTCGAAAAAGTCCACGCTTCCAGGCTGGACGATCGCCATGTTTAGAACATCCCTTGGGGTGGGCAAGTGAGAAGTCCAAAGTCCCTCGTTTGGAACATCCCGTCATAGGGGTGAGTAAGGGGTCGCTTGTTTGGAACATTCCTTGGGGTGGGAAGGTGGTCGAAAAAGTCCACGCCTCCGGGCTGGACGACCGCTATGTTTAGAACATCCCTTGGGATAGGCAAGTGAAGACCAAAGTCCCTCGTTCGGAACATCCCGCGATAGGAGTGGGCGAAGGGTCGCTTGTTTAGAACATTCTTTGGGGAGGGCAGATGGTCGAAAAAGTCCACGCCTACGGGCTGGACGACCGCCATGTTTTGAACATCCCTTGGAGTGGGCAAGCGAGAAGACCAAAGTCCCTCGTTTGGAACATCCCGCGATAGGGGTGGGCGAAGGGTCACTTGTTTGGAACATTCTTTGGGTTGGACAGGTGGCCGAAAAAGACCACGCCTCCGAGATTGACGGCCGCCATGTTTACAACATCCCTAGGGGTGGGCAAGTGAGAAGATCAAAGTCCCTCGTTTGGAACATCCCGCGATAGGGGTGGGCGAAGGGTCGCTTGTTTGGAACATTCCTTCAGGTGGGCAGGTGGTCGAAAAAGTCCACGCCTCCGGGCTGGACGACCGCCATGTTTAGAACATCCCTTGGGGTGCCGAACTAAGAAGACCAAAGTCCCACGTTTGGAACATCCCCTGATAAAGGTGGGCAAAGGGTCGCTTGTTGGAACATTACTTGGGGTGGGCAGGTGGTCGAAAAAGTCCACGCCTCCGGGTTGGACGACCGTCATGTTTAGAAAATCCCTTGGGGTGGGCAAGTGAGAAGACCAAAGTCCCTCGTCTGGAACATCCCGCGATAGGGGTGGGCGAAGGGTCGCTTGTTTGGAACATTCCTTCAGGTGAGCCGGTGATCGAAAAAGTCCACGCTTCCAGGCTGGACGACCGCCTGGTTTAGAACATCTCTTGGGGTGGGCAAGTGAGAAGACCAAAGTCCCTCGTTTGGAACATCCCACGATAGGAGTGGGCGAAGGGTCGCTTGTTTGGAATATTCCCTGGGGTGGACAGATGGTCAAAAAAGTCCACGCCTCTGGGCTTGACGACCGTCATGTTTAGAACATCCCTAGGGGTGGGCAAGTGAGAAGACCAAAGTCCCTCGTTTGGAACATCCCGCAATAGGGGTGGTCGAAGGGTCACTTGTTTGGAACATTTCTTGGGGTGGGTAGGTGGTCGTAAAAGTCCACGTAGATGACCGCCATGTTTAGAAAATCCATTTGGGTGGACAAGTGATAAGATCAAAGTCCCACGGTTGGAACATCCCCTGATAGGGGTGGGCGAAGGGTCGCTTGTTTGGAACATTCCTTGGGGTGGGCAGTGTTGGTGTTATATACTTAAGCTGTGCTTTAGTGGATATTTCACTTGTTATTCCTT
>CACSLK010028053.1:8779125-8797124 GCA_902706635.1 Striga hermonthica | reverse complement strand
CTAGAGTGTGCACATGGTGTCCGGCATTAGTTTTTGCCGGCAGATGAGGTAACGGTCAGGGTCACGTTGCGTGACGATATCAGATTCATGTTCATGTTATTACCGGCTTTCTGTTGAGGTTATGTATATGTCGATATCATGATGTTGTTATTATTTTCAATGTTTACATTAGTATGAGTTTCCACGGAGCACAGTGCCATAGTGCTCATTTCCCATTGTTATCATGTTTTTCAGTTCAGGATGTCGGCAGGGAGCGTGAGATGACGAAG
Organism: Striga hermonthica; assembly: GCA_902706635.1. Lineage (NCBI taxonomy): Eukaryota > Viridiplantae > Streptophyta > Magnoliopsida > Lamiales > Orobanchaceae > Striga > Striga hermonthica. The sequence continues at coordinate 8,796,855 of CACSLK010028053.1, read as the reverse complement.
GCTTCAGGACTTTCATGTTTTGATTATATATATAATATGACGATTTACGTTTCTGCAGATGATGGCTTTTGACGAACTCATATTTTGACCGGACTTTTGGAAAACTTTATGCTTTCAGTAATAACATAATTTTATTATAAATTAAAATAACGGTTTTCCAAATTAAGTCACGTTTTTACGGTAGCACCCCAAATCAGTTTTCGCAAAGTAAAAGATTTTATTTTTAAATAACTTTGCGAAATTTTTGCACTCTGATTTTACGATAAGGTGGGGTGTTTCAGTATTAAATTGTTTCTCTGCATTCCTTTAAATGCAAGAAGATATCATGTACCTCAGATTTTTTCTTCATGAAATAAACCAATGTGAACTTACTGAAATGATCAATAAAACAAACATAGTAAACATATCCATTGCTAGACTTAAGTGGTGCTGGACCCCACAAATCTGAATGAACAAGCTGCAAAGGTTGATCATACTCAGTAATAGAATTATCAAAAGGAAGTTTGTGACTCTTAGCCACTGCACACACTGAACATAAACTGGTTTCTTTAATTAGATCATAAGTCATATTACAAGATCTCAAGGTCTTTTCAGCTACATCATAAGCAGTATGCCCTAGTCTCTTGTGCCACATCTCTAAGTTGGGCTTTCTTGGAAAAGTAACTGCATGTGCAAAAGGAGAGTTCACGTCATGGTTGGTATTCACCAGCTCATCATCTTTTCTTATAGGTTGAAGATTAAACTGGTACAAGCCTTCACTGAGATTCCCTTGGAGTAGAACAGCCTGAGTTGTTGGATCCTTCACAAAACAAACAATAGGATGAAATTCAAAGTATACACCATTATCTTTTGCAAAGTGAAAAACTGATAATAAGTTCTTAGTGACACTTGGTACATGACGAAGATTATTAAGAACAAAGATTTTGGAGGTAACTGATGATTTCAAATGGCTTGTACCAATGTGACTGATTGACTCACCATAACCATTTCCCATTTGAAGCCTATTACCACCAAGATGTTCATTTGAAATGCTGAGATTGGAGAAATCATTAGTAACATGATTTGATGCACCTGAGTCTGGATACCACAGACTACTATCAAGACCAATTTCAGAGTTTGTTGAGGAGCTTGCACCAGATTAAGCCATGTGTAGAGCTGGATGGCCATTGTTTCTGTTCTGAAAATTGTTGTGAGTTTGATTCTGATTTGGCACAAAGGACTAATCAAACCTATGCCAGCATTTATCAGCAGTGTGTCCCATGATGCCACAAACTTGACACTGAACTCTATTGCCTTGATATCTTCCACCTCTTCCTCTAAAAGAACCCCTTCTTCCACTTCTCCCCATCCAATTGTTAAACATAGGAGCTCTACCTCTGTTGTTTGAGGTATTTTCTTGACCTGAGGCCCTTGATTCCTTAGAAAAAATGTTGAGAGTTGGCTGTGAACTATCAGAACTAACTTGGTTCACATTAGCTGTCAAGAAGTCCAGCCTTGATTCATAAATCAAAAGTAAATCTTGAAGGTCAATCATTGTCCAAGGTTCCAGTCTAGAGGTAACAGCTACCATAATGGAGTTGTATTCCTGTCCTAGACCAGTCAATAGATGCAGGACTTGATCAGATTCACTGACCTTTTCACCAACTGCAGCTAAAAGATCAAAGCAAGTTTTCATTTTGTTCAAATACTCTCTCATAGTCAGACTCCCCTTTTTCATGGTTTGCAATTCCAACTTGTGTTGCTTTATCCTAGCCCTTGATTGACTAGCAAGTTTCTTTCAAGAGCACTCCATATCTCTTTAGAGGATTAAAAACCAACTACAAGAACTAGTATACCTTGAGTGAGAGAGGACAAGATCCAAGAGGCCATAAATTGGTCCTTTCTTTGCCAAAGATGATATTCAGGGTTGACAATGGGAATGTTTCCTTGTTCTGGTAGAATAAAACGGTCAGGAGGAGCAGCTGTTGGGGTAATGAAGGATTCCAGACCATATCCTATAATGGCTATGAAGATATGTTGCTTCCATATCAAGAAATTTGAATCTTCGAGCTTGGTGGAGATGAGCTGAGACTGAGGAAAAACTAACATGTTCAGTCCTCCATTGGGATTTGAAGAGCTCAAGATTCCAGAATTTGGAGTCGTGAAAGCCATGGTAAAAAATCAATAAAGCCCAGAAATTCAAAAAGAAAAGAAAAACAGAAATGAAAGGATAGAGGTGACTTATGGCTCTGATACCATGAAGAATTTCAGGTGACAGCACAAGGAAGAATGCAAAGGCCGTACACTACAAGAAATCTATGAAAAAGTGGCGAATTTCATGTGACGAATAAATAATCGTCACCATATGTGGCCTTTCGGTGACGACATTTAAAATTCATCACTATATCATTCACTACGGTGACGATTATCTTAGTATGGTTTTTTCGTCACATAATCTAACTTTTTATGACGATTTTTCTCAAACGTCACCTATAAATAAAAATTCGTCACATTTATACAATTTATGACGAAATACCATGTAACAAAAAAAGGCGTCACTGTTATACGTATTTTACAATGACGATTACGACAAAATCATCACTATTTTATTATTTAATGTGACGATACATTATAATACATGAAAAATCGTCACATTTTATACAAAAACTGACGAACTTCTATGTGACAAAAAAGAGTCGTCACTGTTGTAGGTATTTAAAATGACGCTTTCGATTAATTCGTCACGATATTACTATTTAATGTGACGAGACATTGTAGTGCATAAAAAGTCGTCACATTTTATACGCAAAATGACTATGTACCGTGTGACAAGACAATGTCGTCACTATTGTAGGTAATTAAAATGACGCTTTCGATTGATTCGTCACTATTTTATTATTTAATGTGACGAAACATTATAATACACAAACATGCGTCACAATTTGTATAGAAAATGACAAAGTTCCATGTGACGAAACAGTGTCGTCACTGTTGTAGATATTTAAAATGACGCTTTCAACTAATACATCACTATTTTGTTGGTTAATGTGACGAAAGATTTTAATATATAAAACTTCGTCCCATTTCATACGAAACATGACGAAGTTTCATTTCACAAAACAGGTTCGTCACTATTGTAGGTATTTCAAGTGACGCTTATGAGTAATTCGTCACTATAGTATTATATTACTGTGACGAAACATTATACATCATAAAATTTGTAACATTTCATACAAAACGTGACGAAGTTACATGTGACCAAACGAGTCGTCATTGTTGTAGGTAATTAATATGACGATTGCGATTGATTTGTCACTACATTATTATTTAATGTGACGAAAGATTATAATATATAAACATCCGTCACAATTTATATAGAAGATGAAGAAGTTCCATGTGACAAAACAGTGTCGTCACTGTTGTAGGTATTTCAAATGACGCTTACGATTAATTCGTCACTATATTATTATTTAATATGACGCAACATTATAATACATAAATATTCGTCACATTTATATTAAAAATGTTGAAGTTCCATGTGACAAATAAGAGTCGTCACTGTTTGTAGGTATTTATACGCTTACGATTAAATAACATCAGTTTCCTAAAACGAAGCCCCAACTACACAAACTATAAGAATTAATATAATAATAATAATAATAATAATAATAATAATAATAATAATAATAATAATAATAATAAGTTCAACGACCATCACATTCCTAACAGACCAAACCAGACCATATAACTTGATGGCCTAAATGTGCTAGATTAAAATGAAATCCCAGCAGCAACCAAGAAAACACATTTCAAAATCAACTATTTTTTTTTTTCCAAATCTCAACAGCTAAAAAGTTCTGAAAAATTCTTCATGTCCCTTCCATTGAACTCATGGGCCTCTTCCTATGCCTCTTCCTTTGTTCAAACATAAAACACATTTCAAAACATATTCAAAGAAAATAGCTATTCTTATACTAACATCAGCATGTACACGATGAAAACGGCTATTCTCATTTTTGCACTATCAGATCATACTCATATTTATTTACAATTAAAATTTTGAAAACAAAAAAAGGTAAGAAAAAAATAAAATTACCAGTCGATATCATCAAGCTCATCGTTCTCATTGACGTCCTCTATGTTTGTAGCCTCCTTCTCGAGTAACGTTTCAATGATCAACTCCATCAGATCCTCCTGATCCACGTCGTATCTATTTAATGATGCGACTTTATCAAGAGAAACTCGACAATCACCCCCGATGTCATTCTCTTGATATGCAACATCTACTACTAACGTCTCACCAGTCACATGTTCTTCATCCATCTCATCAACATCATATACATGACGATGTTGAAAAGGCTGCACAACTCGCCAATCTCTTCTGAGTTTAGGATCATTGAGATAGAAAACTTGTCTGGCTTGATTAACAAATATGTATGGATCATCTTGATACCATCTCCCCGCAACATTAACACTAATAATGTTTCTTTCCTTTTGTAGCCTAGTCATTTTCCGTCCAAGATCAAACCAATCACATTTAAATATAACCACTTTCCGGTTTCTCACATATTCCAACTGAATAATTTCAGATACAGTACCGTAAAAATCAATGGTATCATCACCGTGATTCCCTTCTACCATAACACCGTTTTTTTGAGTTTGCCGACAACCATCACGTTCTATCGTCAGATATTTCACTTCATTAACAATGCTACCAGTATATTTTCTTATAAATCTATTAGGCGAACAAGCAAGAGAATACAACGATTCATTGACTTGTGAGGGCTCTTTCTGATACAATTCAACCATCTATATATCATAAATAATTTCAATAAATATATCAATGTATTTTTTAAAAGTATAATAAAGATCTACAAATATAACTCACATGATTCTTAAACCATCCAGGAAAGTGATATTTATGCTCCTTCTCTATATCTTGACAACCAGCTAAAACAAGTTGTTCCTTGTGTTTTCTATGTACATATAAAAAATAAGAGGTTAAACTTACATATAAGAACTCAAATTATAAGAACATTATAATTATGTACTTACCTGATATATGGCTCAACCTCCTCGCAATTTTGAAAAACAAACCACTGAATGACATAAAATTTCATCTGATAGCTCCACAAAGTTTGATGCACCAAAAGGGCAACATTTTTGTGCAAACATTGACAAACTAACACTGATAGAAATATCAGCATTCCGCTCATCTCGATTAAATCTTGTTTCAATACCTCTTAAGTACATAGAGCAAAAGGTCAAAGACTCTTTCATAATTATGCTTCTGCAATTGATCCTTCTGGATGTGCTTTATAACGCATCGTCTTCTTAAAATAATCCAAAGATCTACAAAACAAAACATAGTCATATTTATCTGTATCAAATACCAAGTTAATGAAAATTGATACTCTTTTTTTTTTTTGTTAACCAAGAACGATAAACTTTATTCAACTCTAAATAAAGTTCACAAGCACGATTACTCAACTGAGTACAAGGAACAGACACAACAATCAACAAAGAAAGCAGGGGTAGCCCAAGACTCCCCTTCAAGAGCACCTATGCTCATACCAGCAAACAAAGTACCCAAACAAGAAGATAAATTATACCAGAACTGAGGACAAAGTGAAATAACAAGCATCAAACTGATCAGCTAGCCACCATATTTTTTCCCATAATGTCTCATCACAGGTCCCCCAAGAACATAAATTATATACTCTTTATTAATCAAAATTGATATATTTTATTATTACCTTTCTATTGGGAACATCCATCTAAATTGAACAGGACCACCAAGTAAGGCTTCATTTGGTAAATGGATAGGCATATGGAGCATCACATCGAAGAATGCAGGAGGAAATATTTTTTCAAGTTTGCATAATATCAAACAAATTTCCTCATTCATCTTATTTAGTTCCGGTTTCTTCAACTTCTTGCAACACAGCCGCTGGAAAAAATGTCCAAGCTCTGACCACACAACACATACTTCTTTATTTGAAGATCCACGAACACCAATCGAAAGTATCCTTTGAAGGAGTACATGACAATCATGGTTTTTCATCCCATATATTTTTTGATCAGTTAAACTAACACATCGAGAGATGTTCGAGGCGTACCCATTAGGGAATTTAACAGACTTTAAGAAGTCACAGAACTCACGCCGCTCTAATGTTTTCATCACGTAGCAAGCTGGTGGCATAAAGTATTTCCCATCTCCTCTTTTAATCAAATGCAACTCTTTTCGTATATTCATGTCCTCTAAATCTTGTCTTGCCTTGATTGTATCCTTTTATTTCCCATCTATGCTAATCAGCGTTCCCAGGATACTATCACAAATATTTTTCTCAATATGCATTACATCTAAATTATGCCTTAATTTCAACTTACTCCAATAAGGCAATTTAAAGAATATGCTACGTTTTGTCTGGTTCAACTCTTCAGGCTTTCTTTTTCGCTTCTTATTATTATGTTTTCCTGGCCTTATTTCATCCACTTTTTGCAGTTACTTTAACACATCATCACCTGTTAATAACTTTGGTGGATCCGCAAGTTCTCTTTTCCCGTTGAATTGTCTGCTTCTTCTCCAAGCATGATCTTTTGGAAGATAACGACGATGCCCCATATAGCATAGCTTATTCCGCAGTCTACTCGCATCTGTGTTTTCATTACAAACGGGACAAGCCAAGTAACTGTTCATACTCCATCCTGATAAATCACCATAGTCGGAAAATCATTTATTGTCCACAACACAGCAACATGCAGTTGGAATTTTTCTTTAGAACAGACATCAAATGTTTGTACCCCATGCAACCACAATTCAATTAGCTCTTCTATTAAAGGCTGCAAGTAAATATCAATGTCTTTTCCTGGTGAGTTCTTTCCAGGAATCAACAAAGACAACATTAGAAAAGGATCTTTCATGCAATCCCATGGGGCAAATTTAAAGGGGCCAGAATGACAGACCACATGCTATAAGTGGTGCTCAAATTGCCAAAGGGATTAAAATCGTCTCATGCTAATGCTAGGCGAACATTTCTGGGATGTTTGGCAAAATCAGGATATTGACTATCAAAGTCTTTCCATGCTAAGAAATCAGCCGGATGTCTCATGTAATCATCATCAATATGCTTTTCTTTATGCCAAAACATCTTTTTAGACGACTTTTGGGACCTGAATAAACGTTGGAGTCTTGGTTTAAGTGAAAAGTACCTTAGAATCTTATGAGGTACTTTCTTACCTTTCCCATCATTAATTTCCACCGAGAAGTCCCACAAACTGGACAAGACTCTAGATTTTTATTCCTTTTCCAGAATAAAGCACAATCATACTTACATGCATGGATACATTCATAACCTAAACCCAAATACCGCAAAAACTTTTTTGCTTCATAACATGAACTTGGAAGTGTCTCCCCATTAGGAAGTGATGATTTAAAGAGCGTCAATATCATATCCACAGCTTTATTACTCAACTTGTTATAAACTTGTAAATGATGCAATTGTATAATGAAAGAAGTTCTTGAAATCTTCTTACATCTTGGGTATAGTTCGGTTTTGGCATCCATCAAGAGTGCCTAAAGATATTCTGGTAGTCCTCCAGTATCAATCCCATCTCCATCCAACATTTCATCAGCTTTCTCCCCCGGTACTCTTCGGCAAGTTCTGCAATCAATTCTTCCACACCATCACCGTCTGAATTTGGTTCGATTCTGTCACTCTCATCAAAATATTGATTCCCATTTATTTATCATTAGAACTTGATGGTTCGCCATGGTGAAACCACTTAACATATCTTGGATCAATTCCTTTTTCCAGGAGATGAAATTTCACTGTCTTTTGATCTTGCATTGCTACATTCAGACACTGCATGCACGGGCACCTAACATTACAATCGCGACCCTTGTGAGTTGAAACAAATTCCATAAATTTGTTTACGCCATCTACGTAAGTCTTAGACCACTTGATTTCTCTCATCCAAGTCTTATCCATTTTAAGATGAACCTATTGAACAACTGCCAAAAAAAAAAAAAAAAAGAAAAAAGAAATACATAATCTGCAATCATAAGATGTTGACATTTATGGAAAATATGAAATTCTTAACTCTTCTAAACTGATACCATCTAATCCAATGTGTAGGTATAATTGATTAAATTAAGAACAATCGCAACCACGTAGATGTAGATTGTCGGTTCTCAGTAAAAAATTCTCCTCACCTATAATACAAGTTCAATAAAATCACATATACTAATACCAAGACTAGATGTTACTCATACCTTTGAATGATCAGTGGTTGATTACAGTAGACAAATCGACCTGTTGTTCTTTGAAATTAAGGGATTGGTCGCGCTAATTTTGAGCCTAATCGATCAATTTCAGAGGGTTGATCGTGTTGTGAAAATTGAAAAGGAAATTTTTTTTTTTCCACAATTTTTGTTCATCTAGTATTGTAAACATTCCAGTATGTCCTCATTTTGCCTTTAAATTCTGCGCATTTGTGGACGGCTTTGCCCCCCACTTTTGTCTTTAAAAAGACTGCAATACCCCTCATTGTTGACCTATTTACTATTATATCCCATATAAATCAGCAATGCCCCATTTTTTGCCCTAGTTTTCGCAGCGGGATTTTGCAGAGACATTGCAAGGTGCGAACATCGTCTTTTCTATCCTCAAGGCTTTCAGGTAATCTCGATTTTCATTTTCATTGTTTGGTTCCGATAATGAAAAACGTAATCGTTGCTTTCAGTTTGGTGTTCACTGATTCGAGCTTGGTCTGTTTTCCATATTCACCACTTAGTTGAAAGTGTATTTTTTTAAATGTATTGAGGGTTTTGAAATGGATTCAAGTTTGGTGTTCTAACTCGTGACTGGTCTTTCCATATTTTGAACCATTTTTCCATACTGTTGTTGCTTCTGAAATCTATCTTGTTTTTCTCATTTTTCATTGTTTCTGTCCTCATCTTTGTTGTTTCGTAGAGGAGTTCCTTGGGTAAAACATTCTTGGGATGCTTCGGTGTTGTTACAGTACTGAAGATGATGATAATTATTTGTTTTCGTTTCTAACGATGTGTATGTTAATAAATGTATATTTCATCTGAAGAACTATAATGTATTGTATTGGATTTTTTTTTTGTTGTTTTTTTTTTTGTTTTAAAATTTTTGAGAGCTGATATATCTGAGTACTCAGTGCATAGGTGTTGATTATGGATGGCCCTTTGAGGCGATTTTTTGTCGTTGTTTCGAATTCGGCTAAACGAACAATGAAATACTCTGTAAGCTAAATTATTTTGTATCATGTTGTTCATTGTAGTTTATTTTAAGTTTTGTATAGAAACATAGAAGACATGAATAAATTTTTCTTGCATTACAGAGGCTTCCATCGGGTCTCGTGCATGAATGTATGCTCGATGTACCTCTTCAATGTACATTAACTACAACAGAAGGCCGCAAGTATGAGGTTACAATAAGAGGTAATGCTTATGGGGTAGCATTTCATGAAGGGTGGTTTGAATTTGTTGTGGCAGAGAATATTCAGCGTGAATATAATGTTTGGTTTGAACGCAATAGTCTTAAAGAATTTGATGTCACTGTTCTTGAGGAAAATGCAATTGAGCGCACTGTGGAATATCATTTTACACTTGAGATCAAGAAAACACACATAGAACGTGCACGACTGGTAATTGAGTAATTATTATAAATTACATGTTATTATTTTGTGGCATCTTTTTTGTTCTGTATTTATATCATATTTTAAGAAAAAAAAATTGAATGCAACCTATCCCCATTCAGTTTTGGCGGGCACATGTGGTGGGTCAGTATGATGACTTGACTCGTGGGACGTTGGCATTTGCTGAAGGCACGTATGAAGTTGAAATTGTCGAAGGGCATGGGAAAGTGTTGATGCAAAATGGTCGCGCTAGAGAGTTTCTAAATATAAGTGGAATTGTTGAAGGTTCAATATGCACATTCCACTTGTTTCTTGATATGTATGTTGGTTTTGCGGTGAGCGTAGTGTGATCTGTGAGTTTTTTGTCATTGGATACAATTGTTTTGTAATTTGACATTATGCAATGTGATCTGTGTGTTTTCTGTAGTTGAAGACAATTGTTTAGTAATTTGATATTATGTAATCGTTTATGTGAACCTTTTATTATTGTGACTTGAATGCAACCTATCCCTATTCATGCAATTGTTCATGTGGTGGGGCAGTAATCGTTTATGTGAACCTTTTATGTCGATTACTGCAACAACATTTGAGGGTGAACTTATGTGACTTGAACCTTTTATTTCCCAAACATTTTATGTAAATAGATCATTTTTTTGTGATGGATAGTGGGAATCACTATAAATGTTGTTTAAAACTTGGACTGTAAATGTAAGAACATATTTTAGTAAGGCACAGTCACTATATTATCTGGTAGCAATTGTTACTTGTTTTTGTATTTATTAATCGTTTTACAAGATTACTTAGCAATTTCTTTAAAATTAAATAAGGGTATGATAGTAAATTTGCAATCTATTTTTGTCAAAATATTTGACTTACTATTTGGTTGTAAGGGGTGTTGTAAACTAGGTTGTTTATCTAGAATTTTTCTTTAATGTATGACAAAGACACTATTCCAACGATATGAAACAGAGAACACTACTCATGCGCTTGAATTGATATAAAATAAAACGTTAACCCAACATGAAACTAAGACGGCAAAAAATAAGTACAAATATGCATTGTCATTTTGAAGATAAAAGTACCAACACCGTAGATGAAACAAACGGTTCAACAACTCTATTAAGTTACAATGACTTTGATCCAATGTTCACACCAAAACTCCAAACACAAACTTCAGAAAAATAGTCAAATACAACGACACTTCGTTGTCCATATTAAACGTTATTATTAGATCCTAACAAAAGTAGTTCAAATCATCCATTGCACCAGTCATTTCATAATAACTCTAAAAGTTATAAAATCTTTGGGGATGAGCCTGAATATTGCCACAGATCCTTCTTCAAGTCCATTGTTGTCCACAAAGGCTCTCATTGTGCCATTTTGCATAAGCTTTTTCCCATGTCCATGAATAATGTCAGCCTCATATCTAGCACCAGAAATTAGTATGATGGCTTTATTGTTGTTATTGTAATTCCCTCCAATACGAGTCCTTCAGAAATCCATTGGGATTGGCTAAATAAGGAAAACAACTTGCACTTTAAAAAATAATTATCTACTGTATGTGGATAATAATCTGAGCTTGTATTAATGCTTAACAGTCGTGCGCGTTCAATGTGAGTGCGTGAAATGTCCAATTTAAAGAGGTATTGAGGTTCTCTTGCAAGGCCAGTCTCAGTATGCATCCAAACTTTAAATTCAAATAAGCTTTTGCGGTCGAAAACCAAGATGTACCCAGTGCGGATATCTTCGGACCTAACAATATCAACCCATCCCTCCGCCAAGAATATGTAATCACCTATCTGACTCATTGTTACATGATAGGTACGTCCTTTAACAGTTTTTAGAATGCAACGATTCGGTACAAAACGTTGGTATTCACTTTGCAACAGGGGGGAGGGGGTTCGCTTAAAAAATTGAAGCAAACATTGTTTCGTTAGGTTTGTGTTTTACTCGTGGATAAATTTAAGAGCGGATTATGAAAATTTGTATAAAAAAAAAAAAAGAATATGAGCTCACCAGGTTGGGTTGTTGTGCATCAAACATAATTTTAACAAATTTTGATAGTCGGCCATCCATGAGATTGTACCTATGCATAATTCAACAAAGTGTAAATTTTTAAAAGAATTCTTCAAAAGATAGATTATTTAACGCACATCAATGAAGCACACTATTATACATCATACTCCTTTTTTTTCAAACGAACAAATTATATTAAACTCATAAAGGTTTACAAGGTGACCAACTGGTTAAACACACACAACCTGAAAATGCAACAACACATCACAGTCTAAAGCTACTCGGGTGAAACATGAGAATGTTCACCCTCTAAAGCCATCAAGGGTAGATCATAACTAGGTAAGAATAAGAAGAAGCTAAAAAGAGACAATCATCAAATCTAGATTCAACTTGAGACAACATCTCCAACATAGCAACTGCAAAAGGTCTGACTCATACTCAAAAAAGAGATGTAAGTCAAATCAGCAAGACTTATTCGGCTTTTCCATCAGAAATTTGAAGAATTATAATTCAACATAAGAGAGTAGTAAATTCATAACAATGCTCATACCCACAATGAACGAATGAAAATGAACCATTAACTAGCATCACACGAATTTCTTACCAAGTAAAAGTTCAAACATACTCAATTGTGGCATACATTACGAAATTAAAACGCAAATTAAAACATCCAACACAAACATTCATCCACAAATGAGTAATACCAAAAAAATTGATACTGAAGAACCCTAGCCGGATTTCCCAAGTTCCTAAAATACAATATCTAAACACGAAGAAAATTGAGGTTCTACCATATAACAATAACATTCAAACCTAGATTTAAATTTGAACCAGTTACCTATACGAATCAATAGTGTATTTGGTTAAAAATCGAGAGTACCAAGAAATCTAGAGTCGAGTTCGAAAAAGAGGATTACTCGTTGCCTTGGAAATCGATAGCAGGGTTCGTCAAATTAAGTATGGATATTTTGATTTTTTTGTTGCATATTTATGAGCATTATTTTGGGGGTGGGTTATTTAACTAAAAATAATAATAAGTGGACAAAAATAATAAACAAAAAATGTGTGGCTAAAAATCAAACGGACATATTCTCGGAATATGTTTTTCTAATAAAAAAATATTTTTGACAAAATAAAAATAATAATTATACTATAATCGAAGTCAAATCTATTATAATCGAGTAAAATCTAGTATAATCGAGTCAAATATGGTATAATCAAAGTCAAACTAGTATAATCGAAGTCAAACTAGTATAATCGAAGTCAGTTATACTATAGTCGAGTCAAAACAAATATAATCGAAGCCAATTATACTATAGTCAAGTCAAAACTAGTATAATCGAATCCAATTATACTATAGTCGAGCCAAATCTAGTATAATCGAGTCAAATCTAGTTAATTGTAGTCAAATCTGTATAATCAAAGTCAATTATACTATGTCGAGTCAGTTCTAGTATAATCGAAGTCAATTATACTATAATCGAGTCAAACTAGTATAATCGAGTCAAATCTAGTATAATCAAGTCAAATCTAGGATAATTGTAGTCAAATCTATATAATCTAAGTCAATTATACTATAGTCGAGTCAGATCTAGTATAATCAAGTCAAATATAGTATAATCGAAGTCAAACTAGTATAATCGAAGTCAATTCTAGCATAATCGAAGTCAAACTATACTAGCTTGACTTCGAGCTAAAATTGACTTCGATTATATTAGTTTTGACTCGATTATAGTATAATTGACTTCGATTATACAGATTTGACTCGACTATAGTATAATTGACTTCGATGGCTCCTAGTTTGACTTTGAATATACTAGTTTGACTTCGATTATACCATATTTGACTCGATTATACTAGATTTGACTCGATTATACTAGTTTTGACGCGATTATAGTATAATTGACTTCGCTTATACAGATTTGACTACGTTATACTAGAATTGACTTCGATTATACTAGTTTGACTTTGATTATACTATAATTGACTTCGATTATACTAGTTTGACTATAATTTGGTGTAGATAACTATAATTTATAAGTTTATTATTCATTTAATTACAAATACTTATATTATGTTCATTTTACTAATAACATTTTCTTTAAAATGTGATACTATTATTTAATTTATAATTTTATTATTATACACAAACACATAATTTTTTTGTTATATTAATTTAAATATTTGTACATATGCACATGGTTAAAACTAGTATCCGTGTAATACACGGTATCGTACTAGTTTATCAATATATATGAAATATATATATGTGATGTATTCATAACTTGTGGAATAAATGAAAAAAAAAAATAACATATGTTTATTGGACCGAAAAATATATCTACAAAATAAAGAAAATAAATAGCATTTATACTATCATATATTCTTTCTTACTATTTCATCTACAAAATAACGAAAATAAATAGCATTTATACTATCATATATCCTTTCTTACTATTTCGCCCTCACACACCTCATATGCAGATTTTCTTCCTTCATTTCACACATAAAAAAAAAAATCCTTCCATTTCAAGCACCCGATAATCTGGGAGATTTGAGAGTGATTCGCCATTCCTAAACAGAAAAGGGTTTTGGAGCGATAAAGATTAATTTTTATGGTGAAAAAAATGGTTGGCGGGCATCCCAATTTTCATTTGCCGCTGCAAAATTTTCAGTACTATATATCATCCGAATCGACGATGCACAACAGAAAATCGAGGGTCTTGTTCTTCGATCAACAATTTGTACGTCATCCTGAACTTTGGCCTTGGTAAGTGAATTCGAATGTTGTGAGTTTTAACTAGTGTTTATTATAGATTTTTAATACATGTTATTTATATATGATTTTGTATTTTTATTTAATATCTAGAATGTAAATAATAAACCTTACTGTTTTTCAATACCTGTATTATCTATGTTAGAGGTGAATCGAGCAATTGGACTAGGTGTCATTATGTTTAAAGTTTGAATTTTTTTAGTAGATAACATGGAATTTTTGTTTTCGCCTTGGTAAATTCTGAGTTGTTTAAGAGGTTTTTACATATAGGATTTCGATTTTTTATAGGAGATCGATTTTTTATGATTTTGAAGTGGTCTCTCGGATTTTATTATTGCTTGAATGCTTGATTTGTGTTGCCGTAAAAACATAGTAAAAATATGGTATACCAAATGTTTTGTATGAAAGTAAGCATCAACATTTTCGCTTTTTCGTTCTTTTTTTTTTAACCCAGTAGATTGACCATCGTAGTTTGGTGGTGAATTACTTGAGGCTCGATTGTTTAGCTGACTTAGTGACTTATCCATTAAATTTTTTAATAATCATTACATATATAGGTTGAATGCATTATCTTTACATATATAGGTTGAGTGCTGACTGCTTTACTTGTTTTAACTGATGTGTATTATTGTATTTTTCTGCTGCATATGAACATAATATTGCTTTCCTTAGACTAATTAAGTCGAGAAGACCTCTTCTTAGATATGACAGTATGTTAAAAAAATAATTAAATATTTATAAAAAAAAAAAAAGAAGACAAAGTTTACATTACTATTTTCCTACAAAATACACTTTTTTTTTTGAACATTTGGCAGTCTTAATCTAAGCTTTTGCTAAATGATGTCTACATCATCCATGGAATTACAAAATATATTTTATCATCTCATTCCACTATAAACCAAACCAAAATCATTTTTACTTTAAGATGGTCCACTGCCAATATTGATTTTTAGGGAATCTCTCATAGGAAGATGATATGCAATATGCATAAGTTTTTTCAAGATAGTGCTTGCCTTCTGCATAAGCTGCTCTCTTGTGCCCTATTATGGGATTCTTCAGTGTGTTCCTCATCCATGTTGGAGTTAAACATAAATGATTTTCTTGTTTTCCGCCATCCAAGTGTGCAACCTGATGATTTTCTCTGCTTTCTCTTTTGCTTTCGATATTCTTGTTGCAATTCCAAGTAATCTCTTTGCTGCTCGTCCATGTGTGTCTTTATTTGAAATGGTGCAAATAACTTTATGTGATTATTTTATAGTTATGAAATCAATTTTAATATGAATGCTAATACTATGAATTTATTTTATTTTGCAGATTGAGGAAATGGCTCCTGGGGTTATGCATAACAAGAATACGAGATACAATGCAAAGTCAAATCAAGTTCCCCCTGGATTTTTGTCCAAGCAGGTTCATTCAGATCCAACAAGGGTAATCAAAGGAGTACTTCCAAAACCCAGTACTCCATCTAAAGGTAAACCAAATGAGAAGTCACCCGCTCCAAATGAATCAGCTGAAGAAAATCAAGTTGCTCAAAGTGACTCTGTTCCTCATAACAATGTCATGCCATCTACTCAAGAGACAGTTGTTCCAACTACACAGGACACACTTGTTCCATCTACTCAAGAGACACTTGTTCCACATACACAAGAAACACTTGTTCCAGCTACTCAAGATTCTATTAATTCAAACTCCGATAGTCTTCCCAACCAGTCAAATGAGAGCAATCGAAATTAAACACCTGATACAACTGATTCCCCAGGTAAACATTTCCAGATTTTGACAATATGAATTTGCAGGAATAATATTATAATAATTACAATTTGTTAGACAGTCAATGGTTCTTCTAAGTTCTTTGTTTTTAAATATTTGAGTAGAACAGTAGGAATGTAGGATAATCCTTAATTAAGAGGAGTGGTTGTGTATGAGTATAAGAGTTAAAATATGTGTTTTCTTGTCTATTTTTTTGAAGATGTTGAGATAGTTTAATTTGTCAATCATAACTTCAAGTTCTTCACATGAAAAATGACATAATGATCGTGATTCAAATGTCTTATTTATGTATACATTATTGATCATTTGGTTGAACATGATATTTGTGTTTTCATTTTGGGTTGGATATACGTGATGATGTCGTTCTTGTACAGGTTCAGGTTCAGCTTCAAAGAAAAGAAGTTTTGGTCAGACAATGGGGAAAGGGATATTGAAGAAATTTGCTTCTACGGGACATAAAATCAAAATCAATGTGGATCCTTTCGTAGGAAAACCGGTAAATGGTGAGCAATCCGCAAACCTTTCAACTCAAATAGGCATAGTGACACGAGAAGTACTTCCAGTTCCCAATAAGTGGAAAGACATTGATGAGGAAAAAGATTTGACACCAAGCTTTGATCATATGCAGGTTTGTAATTCTATAAATTCTTATAAAGATTAATCAAGTTTGATCACAATTTAACCCTATTTATTTTTATTTAGATGCATCTAGATGTTAACATTGATGCCCCTGGAGTGAAACAATGCTTGATTGAAAGGATGAAATGTAGTAGCCGTCAGAAAAGGTACAAGTTGCATATGCATTACAAGAAGTTTGCTTCCACTCAAGAGGCTAAGGCAAACAAACCAGCCTTTTGTCCGAGTCAGGAAACTTGGGAACAGTTGTGTGACCATTTTGCGAGTCCACATTATAAGGTAATATGTCCTTTATCAATTGAAATAAAAGAAAAAATAATTTGGTATGCCATCATATGAGTTATTTCATTGTTGCAGTGTAACACCCCGACTTTTTACTACTATCAGAGTACGCAATTTTTCGCAATTTTCTGAATAAATAAATAAAAAATTTATTTTGCGAAAACTGATTCGGGATGCTACCGTGAAATACTTAATTTGTCTGAAAACCGTTAAAATTTTAAACTGATAATTAAAAACGGTTATAACATCTTATCCGACTAACGTCGGAACAAAAACTGATAATAAGTACTGAAAGTTATAGCGGAAGTCTAATGTGGCAAAACATATATACATATAATTACAAAAGTCCTGAACAGCCCGCCCGCTCACTCCTCGTCTCCGACCCTGCGACCTGAAAAACATGAAAAGCGTGGGGCGTGAGCACTAAAACACTTGCGCTCAACAGAAACTCATACTAATGTAAACATCATAAATAATAACAATATCATGAACTAGGCATATATAACTGAACTGAAACTGAAACTGAAACTGATATCTGATACCGGTCTGATCTCGCGACATAAGTCACGTAACTGATAACTGAAATCTGTCGGCACAAACTAATA
>CACSLK010028053.1:8753566-8770413 GCA_902706635.1 Striga hermonthica | reverse complement strand
GCTACGTGCGGACAGCGCGGCCACGGCCGGCCCTTGCCGGCCGTCCGGCAACAACATCTGAACCAACTGACCTCAAATAACATGACATGAACACGTGAAAATATTTACACTGAAGACATGAAGATTTACACAAGGGACTGCACTTTGGCTGCGGCGGACGCACCAGGCGCCGCCGACGGCGTTGTGCCGTTTCACGACCGAACATCAACTTTTCTCGGCAATTCAAACTTAACTGAACATGATTAATAATCTACTGAATAATTCACATGAAAATGCTCGAGAATAACGAACTTAACATACTGAACAAGCAAGCACGGCCCGTGGTGCGCTACGTGCGCAACCACATCACCCTTGGTCGCAACACCGCAAACATGACTTATCATCCGAACATTTAAGTTAAACTAAACATAATATGGCATATAAAAGCTAAATATGCGAGAATAGTTCGGAGGATGTTAACATAGAACATAACATGATCGATACGGCTACGGCTATTATCACACCTAACACGCATGCATGTCAAATCCAAATTAAACTTAATAAACATGCTAATCCCGGTCAACCACCGTCGGGAGTTACCTCTGATTAAGCCCAAGTGACTAATCGTTTCGAACTCCCGTACTCGGCCGTGACCCTCCGCGTGTGTGCGATGCCGTGCGATGGCTTGCGGTGCGGCGACGGACCACTACAACACTTGAAGATGCTTGCGTACTCCTGATCGATGAACGATATACTGACTGCCGTGAAGAACTTCGGTTATGCGAGCGATGCTTACTACTTGCGATTAACCGTGCGGTACTTGAGCGTGGCCTTGCTGTACGACGATCGCCGTGCGATAGCTACTAGCCGTGTGAGTAATATATGCTAAGGTTGTTTGCTGCTGAATATGCTAAGTGATGGGAGGATATATAAGCTTAAATGGTGTGGCAAAAATGATCCCAACATCCCCTTTTATACTCAAGACCGAATGGGTGGAATGATGAAGGGATGATGTGGTTGATTCTAAACTTAACACTTGCCATTTTAAGGATTAGATTAAGGTGACTAATCACCTACAAACCCCCTCAATTGAACACGTGTACTAGGCTTAATAGGGATAAGAAAAATGGTTCCTTAACCCTTAGGAGAATAACATAAAATTTAGAACCAAACACCTTATACTTACGGCTTTGGAAAATTTATAAGGAATAATTTGGATCAAATTCACCTCAAACTCCCACTAAACCGTACGGCTTTTATTTGAAAATACTAACAATTCACGGTTTTTGCTCCTTAATACTTGGATTAATTACTAATTAATCCCTCAATTATGTTTAATTATTTAATTAAACATAATGCTTAATTACCAAAATTATTTCGAACGTAAACGGTACGTCGAAAATAATTTCCGATAATTTCGACTGAGAAGGCTGAAAATAATTAATTCCGAAGATTAATATCGGAACTAAAAATATAATTTATACTGAAATTGACGGGACATTACATGCAGCGCATAAGTTATGTGAATGGGG
This sequence comes from Striga hermonthica, assembly GCA_902706635.1. Lineage (NCBI taxonomy): Eukaryota > Viridiplantae > Streptophyta > Magnoliopsida > Lamiales > Orobanchaceae > Striga > Striga hermonthica. The sequence goes on along the minus strand of CACSLK010028053.1, from coordinate 8,768,902 downwards.
GAAATAGGAAAATGTTGCGAGCCCCATATATCTCTGGAAGAAAACCATTTACAGTTCGGCGAAATGAGATTGTAAGTTATCTGACACTCTGTTTTCAAATTAAATAATGTATAATCATATGATATATCAAACAAGTCTATAATTTTTATTTGTGAAATAGCAAGTGTTCAAATTTCATGGAAACACTCTTTTCAGTCTGAGAAAGAGCTAAATGGAGATCCATTTGATTGCATTGAGTTGTATAAACGCATGCATTTTTTAGAAAAGAAAGGGTGTTCATCCACAGAAGCTGAGCATAACTGGGTAATTAAATACCTGTGCTATTCTTAAAAAATTTATATTGCATAGTCTTCATTAATATATATTTTATTTTACATGTTTTAATAGGATTCTATGATAAAAAGACAAGAAAAGTATGAAGGGGAAGGCACCTTAAAGAGCTCAGAACAAATTGTCTTCGAGGTCCTTGGGCATGGGACAGGTTATGCTAAAGGAATTGGGTATGGTCCAAAACCACCAAGTAAACGCATTAGAACCTTTGACGTAGCTTCACAGCAAGTTCACAAGGATCTTCTTCAGACACAACAAAAGCTACAAGAGACTGAGACTGAAGTGAGCAGTCTAAAGACACAAGTGTCGGACTACGTAGATGAGGTGAATGATTTACGAAGCCAAGTTGGCCAGCAGGGTGAAAGTCTCAACAAGCTGATGCAGCTAATGATCGCTCATGGAATAACTATGGATCACAAACGTAAGTATACTGAAATCGAATCTTTATATTTTGTATATCTAAATGGAAAATTTGTTGAATGAAGTCATAATTATACATTCTTGAAGTATCATGAAATATGTTGAAAGTTTGATGAACTATATATGTTGACATTGTATCAAATTTGATGAAGTATTCTTGAAATCATAATTGAAGAAATTTGAAAATCGATGAAGTGTGTTGAAAGTGATGATTGAAAATCTTGTGTAATGATCCTTGAAGTATGTTGTGTAATAGGATGCATGTAAGATGTATTCTTTTATAAATTCTTGAATCTTGATGCATGTTGTGGTGAATAATTCTTGAAGTATGTTGTGTTGAATCATGAAGATTGATATAGGCATTTGTTGAATCTTAAAATATTTTACTAAATCATGAGTGTGCTATTAGACATGATGTGTAAATTAGTTTATATAATATTAAAGTATGTTGTGTAAATGTTAACATAATCCGAAATTATGTTGTGCTTGAAATCATATTAATGAGTTATACATTTTTATTTCAGTTGAGGTGTGTTCTTTAGGCTTCAATCTTTTTTTCTTTTGCTGGTGAAACTTTAACAGTTCTCAAGGGCTTGTTTATTGAAGTCCGTGGAGGTTTAGAGAATAAAGGTTGTTTAGCATTGGTGTTTTTTAGGTTATTTATAATATTTTATTGGAATTAATGGTATTTAGCATTGGTATTTTACTTTTATGCAATAAACTTTGTAAAACTCTCTACTTTTTGCAATTAATTTGCATAATGAATATTGCATTATTTCATTTTGGGTGTCATCTTGTGGAAAGTTGTAGTTTCAATGATTTTGTAACATATATTCGTCATTAATAATATTCTGTTTATGATTATGAAAATCGACTTGTATCGCTAACTTGACAAAAAATGTCGTCACAAACAAATACTTTAAAATGACGATAATTAAGTCGTCTCTAATGTGGTCAATAGTAAGACGAATAATTTTGTCACAATATAACTGACTTTAATGACTAAACATAAATCGTCTCCAATAAAAACATTTAACATGACGAAATGCTTTGTCGCATTTGCTATTCAGTTAATGACAAATTAGATTCGTCGCTAAATGTTAATGCATTTGTGATGAAGTGTATAGTATTAAATGACGAAATCCGTAATCCTGTAGTGATGAATAAATCGTGGTTTTTAAAAACTTAAAATGGTGACGATGAGTAAAACGTCAATAAATTATCATTTAATGATGACGACGCGTATAATAATATTACGACAATATTCGTCAGGATAAGTAACATAATACGATGACGAAGTAATAATCGTCATGTAATCATCATATACAAATAATGACGAAACAAATCATCATGTTATGTATTATAATAAGATGACGAACATCATTCATCGTATAAGGGTAGACAATTAGTGACGATAATACAATCTAATGAGACGAATAAAATACACATACGATGACGACACTATTCGTCGTGGTATGTATTGTAATAAGATGACGAACGTTATTCATCAGGGAAGGTACACAAGCAGTGACGAAAATGCAATCTATTGAGACGAATAAAATACACATTCGATGACGACAATATTCGTCATGTTATGTATTTGAAGAAGATGACGAAACTCATTCGTCGTGGAAGGGTACACAATTAGTGATGAAACAACAGGCTAATGCGACGAATAAAATACACATACGTTGATGACAATATGCGTCATGTTAAGTATTTCAGTAAAGTGACGAACACAACTTTCGTCTCTAAAAGGTGCACCTTTAGTGACGAAATACAATATAACACGACGATTTTGGGGACACATATAACAATGATTTAGTCGTCACGATACATACTTTTCTATGGTGACGCATGAAGTTATCGTCACCGAAAATATAACCAAATAGTGACGACACTGGAGCGTCATTTTTACGAAATACCACGCACTTAAAGTGACGCCAAAAAATCGTCACCAAATACCAAAAGTGACGAAAAAAAGACTTTGGTGATAATTTTTGTCGTCACTTTTTCGCAGATTTTTTGTAGTGGTACATGGCGGCTAACATGATAGATATCAGATCTGACAATGATTATCTTATCTAGAAAGGTGAGTTCAATGTTTACAATATATAGAGTGAGACCAAAGCCCTAACTACCATAGCTAGAAGACAAAGAAATTCAAAATAAAAATACTATGGCCCCATGCATGCAAAGGTGGACATAAAAACAAACTATCCTTCTTCATCCTTGACTTGGTCAATGTCCATGTGATTATGTCTTTCATCAGTTTGTTAACCTTATATGTAAACTATTATCAGAACATATTTTCATTCATGAAAATATATTTTTTATTAAAATTGCAATTTACTATAAATTTTCTAAATGCTAGTTTAAAATAATGTTGTTTTGCCAGATAAAGATCTTTTTATTACTCTAAAATATTTAAAGAATAGAGAAAATGATTAGGGTTCTATACTTGTCGTTTATTTTCTCGTTAGTGCGATGCACGTGAATATTTATTACCTACTTGCTTTTTAAAAGGTATTGTTATATTTAAATTGTCTCATGGCATTAAAAATATCATGAAAATAAAATTTATATATTATTGAACATTATCTTATGTATGAAATCTTGGGTTTGATTCTTTGGCACCTAAATACTACATGGATCTTCGAATTTTATTAAAATAAATTGTGTACTATTAGTTTAGTTGACAAATTACGTAATTTTTTTTTTTAAATTAAGAGATTTTATTTATTAAATAAAATTTTAGTAGAATTAACAAACTACACGTACTAATAATTTTTTTCGTTTTTATAAGTGTTCTATATTTATTTGATCTTTCCAAATTTGAATATTGTATATGTGAATATTTTTTTATTATCTCGTGCCTTTTTTTTTCTAAAAGGTTAAAAATAACAAAAAAAAAAAAAAAACGTACTTTTTGGGTTCAGCAAAATTTTGAAGTCGTGGGTACATTAAATAAATCTTCGAAATTGATATGCATTTATTTTAGGGTGAAAATCTTTTTCACCCCGTTATATATTTATTCTTTCTTTTACACACCACCCCATCAAATAACTTATTTTACACCCCAAAATTCACGAAATGCTATGCGATATTACACTCGCATGTCCAAATGAACCAGCACATATCCAATCGGCCGGATAATTTATGACTATGCGTAGACATTTCACATTTTTTTAATCGCATATCCACATCAAACGCATAATTTACAAATGTGCGAACATCTTTCGCATATTTAATAATCGCATATACAAATCGAATGCAACATAATTTACGATGATTATGCGCCTTCTTTTCGCAGGGCTATATCAACCTTGCAAATTATGACTGCGAAAATATTTTGCATCTAATTCGCATAAGTTGTTGAATATGCATTTTCTGGTAATTGCATATCTAAGTCAATAGCATAATTTACTAATATGCGAAAAAATTTCGCATATATCCTCCGGATAATTGACAATTATGCGACATTTTTTCTCTCGCATATTTAAGAATCGCATAACCAAATCGAATAAAGCATAATTTTTTTGATGATTATGCGCCATTTTTTCGCAGGGCCATATCGACCTGGCAATTTTACGACTATTCGGAATTCGTACGCAGATCTTTCGCATAAGTTGCGCACCTCATTAATTGAATGCTATTTCATAGGTGAGGATTTGGTCTCTGCATTTATCATGCAGGCTAAAAAACAGTGATCTTTAACAATTTAACGTCTGCACTATTCATCTACTGCATTTTTCTTTTTTTTTTAATTCTTTTTGTTGTTGTGTTAGAGTATTGGTGCACTTTGGTGGTTCGTTTTGCTAGGGTTCATATCTTGGTGGAGTGGCAGAGCTGATGAGAATAAATTACGGCCGACAAATGTATTCTGAAGTAGTTTCTCGTGCTCAAGAATTATTGAAGGCCGATCCTTGTAATTTTAAGTACATATTTTGGGCAGTATTTGATGGAAGGGAACGAGTTGTGAAGATGAAAATCGAATCCAGTGAGGATATCTTAGAGCTAATTGAAGAACAAAGAAATCCCAACATTTACGTGGAGTTGGAGAAGCGAGTAAATGTTGGGATTCTGGGGACGACGCAACAAAGCTTCACGCAAATGATGGCGTCCCAAGGTGTATTTCAGAGTTCTTTTGGTGTTGGTAGTTCTGCATTTTCCCACGAGGCCCCATATTCACATCAAGCAGACCCTAGTTCATTTACACATACTGGATATTCTCGGGGCGCTGATGATCAAACCACGGGTTGTTCGAACAAACCAAGTCATTCTCGTGACGATGACAATAATGATGACCAAACCATCATGCACAATGATGATTCAGGCGAAGAAGATAAAGAGGTCAATGAGAAGCAAATGTTCGTAATCCAGGTACAATTGTCAAAATCAGAATTGGGTTGACCTGCACACATGTCCCATAATAATCGCACAATTGAGTTGATTGCGGGATTCGAATACATGTCCCATAATAATCATACAATTAGGTTGATTGTGCGATTCGCATAACATGTCCCATAATAATCGCACAATTAGGTTGATTGTGCGATTCGCATAACATGTCCCATAATAATCGCACAATTGGGTTGATTGTGCGATTCCCATATCATATCCCATAATAATCGCACAACTGGGATGATTCGCCTAGTCTTCAACCGCATAATTAACGAATCGTATATCCAAATCGAAAGCCGCATAATTTATGACTATCCGCCATTTCTTTCGCATATCCATATGGACCGCATTGATTGATTGTCTGCACCGCATATCAAGATCGAAAGTGCTTCGCATATTATTCGCATACGTTACGCATCACATTGATTGATTGTCTGCACCGCATATCCAAATCGAAAATGCTTCGCATATTGTTCGCATAAGTTACACACCGCGTTGATTGATTGCCTGCTTTTACACCTAAAAAACAATGACAATTTGCATGCTTCCTCATTTAGTTGTTGAGTTGATGTATATCGACCTAGCCTTAAATGCTATATGTATTTATTAACCTTTCATTCTCTTTGTTGAATAGGCGACCTTTCACTTCTCAAAACCCTATCTTACCGTCTCAGCCAAAAAAACAAAAAATAAAAAAATAAAATAAAAACAAGGAGGCGCACGTTTGCGAAAAAAAGGGAAAGGATTTCACCCTATGAAAAGATCGCGATCCGCTTCCATGGCATCAACTGGACAGAGGAGGAGGAACGTATTTGCTACCAAGTGTTTTCAAATGGTGTCGTCAGAAGGCAGACACCACAAAGGCCATATGTTCAATTCCTTGTGGGTAGAAATTTCAATAGTCCTGAACCAATGCCTGAGTTATGCATTTAAGAGGGAGTTTACTATTTCCCAAGTCCGACGAAAGATTCAGCGGCTCAGAAATTATTTCGATGAATTTACTGCTTTCCTGAGGATCCAGGCGTCCTCTAGTGTCGTGATACAGGCTTTGCTAGGGTTAACCACATGTACTGGGTGTATATGGGGGAGGAGGTAAATTGCATTTGATTTTTTATGTTAGTTTGTTCAAGAATGCATTTTTGTGACGCGACCATAATAACCTAAAAAGATTTAAATTTATTACACAGGAGACCGACACTCAGGCATTTTTCCGTTCGGAAGGATTCCCTTGTTATGGTGAGTGTTACGAGGTTCTTACCGAGCGCAACGCAGCGGTGATAGACTTGGAGGGCGGGTCTGGTGCTTCGGTTGACGACCCAATCTGAGAGGAAAAAATAGACGATGACGGTGATGATCGGATCCATCAGCCACCGCCAAACTTGGAAGCCATCGATCTCGATCCTTAAAATCCACTGGACATGTAATCAAAAGTTGTTTGGCTTATTTTGTTGGACTGACTGCAGTAATAATAAATATTTTTTTCTTCTGTCAAGTACGTGTTTGTTTAATCATGATTTATATGTCAAAACAAAACAATATATTACATGGACAATTAAACTATTAATGTCCGTGAACAGAGTTTTCCCAGCAAAATCAACGACAATATTCGAAGGGAAAATATTATTGAAAGGAAATTCGCAGAACTGTGAACAAAGTGCGATAATCGCATTGTTTTCGCATAACGTAATGGAAAAAATAAATAAAAGTAATTTATATTTTTTAATCGCATATCCAGGCCAGATCAACCGCATCATCATTTAGGATATGTGAACAACTGTCGCGTAATTAGATTATCGCATATCCAAACTGCATCATTTATGAGTATGCGACTATGCGTCATATGTCGCATAATTTTCGATTCGCATATCCAAATCTATAAGGCTTAGATAACTATCGATTATGCTTAATGTTTTCGCATATTTACGAATCGCATATCCATATAAAACTCGCATAAATGTATCAATATGCGAACACATTTTGAATAGTGTTACGCACCGCTTTTTTTCACCTAATATTTTTTTTTTAAATTATTAATTTAGCGAAAGAACAAAAATTTTCCAAAAATTATTATTTACCAACTCTCCAAAAAATATGCGACGTTTGTATGTCACAATTTTGTACGTTGCAGAATAGAAAATTTACAAAAACAAACATAAAAAAATATATGTTAGTCATTACTGTACTAGTGTTATGCGGTTTTTATGCAGAATTGTTTCGAGTAATTATCGCATGTTTATTGACCTAATAGTAGTAGTCTTCAATTTATTATAATTTAGTCACAGACCAAAAACTTTTCAAAAATTAATTTTGTAAAATTAAATATTTACCAACTGGGGGACTAATATGCGAAGTTAGTATGTTACAATTTCGTATCTCGCATAATAGAAACTTTACAAAAACAAACATAAAAAATTATATTTTATTCGTTATAGTATGAGTGTTATGAGGTTTTTAAGCGAAATTGTTTCGAAGTTAAATCACATGTTCATTCATCTAATAGTATTCTTCAATTTATAGTTAATTCACAGACAAAGAAATTTTTAAAAAAATAAATATTATAATTAATTATGCACCAATTCTGAGAATGATATGCGACGTAGTCTTAAATTTATATTTAATTCATCACAGACAAATAACTTTCCAAAAAATAAATATTATAATTAATTATGCACCAATTCTGCGAATAATATACGACGTAGTCTTAAATTTATATTTAATTCACAGACAAAGAACTTTCCAAAAAATAATTATTATAATTAATTATGCACCAATTCTGCGAATAATATGCGACGTATGTATGTCGCAATTTTACATCGACTCAACTACTTTATATCGAATAATTTTTTATAATATAAATTATGCACAAATTAGGCGAATGCTATGCGACGTATGTATGTCGCAATTTTACATCGACTCAACTACTTTACATCGACTCAACTACTACTTTACCCCGTGCTGTGTTCAGTAAGTAGTACCTCATATACTAGAGGGCTTAAAGGTTCAAAGCAAACGGGACAATCCAGAACTTCTGGCTCAGTTATGGTCACTGAAACTGACCCCGGTACTACGTTCACTGTTTCCTCATATAGCAGTCTGACTCTCTTAAGTGGCCTGCTGAGGATGAGCGGCGGAATTGGGCTGAGGAGTCTGGGGGTCTTTGCAGAGGAGGTACGGGATCTTTTCGCCATTGTTTGTGGAAAGTATACTTTGGAGTTAATGGCACTGAACTAGTGTTAGAAGGGATAGGTCTGTGAGTTGAATGAAATTGCCATCCCTTGTTTGACTTTCAACCTCCGTTTTCACATCTGTCTTTGCCAGTGAATTTTGTACACCAGTTGAAGAAAATGGAAAATTAAATTTATATCAATGGTCCGACTTCCGATAAAAAAGTAGTATACCCCAGAAGAACAAGCACCTTTGTCTTTAAAGGCGTGCTCCCTCTCGCCGTCGTAGGCGCCTCAATCTAGTAAACCCCGGAAGACCAAGCAATTCGTCAGAGATTCCACGTCTTCCCAAACACGTGGTCACCAACAACATTTTCAGCTTCCAATGTTTTTAGCTTTCAATGTGAGGTGACCATGTGCATGGGCAGACGTGGGATCTCCAGGGCGAGTGCTTGGACTTCCGAGGTATAATAGATTGAGGAGGCTACGACGGTGAAAGAGAGCACGCCCTCAAAGACAACAGAAGGATCAGGACCCATCTCCCAATTCTTCACCCTTCGATTTTTCTCAACAAGTCTGTACAATGAAGAAACGTCATTGACCGACATGTTGAGGAAAATCGAGAGTTGAAGAATGTTGAGAAAATGGTACTGATCCTAATTAAATTGTCTCATCTCAGCTACCTTTTATAGAAGACTAAAGAAGATATCTATCCTCCTTGATACGCGCTCCGTTATTAATTTGCCGAAGACTGAGGGGACGTTTCGGAGCGATTCTTCAAATTCGCAGAACTGAGAACAAAATGCGATGAATCGCACTTCATTTGCATAACTTCATGACAATAAATGATTTCGCATATCAGGTTAATCAAGAAGATATCTATCCACCTTGATACGCGCGCCGTTATTAATTTGCCAAAGACTTGAGGGGACGTTTCGGAGCGACTCTTCAAATTCGCAGCACTGCGAACAAAATGCGATAAATCGCACTTCATTCGCATAACGTATTGACAATAAATAAATTTGCATATCTGGTTAAATAAGATATCTATCCTCCTTGATACGCGCGCCGTTATTAATTTTCCAAAGACTGAGGGGACGTTTCGGAGCGACTCTTCAAATTCGCAGAACTGCGAACAAAATGCGATGAATCGCATTTCATTCGCATAACGATTAACAATAAATGATTTTGCATATCTGGTTAAAGAAGATACCTATCCTCCTTGGTATGCGCGCCGTTATTATGTGCCGAAAACTGAGAGGACGTTTCGGAGAAGAGATGACTCTTCAAATTCACAGAACTACGAACAAAATGCGATGAATCGCATTTCATTCGCATAACGTATTGACAGTAAATTGCATTCCGTTTCACATATCTTTTTAAAAACATATACTACGTAAAATAAAAAATTGTTTTTAATGAGCCGAAGACTGTCATTTAATTGAGAGTCGAAAAGACGCAACCTGCCAACCTTTATTCGCAGCACGGCGAACAATGTGCGATAAAGCGCATGTCATTCGCATACCTGAAATTATGGAGGGAAAAATCCCGCCCAATGAATTACTAATTGGAGAAAGCTCAATCTTAGATAAAATGTTTATTAGGAGTTAAGGTATATAGATATATATGATTTAATGTGAAATTGATTGACAATAGAAGAACGCCACTTATTAAAAAATATAACAATGTTCAAGCTCAATTTTAGATAAAATGTTTATTAGGAGTTAAGGTATATAGATAAATATGGTTTAATGTGAAATTGACAATAGAAGAAAGTCACTTATTAAAAAATATAATAATGTTCAAGCTCAATCTTAGATAAAATATTTTTTAGGAGTTAAGGTATATAGATTGGTAACACAAAACTCCTCGACCGGCTGGAACTTGAGTAATCGCCTTCCTTCTCGCCGGTTGAACGTCGTGCACCTACAAAGAACTCCCACACTGGAGGGGTTTTCCGGTGAAGAGCCTCCGAAGCTTAAGTCAGTGTATATTCAATCAATTCTCAAGAGTAAGTAGTAGAATGATCATGTTGAAGAAGAAAGGCTCACCCCCTTTATATAGGGGTGAGATACCTGACCTAGGGCTGCCCGGATTTGATGAGCTGTCTGCCCTAACTGTCCGTCCGTACACATCAAACGCGTGTGTCAGAGGTAGCCGTCGCCACTATCTCCTGCACCAATCCTCTTTGGACGCGTGTCCTCCGGCACATGAGGTAGGCTGTCAGAGGTGGTTATCGCTATCCACCTCTTGCTTCTCGACACGTGTCCCCCTGCACATGGGGTAAATATTCTCCTGGAATTCTGTTAGGGGCTTCCTTCACGCGCCTATGACTAGGCCGATCAGCGTGGTGTTAAGTCCTCGAACTAATCGACCTGCTGAGGTCGAATAGGTTTCTCGATCGCGTATCTGGTCGAAGGATAGTTTGGTCGACAGTCTTTCTTGGTCGACTAGTTAATTGCTCGATTTCTTTGGCTTCCTCATAATGTGACCTCCCCGACCGGTCAACAGACCGGTTCAGCCATGTGGGTATAATATCCCATATCATCTAGTCCCCCCCACTCTGGTCGAGTCTGAATGATTCGATCTAAGAGTGAATTAGCATTTATCGTCCTTCTGGATGGTTCGTCGTTAGATATCGACCAGCTTGTAAGCTTCCCGCTCACTTTTTCGAATAATTCCCCATTAATGACTAGAAATAAAGTTATCTGCTTTAAGTCCTCTCTGTCGCATCCGTTTTCTGCCACGCGTCACGACTATCAGATGTGTCAGGCGCTTTAATTATTGCGCCTCCTCGCCTAACGCGTCCGTTTTGAGCTCCGTGCAAATTAATACTCCCCACCGTTGGATCTACCTTTAATCTGGCGGCCCTTATCTTTCCCCCCTCCATCACCAATGTATAAATTCCATACTTAGCGTATTTTTCAACTTTTTCCACATTCTCAGTTTTCGAATTACTCTGTGCCCAAAATTCTCTTCTGCAAAAACTCTTATTTTCTCGACGGTTTCTTCTGCGCCCCTTCAAACTTCCGTCAATTATCCATCCACGGTTATGAGTAAGTCTCTTTACACTTGAATTTATATCCTTCGTAGTTCTATTTTGTATATTCTTGGATTTTCAATATTGGGTGTTCTCGATCTGCCTGCTGAATTGCTCCAAATTGGCTTGTCTTGTGTTGAATTTGCGCTTGGGATAATCTTGTTTGTCTAGTGAATGTTGAGGATTTTGTCTCTCCTTTGAAAATTTTTGAAATTTCCGCCCCTTTACTTTCCTAATTCTCCTCCTGGTTTTTGGTTGCTCTCCCGTAAAACCCTAATCTTTCTTCTCCCCTCTTTCTTCCTTGCGAACGCTTCTTTTTGATATTTGCTTTCTTTGTTTTTGTTTTGGTTTTCTTTTCAGACACTGAGACCTCCTCTGATTCAGTTGAAATAATACCTTCCGCGCTCGAAGCCGTCCCTCACTCTATCCTTCGCCCCGGCGATACAGTTCCGTTTTTACTGCCCGCGTCGCTTCTCCCAACTCCGGGGATAGTATGGACAACGTTCCTCTCCGCCAACGTCGACCTCCCCTTGGTGCATTAGACGAGCCAGAGGAGGGCGAGGTCGATTCTCCGCAGCCCACTGCTCCTCCTCTTCGAGTTCTCCACCCAAACAGTCCTTGACCAAAAAACTTTCCAAGCGTACTTCTTCTTCTTCTCTTTCTCATCCTTGGTTCAAACCCGACAAAATCGGCCAACCACTTGGTTGGGCGTTCTTCAGGTCCTCTCCCTCTGACAAATTCGACCATCCTCCACGGGATTGCTACACTTTTTTCGAAATCCAGTTTAAACTTGGTCTTCGTTTCCCTCTGAATCCTGATCTTCTTCAGATCTGCGAGTGGTTCGGGCTTCCTCTTCATCAGCTTCCCCCTAACGCTATCCGCTTTATGACCACTTTTGTCATTCTTTGCCATGTCTGCCTTGGTCGATTTGACCTTGCCTTCTTCCATTACTGTTATGCCCCTTCCAAACAAGGTCGAGGCCTGTACTTAAAGAGTCGTAATGGTGCTCATTTCATCAACGACGTCCCCTCCAATCTTCCTAAATGGATCGACCGATTTATCTTTGTCCGTCCCGCTGAGCCTTTCTCTTGACCTTCCATCCCGTGGGTCACGGAGGTTCCTCAGGAGGTTTCTGCCCCTCCTGCGAACCCTCTTTTCGAGCAACGGGTCCATTCTTGGAACTCTGAGACCGTTGCCTCAGAAACACTTCTCAAAGACGAGAACCTTCTCCACCATTGTGGTCTTCTCACCCACAAGACTTGCCCTCCTCCCACTGACGAGATCCTTGATCTCATTCGACTTGAGGATGATCCAGGTAGTAATCGATCAACTGAATGTTCGTGCGTTTCCTCATTTTCATTTCGAGTGGTTATTATTGACCTTGCATCTGATCTATATTGTGATTTTTCGCAAAGGTGCCCAGCTTCAACATCCCACCGAGGAAGACTCCTCTGAAGAAAAAATCGGGGACTGTCGCTGGATCGAGCAGCGACAAGGCTGATGGGTCGGCTAGCTCTGGTGGGTCTCGACCAGAGCCACCATCGCGATCGCCACCACGGCAGACTTCGCTGCCTCCTCCACCACCGCCCAAGGAGGCGCAACGTCGACCTGAGAAGCAGCCTCCGCAGCCGCAACAACAGCAACAACATGAGAAGCAACCCCCTCAGCCGCCGAAGCAGCCGGGGCAAACTTCCCAGAACCCTCAACCAAAATCCATTTCTTCTTCAGCCACCAAGTCTTCGACCTCCTCCAAGGTCGATGATCGTCAGAAAGTTGCCGACCGTCAACACAAACCTGGTGACCACCAGAAGTCCACCGATCGTCACCATCAGGCCGATGATCGCTCAGCGAGAACTGACGACCGTCAAAAGATCGACAGCCGCCAGAAAATCGATCATCGGGCTCCCCCTCCAAAAGACTCTGCCTCTTCCAAAAACATGGACAAATCTCCTGATCTCCACTCCTCATCCAAGACCCCAGCTTTAGAAAAGCCTCCTCTCGACCAACAATCCCTCAAGACCCAATCTGCTGGCTCGACCAAGGCGCTGGTCGAGTCTGGCAATAAAGTTGATACAGTGCTGGGCAAGCGGTCCCGCACCGATCAAGGTGCGATTGTCTGGAAGCGGGGGCGCGACAGTTATCTTCCTCCTGACCCCCTTGCTCCGAAACCGACGTCCTTGATGTTGGCGTCCACGAACGAGGTGGCCGAGCGCCTCGAGGGTGTTCTTCTCGAGGACGACCGCAAAAATCTCGGCCCTACGCTGCCTGAGTTTGGCGATCAATTCATTCAGTGGATTGCCCAGGTATTGTTTCCCTTGCGTTTTGCTGTCTTCTTTCCTATGTTTCACGCGTTGCACCAACTCTGAAACGTGTTCCATTTACTGATGACAGGGCTTGGTCCAATTCTTGCCCACGGCGCAAGAGGCTCGCGACAGCTCTGGGAAGTCCCTGAAAAGCCTCGAGAGCACCATTAAGTTCTTGCAGGATAAGAACTCCACTCTCGTAAAGCATAATTCCCAGCTCCGCGAGACCGAAGCAGAGCAAAAGACTGAGTTCGACTTCAAGCTTCGATCCCTTGATGAAGAGCTCAGCCATAAAAGTAAGGCTCTCGCGGAGAAGGATGCTGCTCTCGCGGCTAAGGAGGAGGCCGCAGCGGAGAAGGATGCTGCGTTAAAGGATAGGGAGGGCGCGCTCGAGCAAGAGCGAATTGCTCGATCAGAAGTGAAGGCCGCTCGAGCACAAGCCGAAGCTGCTCGAGAGCAGGCCGAGGCTGCTCGAGTGCGGGCAGAGACGGCACTAGCCAAGGCGGAGGTTTCTAGGGCTGAACTGGAGGCCATTCTGGCCAAACAGAGGGCTGCCCACGCGGAAGAGAAGCAAAGATACGCAAATGCCACTGCCCTTCGGGCTAGGCAGATGCTTTGGGCAACCACAACTGGGCAGCTCTTCCTTCGAGAACATCGTGCGCAAGTGGTGGCTGACTTCATGTAGTCGCCCCAATTTTTGAAGGAGGTTCAAGATTTCGGGGTGGATTGCTTTCAGTTCGCTCTCCAGAAAGCCGGCGAGCAGATCGCCGAAGATAATTTTGAGCAGCTCGACCCCGGGGTTATATGGGATGCCTTACCAAAGGTTCCCTCTAGCTTTCACGGAGATCCTACTCTACCCCTCGAGCATGAGTGGTGGTCGGGTCAGCTCGAAAGAACCCTAGGCCGATCGGAGACTTTAAAGAAGACCTTTACTCTGCCCGATGATGCTACTCCCCCGGCTGCCATGTTGGTCGCAATGGCTGAGTCTATTCGGCGACGCCCACTTAATGAAGCCTGCGATTCGACCTCTGGCACTGGTCCCGACTCGACTGCTGCTCCTCCTCCTCCGTAGAATAGCATTGTACTTTCTAGTTTTCATTTGTATCCAGTTGAATTTCCGTAATGTGTGTACTTTTTACGATCTCACGATCTTTTTGAAATGAAAATGCTTTGGTTGGTTTATTTCTATCTTTGTCTATGCTTGTAATGATCTGCTTCGGTGTGTTTGCGTGGCTTTTTAGCAAGGTAGCTTAGAGGAGCTTCTATGCTGTTAGCATATTTTCCTTCTTGTGATTTGTACTTTCCGTGTAATTGTGCACTTTGCACACATGCTCTCATGATCTCCATCATGACGGGCTTTCCACTTTGAACACATGCCCCCCTTCAAGGGTGGTCGTAACATACGACCATCCAGCCTCGCAGCCATACTCTTGGTGGATCTTTGCTTGAACGTATGCCCCCCTTCAAAAAGGCAGTCATTACATACGACCATCCGGCCTCGTGGCCTTGATCATGATGGATTTTTTGCTCGAACGCATGCCCACCTTCAAAGAGGTGGTCATTACATACGACCATCCATCCTCGTGGCCTTAATCATGATGGATTTTTGCTTGAACGCATGCCCACCTTCAAAGAGGTGGTCATTACATACGACCATCCAGCCTCGTGGCCTTAA
>CACSLK010028053.1:8705924-8753193 GCA_902706635.1 Striga hermonthica | reverse complement strand
TCATGATGGATTTTTGCTTGAACGCATGCTCACCTTCAAAGAGGTGGTCGTTACATACGACCATCCAGCCACGTGGCCTTAATCATGATGGATTTTTTCTTGAACGCATGCCCACCTTCAAAGAGGCGGTCGTTACATACGACCATCCAGCCTCATCGCCTTAATCATGATGGATTTTTGCTTGAACGCATGCCCACCTTCAAAGAGGTGGACGTTACATACGACCATCCAGCCTCATGGCCTTAATCATGATGGATTTTTATCGTACAGCCTGTCACCAAGGTTAATCCCAGGATTCCAACCATATAAGCTTAATTTGGAAAATAATAACTTGTAGAAATTTTAATATGCCATTTCATTCATTATCGAGCAAGGCATTTGATTACACCGGTGGTAATAAGTAAGAAAAAAGAAAAAATTCTAAGCATAATATTTCTTTAAGTTAGCCACATTCCATGACCTGGCTAGGGATCTTCCTTTAGCATCCTTCAAAGAGTATGCTCCTCCAGCGTGGACCTTTTCGACCAGGTATGGTCCTTCCCAGTTTGGTTCTAATTTCCCAACGTGTTTCAGCACATCGACCCTCTTCCACACCAAGTCACCCACTTGGAATCTTCGTGCTTTCACTTTTTTATCATGCGCTGCTCGCATCCTTTGTTTGTATGCCTCGACTCTGATTGTTGCTTTTCCTCGAAGCTCTTCGATTGTGTCGAGCGCTGCCATCATTAGCTGTTCATTCTATTCTCGATCATAGGTGCTCGATCTTTGGGACTGAACCTCGACCTCTATCGGTAATAACGCCTCCATGCCATATACCATACTAAACGGCGTTTCCCCAGTGGTCGATCGGGGAGTTGTTCTGTACGCCCATAGCACCGAAGTAAGTTCGTCCACCCATGCTCCCGATGCTTTCTCCAACCTTGTTTTCAGACCATTCAATATAATTCTGTTGGTCACTTCGACCTGCCCGTTGGCTTGCGGGTGTGCGACTGAATCGAAATGTTGATCAATTTTCATGTCCTCGCACCATGCCCTAATCCTCTTGCCATTGAACTGTGTCCCATTCTCCGACACCAACACCTTAGGAACTCCGAACCTGCAACATATGCTATCATATAGGAAATGTATCACTTTCTCCTCCGTGATTTTTGCTAGGGGTTCAGCCTCCACCCACTTCGTGAAATAGTCGACCGCGACAATCAAGAACTTCCTCTGTCCAGTTCCTTGGGGCATGGGCCCAACCAGGTCGATCCCCCATTGGGCGAACGGGATGGGAGAACTCATTGCTGTCATGGCTTCGGCCGGCTGGTGAATAAGTGGGCCGTGCTTCTGGCATTGCAAACACTTCCGCACCATCACCTTGGCATCTTCTCTCATCGTCGGCCAGAAATATCCTGCTCTTAGAGCTTTTGCTACCAGGGAACCTGCCTTGCTGTGGTCACTACAGCAGCCCTCATGAATTTCCTTCAACACATATCGCCCCTCTTCTCCGGCTACACCTCGCAAGTGGGGGCCCGCGTGCGACCTTTTGTAGAGGATCTCTCCATGCTCGAAGAATCTTCTTATCACTTTAACAGCTCCTCCCTTTAATTCTTTCATTATCGACGCCCTCCAATCCTCCACTTCTTCTATCTCAACCACCTCCTTCTCGACCACACTCTTCTCCATGTGCAGCAAGGTCACACTTCTGCTCTTGCAGTCCACCAGACTTTGTGCCATTTTAGCCAACAGATCTGCTCGACCATTTTCTCCTCGAGGTATTTGGATTAATTCGAAGGAATCAAATTCTCCCTGCATCTTCTTTATCTCCTCCACATACCTCATCATCCTTTCCTCCCGGACCTCGAACCCCTCTTGGAATTGGCCCACCACCAATTGTGAGTCTGAATGCACCTGCACTGCTCGAGCTCCGCCACTTAAGGCCAGTTTGAGTCCTTTAATGACCGCTTCGTATTCTGCTTCATTGTTTGATATCTGGTAGGCCACCTTAATCGCGAACTCCAAGCTGTCACCTCTCGGCGATATAAGTATGATGCCTAGGCCACCTCCAGCCCTCGACAACGATCCATCTGCAAACACTTGCCATATCCCCTCGAGCTCCTCGCTTTCCTTCGTCCCCTCTTGAATAAAATCAGCCAACGTTTGGGCCTTAATTGCTCTCCTTGGCTCGTAGATAATTGTGTATTCACTCAACTCGACCGCCCATTTGACTAACCTCCCCGACACGGAGGGTCGACCCAGTGTTTCTCCCAATGGCATGTTCGTTCGGACCTTCACCCTATGCTCCAAGAAATATGGTCTCAGCTTCCTTACAGTGACCACCACCGCCAAGGCCCCTTTTTCGATCTCTGAGTACCTCCTTTCCGCCCCTTGCATCACTTTACTCACGTAGTAGATAGAAAATTGGGTTGTCCCTTCCTCCCGCAATAACACAGAGCTCACTGCCGTCTCACCGATAGACACATATAACACCAAGTCCTCCCCTTGCGTCGGTTTTGCCAATAATGGTAGATCGACCAACATCCTCTTCAGCTCCTCAAATGCTTTTTGTGCCTCTTCTGTCCACTGGAATTTCGAGCTCTTCTTGAGTGTCTTAAATAGGGGCCCGCTCTTCTCGGCTACTTTAGAAATAAAACGGCTCAGGCCTGCTATTTGACCAGTTAAGATCTGCACCTCCTTCACCTTTGTGGGGGGCTGCATTTCAATCACCGCCCTCACTTTCTCCGGGTTGACCTCAATCCCCCTCCTCGTGACCATGTAACCAAAAAATTTTCTAGATTTGACCCCAAACGAGCACTTAGCGGGATTCAACTTCATCCCATAATTCCGGAGGGTCATGAATGTTTCTCTTAAGTCGTTCACATGGTCGATTTCCTCTTTGCTCTTTACCAGCATATCATCCACATACACCTCCATGTTCCTCCCCAACTGCTCTTTAAAAATTTTATCCACCAACCTCTGATATGTCGCCCCCGCGTTCTTTAGACCGAAAGGCATCACCACATAGCAGTATGTTCCACGGCTTGTTACAAAACTGACCCTTTTCCAATCCTCACGAGCCAGCGGGATCTGATGATAACCCTGTGATGCGTCCATCAGACTGAGTAGCTCACACCCGACTGTGGAGTCGACCAGCTGGTCGATCCTAGGAAGCGGGTATAAATCCTTCGGGCATGCTTTGTTCAGATCACGGAAATCAATGCACATCCTCCACTTCCCTTCCGCTTTCGACACCATCACCGTGTTTGAGAACCATTCGGGGAATTGAATCTCCTTAATATGTCGTGCCCCCAACAGTTTCTCGACCTCCTGCTCGATGATCTTATCCATCTCCGCCCCATGGTGCCTTCTCTTCTGTTTCACCGGCTTCACGCTGAGGTCGATGTTTAGCCGATGCTCGATCACCTCCGCACTTATCCCCGTTAACTCCTCTGCCGTATAGGCAAAAATATCCGTGAACTCCCTAACCAACTGGATCAACCTCGACCGAATAGGCTCTCCCAGATCCCTTCCAATCCTGAACTTTTTCCCTTCACATCCCTCGATCATTTGAACCTCCTCGACTTCCTCCCCAGGTTGGATATCCATTTTTCCTTACCTTTCTCCCCTTTTTGCTTGTCCTCCTTCGACCTCGATCCTCCTGGTCGATTAACCTCCTCCCTCTTCGATTCGGCCTGCCTCTTCGCCAATTGCTTGTTATTGCTAACTGTCGTTTGGTAGCAACTTCTCGAAGTGAGCTGGTCCCCGGAGATCTCCCCTACGTTTTCACCCACCGGATATTTAATCGTCATGTGGTACGTGGATATGACCGCCTGGAACGCATTCAAGCTCGTCCGCCCCATGATGATGTTATAGGACGACTCAGCCCCTACAACCACAAATCTCACCATACGCACCTTTCTCAACTCTCTCGATCCCAATGCCACGGGCAAACTAACCTCTCCCATCGGCATAACTTCTCCCCCATTAAAGCCATAAAGTGCCGTGGTCACCGATTTCAGCTCCATATTCAGCTCCTTGTTAATCTGCACAAAACAGTCGTAGAACATCACATCTACCGAACTCCCAGTATCAATGAACACCCTCTTCACGTCGAAACCTGCAACCTCCGCGGTTATCACCAAGGCATCATTGTGCGGCAGGACCACTCCCTCGGCATCCTCCGCCTTAAAACTTATCACTGGCATGCGGGTCGCAATACTCACCTCTTCCCTCTTCCTTTTCATTGCTCGAACGTGGCCTCTCCTCGCATTGTTCGAGTCCCCGTCAGTCGGTCCTCCTGAAATCATATATATTGTGCCTCTTTTTACTTGGCCTATGTCTCCTTCTCTTTCCCGCTCTCTACTTCCTCGCCTCCTCTTCCCCTCATCTCTTTTTCGACCATCTCGACCGCCTCGCGTATCCTCATCATCATCTTCCTCACTCCTCTCTACCGAGTCCTCCCGACACCTTCTCTTCTCCTTCCTCCTCCCCTTATCCTGATAAACAAACTCCTTAAGATGCCCTGCTCGAATAAGGCGCTCAATCTCGTCCTTGAGATGACGACAATCCTCAGTAGTATGGCCATAGTCTTTGTGAAAGTGGCAATATCTCCTCGACTTCGGTTGGGTGGGTCCCTCGAACCTCGACCTTGGCCACGTCACATCTTTCCCATCTATCCCTTTTTCCATAGCCATCAGAACCTCGGCTACCTTCGCGTTCAGGGGGGTGTAATCATGGAACCTCTTCCCTCCAGAGATAGGTCGGTCCTTCCACCTGTCTTCTCGCCCTCGATCTTGCTTAACTCGCCCCTCCCTCCTGGGCGAGGTTTTCCTTTTAGGCGACACTGCTTTCTCCTTCCTCGACTCCCCTCGACCTAGCTCCTCCAGTTTGGCAAACTCCGCCTCAGTCTCCTCGAGATTGATATATTTCCTGCATCTCCTCATTACCTCATCATACGTCTGAGAAGGGGTCTTAGCCAGGGAAGTCCGACACGGTCCTGCCCGCAAACTCCTTATCAGTCCTCCCGCCTTGACCTCATCGACCGCCGATAGAATCTCCAAACAAGCCTGATTGTATCGAGCAACATACTTACGCAATGACTCTTTCTCGCCTTGTCTCATTGCCATCAATGTCAAATACATTTTCTCCTGAGCCACCGCGCTCGAATATTGATTTGTCAACTTCTCCGCAAAATCCTCAAAGTCCACTATCGAGCCTGGGGGGAGCTGTTGGAACCAGTCGAGCGCCCCTCCCCTAAGGGTTGATAAAAAGGACCTGCAACTAACAGGGTCAGTATATCCATGTAACACAGCCATATTTTCGAATGTCCTCACATGTCTCGACGGATCAGAAATCCCATCAAACACCAGGTTAGTATCCTTGTAATTATTTGGCAAGGGTGCTGCCAGTATGTCCGCCGAGAACGGGTGTCCTCGAGCGCGCCTCTCTGCTCGACCATCCACCTTAGCCTGCAATTGGCGCAGCTGTTTCGCCATCCTCTCCATCTCCCGGTCATGTGTGGGCCCGCCTCCGCCATAGCTGGATTCATCCTCCTCCGCATTTTGTCGTGACCCTGCAATAGTGTTCGGCGTCGTCATAGCCCGAGAGAGACTGTTTGTGACTTGTTGAACCGCCTGCGCGGCCGCCTCCGCCACCATTTGTTGCGTCTCCTGCCTGGTCATTATCACCTGCTGTTCGGGGGCCTGAACCACCGCTCGCGGCGGTGCTCCTCCTTGGGCCCCCGCTCCTTCTGGTTGCGTCCCCGTTCCTCCCGGTTGCGCCATCGTCGCTCTCAGTTGCTCTCCCCCTCCTCCTGGCTGCGCTGCCGTTGAGCTGCGGGGCGGTGGTGGTGGCATCGCCGCTGCGTCCGCTGCGCGGGCCTCGTGAGCACGGCTGGGGCCAGCGTCTCCTTCGGGGATCGCCGTTGTCATTCCCACACCTTGGAGCACAGGCATGGGAGTGATCGGTGTCTGGGATAGACCAGAAAAACCCGGGGGAGGACCCTGCCCCAATGGTCTGGTCGTTGTCCAAGCATCATCGAATGTTGACTGTAAATTTTTGGGAATTTCGTCCGCCATAGCTGAGCTTCAAGCACACCTTTTCAAACGAAAGTCCCACAGACGGCGCCAAATGGTAACACAAAACTCCTCGACCGGCTGGAACTTGAGTAATCGCCTTCCTTCTCGCCGGTTGAACGTCGTGCACCTACAAAGAACTCCCACACCGGAGGGGTTTTCCGGTGAAGAGCCTCCGAAGCTTAAGTCAGTGTATATTCAATCAATTCTCAAGAGTAAGTAGTAGAATGATCGTGTTGAAGAAGAAAGGCTCACCCCCTTTATCTAGGGGTGAGATACCTGACCTAGGGCTGCCCGGATTTGATGAGCTGTCTGCCCTAACTGCCCGTCCGTACACATCAAACGCATGTGTCAGAGGTATCCGTCGCCACTATCTCCTGCACCAATCCTCTTTGGACGCGTGTCCTCCGGCACATGGGGTAGGCTGTCAGAGGTGGTTATCGCTATACACCTCTGCCTTCTCGACACGTGTCCCCCTGCACATGGGGTAAATATTCTCCTGGAATTCTGTCAGGGGCTTCCTTCACGCGCCTATGACTAGGCCGATCAGCGTGGTGTTAAGTCCTCGAACTAATCGACCTGCTGAGGTCGAATAGGTTGCTCGATCGCGTATCTGGTCGAAGGATAGTTTGGTCGACAGTCTTGCTTGGTCGACTAGTTAATTGCTCGATTTCTTTGGCTTCCTCATAATGTGACCTCCCCGACCGGTCAACAGACCGGTTCAGCCATGTGGGTATAATATCCCATATCATAGATAAATATGGTTTAATGTGAAATTGACAATAGAAGAAAGCCACTTATTAAAAAATATAATAATGTTCAAGCTCAATCTTAGATATAATGCTTTTTAGGAGTTAAGGTATATAGATAAATATGGTTTAATGTGAAATTTACAATAGAAGAAAGCCACTTATTAAAAAATATAACAATGTTCAAGCTCAATCTTAGATAAAATGTTTGAAAGTGAGTTAAGGTATATAGATAAATATTGTTTAATGTCATTATGTTTGAAAGTGGAAATAGAAGAAAGCCACTTATTAAAAAATATAATAATGTTCAATCTCAATCTTAGAAAAAATGTGGATTATGAGTTAAGGTATATAGATAAATATGGTTTAATGTGAAATTGACGATAGAAGAAAGCCACTTATTAAAAAATATAACAATGTTCAAGCTCAATCTTAGATAAAATATTTGAAAGTGAGTTAAGGTACATAGATAAATATTGTTTAATGTCATTATGTTTGAAAGTGGAAATAGAAGAAAGCCACTAATTAAAAAATATAATAATTTTCAATCTCAATCTTAGATAAAATGTTGATTAGGAGTTAAGGTATATAGATAAATATTGTTTAATGTGATTATGTTTGAAAGTGATAATAGAAGAAAGCCATACTTATTAAAAAAATATGATAATGTTCAAGCTCAATCTTAGATAAAATGTGGATTATGAGTTAAAGTATATAGATAAATATTGTTTAATGTGATTATTATGTTTGAAAGTGATAATAGAAGAAAGCCACTAATTATAAATATAATAATGTTCAATCTCAATCTTAGATAAAATGTGGATTATGAGTTAAGATATATAGATAAATATTGTGAATGTGATTATTATGTTTGAAAGTGATAATAGAAGAAAGCCACTTATTAAAAAATATAATAATGTTCAATCTCAATCTTAGATAAAATGTGGATTATGAGTTAAGGTATATAGATAAATATTGTGAATCTGATTATTATGTTTGAAAGTGATAATAGAAGAAAGCCACTTATTAAAAAATATAATAATGTTCAAGCTCAATCTTAGATAAAATGTGGATTATGAGTTAATGTATGTAGATAAATATTGTTATTATGTTTGAAAGTGATAATAGAATAAAGCCACTTATTAAATATTATAACAATGTTCATTTATATATTATGAACGGTAATTTAAAGAATAAATTACATTATATCATAAGATATAATATTGGTTTAGGGTTTAGGGTATGTGAAGGGGGGCATGCGAAATCGCATACCCCCTTCGCACTTCTATTCGAAAGCTATTTTTTATTTCTTTCATCTTTCAATTATGCGAAGGGGGTATGCGAATTGCCGCATATTGCTCGCATATTACCTCCTTTCGCACTTCTACTCGAAAGTTTATTTTTATGTCTTTCATCTTTCAGTTGCGAGGGGGTATGCGAATTGCCGCATATTGCTCGCATACTACCCCCTTTCGCACTTCCTACTCAAAAGTTTATTTTTTTAATTCATTCATCTTCCAGTTATGCGAAGGGGCTATGCGAATTGCCGCATATTGCTCGCATACTACCCACTTTCGCACTTCTACTCGAAAGTTTATTTTTTATTTCTTTCATCTTTCAGTTATTCTAAGAGGGTACGCGAATTGCCGCATATTGCTCGCATGCTACCCCTTTCCGCACTTCTACTTGAAAGTTTATTTTTTATTTCTTTCATCTTTCAGTTATGCTAAGGGGGTATGCGAATTGCCGCATATTGCTCGCATACTACCCCCTTTCGCACTTCTACTCGATAGTTTATTTTTTATTTCTTTCACCTTTCAGTTATGGGATGTGTTATGCGAATTTCCGCATAGTGCTCGCATACTAACCCCTTTCGCACTTCTACTCGAAAGTTGATTTTTTATTTATATCATCTTTCATTTATGCGAGGGGGTATGCGAATTACCGTATATTGCTCGCATACCCCCTTCACACTTCTACTCGAAAGTTTATTTTTTATTTCTTTCATCTTTCATTGTTTAATTTAGTTTAATTTTTTTCTTTCACGTATAAGAATATACTCATACATACATACATATAACAAACAACAAAATGCAACAAACAACAAAAATATAATAAAATGCTAAAAAAAATGCATTACATGATTCATTAATAAACTAGGGCGGGAACTGTGTTTCCATCTGTACTAAACTCAAAAATTTCCATAGCCAATTGGCGCATCATTTTCTCAGCCCACTGCTTGTTAGACTTGCCTCTGTGAATCGTCCCCGTTATCAATGCTCTTACCATCTCCACGACGCATACACTACAAGAAATTTTGTCATGTTGCAAGATAGTATTTTTGGGCTCCATGAATTTCAATTCGAACTTTTCTCTCACTCCCTCTACTCCCGCATATGTGGCAATCAGTGGAATTCCTTTTTGGATCTTTTGGAGTCCTTTGACGCGTGATTCGCGAATGTGCTCGTTCTTTTTTTGAAATGTATGCCGTAGGGGGTCAAACATACGTATCGTCCACTCGCGTAAAAAGATCTGGACAGTTACGTAGTGTTGGGACAAATTCACTACTCCAATAATCTGTTGAATTGAGTTGTGAGAAATTCACTAATTTTTTTAAGAAAGTTTGCAATATTAATTGATTCAGAATCATTGAAAACTTACAAATTGAATGTCGCTCCAAGGATACGGATTCCCCCAACCGTTGACCCCCTCATTCACAATGCGAATCAAAGATCGGAGGGTCTCCGATTCCAGGTCCACTTCCCCCTTATCGATCTCCTTCTCCAATTCATCCAGCATCAACTATATAAAATACAACAAAATAATAAATAATAATGTTATGAATATAATAATTAATAAAAATGGAATGACAATGAAAAGAGAAAGGATTAAAATAATCTCACAAACAAAGGTAGTCGACACGATGGTATAAGTGCCCAACATCTTCATCGGTGGCTGCAACTTCAAAAATTGTGGATTGCTTTGCATAATCCCCAAGTATGCATTCACGTGTTGTTTTATAAAATCAAACCAAAATCATCCATCAATTCATTTTTATACGCTAAGATTTTACAAGACAAACATATGCATACCTCGTCCGACATCATTTCATCCAGATTAAGCAACAGCTGAAACCACTCCCGGCCCACCTCATATAAAACGCCGACATTCCTCCTATTAAATAATATAATAAAAAGTTATTTTTTTTAATATAAACAATAAAAAATCTTTTGGATGTACTTACATTTCTTTGTCTTCGGATGCAATGAACCGATCAAACGCGCGCTCCTTTCTGGCACACCGTCTGTAGTCCTCGGGTAGATATGGACTTACAATAGCACGTCCTGGTCGTCTTTGTCGATCAACATTAATCTCGAAAACGAGGACTGTGGAGAAAGAGCGGTGGGATCGACGTCTGTCTTGGGGAGGGGATTGGGGACTAGTGGTGTCTCGGATGTGGAGGTGGGATCGACGGCTGCCTTGGGGAGCGGATTGGGGATGAGACAACACGCAGGTGGAGGTGGGATCGACGGCTGCCTTGGGGAGCGGATTGGGGACGAGGGGTCTCTCGGAGGTGGAGGTGGGATCGACGGCTGCCTTGGGGAGCGGATTGGGGACGAGGGGTGTCTCGGAGGTGGAGGTGGGATCGACGGCTGCCTAGAGGAGCGGATTGGGGACGAGGGGTGTCTCGGAGGTAGAGGTGGGATAGACGGCTGCCTAGGGGAGCGGATTGGGGACGAGGGGTGTCTCGGAGGTGGAGGTGGGATCGACGGCTGCCTAGGGGAGCGGATTGGGGACGAGGGGTGTCTTGGAGGTAGAGGTGGGATAGACGGCTGCCTTGGGGAGCGGATTGGGGACGAGGGGTGTCTCGGAGGTGGTAGTAGAGGAACGCTGTCTCTTACGAGAGGTGGTGACGGTTGTCTCGGAGGGAGTGTGGGAATGCTGCCTCTCATGAGAGAGGGAGGGGGCGGAGGAATGTTGTCTCGGAGGGAGTGTGGGAATGTTGCCTCTCATGAGCGGGAGGGGGTTGTGTCTTATTAGGGGTGGAGGTGGGGAAATGCTGTCTCTCATGGGAGGGGTGGGGGAACGCTGTCTCTCATGAGAGCAGGTGGGGGAACACTGTCTTTCATGGGAGGGGGTGGGGGAACACTGTCCCGTTGAGTTGACGGCTGGCTCGGACTGAGGAGGAGGCTGTCTCAGATGGGGTTGCGAAAGATTGGTCAACTCCTGTCGAATAATAGTCGGCACCTCCCGTATAATGGTTGCCGACACCTCAGAGGATATTCTGGCTATAACATTAGCCATTTCAGCCCGTACACACGAGCGAATATCCTCAATAAAGGCCGACCCATCTGTTGGCCTCACCTCCTCCCAGTGCATCGGACTATCTTGACCCTCAGTCCGAGCCCGCTTCCTCGGGTGCAGTTCCTCGGGTGCAGAGCCAATGTGGACACCAGTGCCGAGTCTTGTATACGGTGACTGGCCGGGTTAAGCTATCGCAAAAATCTAGGCCCCTGAACAACATCCAAATTCGAGAGGTCCAACACTGCACTCTCCTCCTCATACGGCTCCAGCCTCTCATGCACCTCCAACTAAATTTAAAAAAATAGAACATAAAATTAAAGAAATCATCAGAAATCGTTAAGACTTAAAAAATAATTTCGAATATCACTTGCTAACGATTCCAATAATAACAAAAAATGTTTAGGATCAAATAGTACCTGTTGGTAAAAAAAAAAAATGTATTTGAAAGTTTGACCTTCCTCAGTTCCCAGTGAACCAGCCGTGGTGGATGTCTCACCGAGGTACATGCTCCACATGTACGACCTAATGCAGGGATTGCCTCGTAGCACCATACTAGAAACGCCCAGTGAAATCTGTAGATATGATATTTCATTTTACTGTACTGGGTCGTCTTCAAGTAGTCGAGCAGGTACTGAAACGAGTAACTCCCCCATGGGAATTTCTCCCACATCTGGTCGTCCTCGAGCAAAGCCCACCAGCAGGTATCACTATACCGAGCCTTCTTGTCGTCATGAGGAATTATAAAGTACATGAGCATTAGCATCTTCGCCACACTCACTATCACATCCCGAGAGTGGCGGAACTGCCCCGCCTTGAAGTCATCACGCAACTGCTGCATAGTGACCCGGTTGGCTTTATATTTCTCATAGAAAATAGACGATGGAGGAGGAGGAGGCGCTGAGTTCGGGTCAAGCGCAGACGATCCAAAAGCAAGCCCGGTCACCACAACATACTCATGGGCAGAGAATCGGGTTAAATGGTTACCAATACGGAACCACATCTCATTCGGGTTCTGACCGACACGAGTCACCTCGCGCGAAAGAACTCCATGCATTGCCTTTGCAGAGACATTAGCCTTATCATCAAACTGGAGGAACGGACCAAAGACCGAGCCCTGGAAAGCATTCAAGGCCCCTTCAACGAGGCCCAACTCGTTCCTGATATCAGAACATATATACTGCCGGCTGTAAACGTTGATCTTCAGCCCTTCATATTTATCGATCAGGCCCTGTCTCTTGAACGACAACAAATCATAAACAATCGCATTGTTGTTGTTGTTGTTGTTAATTATTCAAATCAAATTACTTATACATTATCAAATAAAAACAACTATTTCTCAACTATTAAATCAAATGAAATTAATTAACTTAAATTAAATAATTGCAACAAATGGAAGTTACCTCTCCAAAAAAGATGGCCTCCGGACCCGTGCCTTCAGTCGCTGAGTCGCGGCCCGCCATACCCGTTACGGCAGCCGTTGAGTCGTCGGCCGCAGTAGACGCTGTTAGGACACCCGCTTGGCCGGCCGCCTCGAGAAAAGCTTGATTCGTGAAATCTTCAGAATCTCTTAAGAAGGCTATGTTCTCGTTCATCATTTTTGTTTTTTTTTCTCTTAATTTCTAACAGTTCTTTTGCTTCTAACTATGCGAATTAATGTCGCAACATGGAAGATGGAATTTCAAATTTTTCGCCCCTCTTTCTTTGTTTGTTTTCTTCTCCTGAGAGGTGCAACTGTAGCGTATATGCGACGTTTGCTTTCTTTTTTTCTTTTTGTTTTAAATAATAAACTATACGACAAAATATATGCGAAATAACAGCTGTCGAGTAATGTTCGCGTAACAAGTGCCATACTTTCGCAATTCTGATGCATTTTTAATAAACAAAATAAATATAATGGTTTAGTTTCCGTATCTCTTTCGCAGTTTAATACCGTGCGGTAGACCTGCGAATTAACGCATATCCGTCATGAGACGATCGCATAAAGAATCGCATTTACCAGACCATTTCGAACACAAAATATTTTAAATAATTGAATAATAATTGTTTTACACAAAAAGTGGGTATGCGAATATCCTGCGGTTGACCTGCGAATGAATTATGCGACGTTTATTTGTTGCAATTATGTGTGTCGCAGAATAGAAAATTTCCAAAAATAATTTTTAATTAAATAAATTCTTCGATTATACTACGAATGTTGTGCGGTTTGTATGCGAAATTGTTTCGACTAATTGGCGCAGGTTCATTAGCCTAAACTGTTGAATTTTCCAAAAATTAAATTCTACAAAAAAAAAAAAAAAACTTAAATATGCGACATACAATTTTTTTTAAAAAAATTATTCTTCGATTATACTACGTGTTATGCGTTTATTGTGCGTAATATTTTCGACTAATAGTCTCAGGTTCATATCGCCTAAACAAGAATTTTCAAAAAATTAAATTCTAAAAAAAATTATTATGCAACAACTAGGCGAATAATACGCGACGTTTGTATTTCGTCAAATAGAAAATTTCCGAAAAGAAATTAAAAAAAAAATAAATTATTCTTCATTTATACTACACGAGTGTTTCGCAATGTGTGCCGCATAATAGAAAATTTCCAAAAATTTTTTTCTTATTATGCACCACCTAGGCGAATAATATGCGAAGTTTATATTTCGCAGAATAAAAGCTCGACAGAAATCCATACACTACTGCTTTTACAGTCGCTTCAACCCAGCCGATTACGAAGTTAAGAAAAAAAATCGAAGGACCAGCCTAACACAAGCTAGGACGAGGTAGCCGACGAGCTACGTATACCACAACACTCAGACTCGAGAAAGAGGAGCTGTAGGTGGAGCTTGTTTGTGGAGTTCCATGTAGAACTCCAGCATGGGATCGGCCACGACCACCACGCTCTCAACCGATGGGCTCTGACGGGTTTAGGGAAAAACTCCTTCGATACCAACCACCTTCCTCTGTCAGGAAAACCTGGCCGACCACAACCTCGAGAGGTTGAGGCCAGCATTGCCTCTGACAGAGGGTCGGGCCGTTAGGCCCCGGCCGCCGACGCGCGCCGTGCTGACCTTCAACCTCTCACAGTTGATCCGGCAATACCCGGGCCCGGAGGTTTGATCTTCATCGTCGTTGTCTCGACATATATGTTTCCTGCTGGGGCCACGTTAATAAAGTTGGATAGCAGAACTTTTGCTCGTTGAATTTTTTTCTCCGACGAATTCAGAAGGTTAGGAGTTCTCAATTCGGACACAGTAATCTTAAAGAATTGCCTCACGGGTCGAAAGAAAGAATTTTTGTAACTCTGATTTATCTCTGGCGAACTGCTTCTCATATACAAGAAAAGGAAAAAACGGAGGGCCATTAACAAAGAGTTCTAGGTGACGGATGGGTAGTAACAGAAGTGGCATGATATGGATCGAAGATTACTGCTTTATAGATTCGGATGAAACGATTCGCGTGCACGCTTTTACTGCCCAGGCATTTCGAAAAGCGGATAAGACGCCTCGAAATCGGCCATAACGTTCCAACTGCCAGCGGTTTCTAAACCACTCAAAAATTTAAATTTTAAAAATAAACTTTCAATGAAAGATGAAAGATGAAAGATGAAAGAAATAAAAAAATAAACTTTCGAGTAGAAGCGCGAAGGGGGTATGCGAGCAATATGCGGTAATTCGCATACCCCATCGCATAACTGAAATAACAGAAAGATGAAAGAAATACAAAATAAACTTTCGAGTAGAAGTGCGAAGGTGGTATGCGAGCAATATGCGGCAATTCGCATACACCATCTCATAACTGAAATAACTGAAGGATGAAAGAAATAAAAAATAAACTTTCGAATAGAAGTGCGAAGGTGGTATGCGAGCAATATGCGGCAATTCGCATACCCCATCGCATAACTGAAATAAAAATACACTTTCGAATAGAAGTGAAAGGTGGTATGCGAGCAATATGCGGCAATTCGCATACCCCATCGCATAACTGAAATAACAGAAAGATGAAAGAAATAAAAAATAAACTTTCGAGTAGAAGTGCGAAGGTGGTATGCGAGCAATATGCGGCAATTCGCATACTCTATCCCCTAACTAACTGAAAGATGAAAGAAATAAAAAAAAAAAATACACTTTCGAGTAGAAGTGCGAAGGGGGTATGCGAGCCATATGCGACAATTCGCATACCGCCTCGCATAACTGAAAGATGAAAGAAATACCAAAAAAACTTATTATGCACCAATTATGCGAATAATATGCGACGTTGGTATGTCGCAGAATAATTTTTTCGACTAATAGTCGCAGTTCATTCGCCTAACAAAAATAATTATTTAATGGGCGACGAACCGCGATTGACCGAATCGTACATCGAATCTCCGCATATTCGTTGCATACTTTAACTCATAACTTTTCGCCCATGCTCATACCGGTCGTCTATTTATCGTATAGTTTTTCGCATATCTCTTCGTACTTTCTGGGGTGAAAAACTTAACTTTTTATTGGGTGGTGTGAAAAACTTAGCAGGACTTCAAAATGGGATGAAAATAGCTATTTCCTCTTTGTTTTAACGATATTGAGTTTGAAATAAAAAGAGACATTTGGGAATTATGAAGAGATCGCAATAATATATGCCATTCGTCGCATTTTCTGCACATATCTTTTTAGGGAAATGTTAAGGTTTCATTACTGAACCATTTCGTCTGAATTTGTAACCGTTAGATCAACTATCTCTGTTGATCTAATAGTTACAAACCTCGATGGAATTATTCCGTAATGGAACGTAACATCTTACATCTTTTTAAATATTTAATTAATGTCCACTATTTACAATATTTATTCCACATCTCATATTTATTTAAACTCATATCAACAATGTCATGCATGCCCTCATATTTCCCTTATAATAATGCTCATTTTCACGGTTAGTTTCTGGCAAAATGTTGAATCAATTTTCAGGCGCTTTCTCAGTCAACCCTCAAGCAAAAAGAAAAAAAAAAAAAAATAAAATAAATAAATAAAAAGAAAAAAAAAAGGCTTTATTATGCTAATGTTGCTTTTCCAAATAAAGATTTTTTTATTACTAAAATATTTAAAGAATATAGAAAATGAGTGGGGAATATCTAGACTTGTAGTTTATTTTCTCTAACTAGTACAGTATCATCACCGTGAGAATTTATTACCGACTTGTTTTTTAAAAGATATTTTTGTACATATATTATCTCATGACATTAAAAATATCATGAAAATAAAATTTATATATTATTGAACTCTTTCTTATATACAACATTCTTAATATGATACTTTGGCACGTAAATACTACATGGGTATTCGAATTTTATCTAAGATTGTGTGTCATTACTTAATAGTTAACAAAATTATATTTTTTAAAAACAAAATTAAGGTATCTTATTTAATAAATAAAATTCTTGTAGAATTAACTAACAAATTACACAAATTCATAATTTTTTCGTTTTTTTTATAATTGTTCTATATTTATTTGATCTTTCCAAATTTGAATGTATATGTGTATGTTTTTTATTATCTCGTGCCTTTTTTTTTAAGATTAAAAATAACAAAAAAAAAAACGATATTTATTGGATTATGCAAAATTTTTAGGTCTTTGGTACATTGAAGAAATAATCGAAATTGTTACGCATTTGTTTTAATGATTTTGAGATTGAAATAAAAAACAGCATTAAGGTAAAATATGACATCGTTTTGTTTGTTGTATGTAATCGTTTTTTATATATAAGAAATCAATTATTAACAAGAGGCACTGATTTGGTGTTGTTATGTGACTTAAGCATTTGAAAGTTCTCATTTCGATATACATATAGCTTACAGTTGTAGCATTTCTTATTATGTAATAATAGTCTACCAGATAATGCTCAATCCTTTATTATTTTGCATGTTTGAAGTACTGGGAAATTCAAAGAACATTATCTCTTATTTTGTAGAAAATATATGTTCCGAGGAGTCGATGGAAAATACTCGGAAAGTTGTCTGAAATCACCAGAAAAGTGATCGGAGAGTTCCTGGCCAGTCGGCCCAGTTAGCACCCAGTGGTCCAAGCACTCCCAGCGACCTTGGTCCCGCGACCTAGTGACTTCCCGAGCAGCGCTTGCAGCAACCTCGTGCCCGCACCCCACGCCCGAGAAAGCCTGCACTCGTGCCCGCGAAGCAGCTCGCGAGGTCACGAGTCCGTCGCCACCCGCGAGGTTGCGAGTGTCGCGTCCGCCCAGCAGCATGCAAATTCGTGCCGCGAACAAGACTCGCCTTCCTCACGAGTTCTTTCGAGTGTCGCCCTGCGCGCCCGCGCTCCTGCCAGTCCCGCATGCAGCACTCGCGACCTGCGCCTCTTTCGCGCGCCCGTGTGTCCCACGCCTCGCCAACCTACACTCAGTCTCCAACCTCGAATCACGGCGCTGCGAGTGCCCCCGAGGTAGCCCAAGACCGAGAAAACACTCGCGACCTGGGCCATCTTGCCTGCGAAATTCATTTTGCCCGTGAGTATTGCTCATTAAATGTGCATTTTTCATTGTGTGTTTTAGCTAGTAGTATAAATAGACTTGGTGTTTTGTAATTTTGAAAAAATTCCTCATTTTCATGATTTTTATTTGAGTTTCTCTCTCTCTCTCTCCCTCTCTCTCTCTCTCTCTCTCTTTTTGTTTCTCTCTCTGAGGGCTCCAAGACCTTATTTTTATGGTTATATTTTTCCATCAAAATTGCAGCTTTCCGACTTATTTCTTCTCTTGGATGCACTAGAGACTTGGAGACTTCGTATAAGGTTCAAGAACTCTTAAGTTTTTCTTGTCTTACTTATTAGATTTTTCTAGGGTAAAGGCAGGAGCTTTCATGAGTAGACTATGCTTTCATCCTCGTAGGCTAGGGATTATGTGATTGTATTGTTGACTGCGTGAGCGAGAATTAATTGAGAGCTTGATTAGTTGATTCGCGAGTGACTTGTTATTGATTGCCTGAGCGAGAATTGATTGAGAGCTCGATTGGTTGATTTGCAAGTGACGATTGCTTGATTACATGTTTCTGAATCTATGAGTGCCTTCTTTCCATCTCGGGTCTTAGGGTACCTTGTTCTTTTTCTATGTACTTCATTTTATTGCGATTTGAGGAATAGCTTGTGTAGAAGTTTCTACCTTGCTTTCTGTGATTTGGTGGGCAAGGGATAACCGAGTTACCCGACTCGGGTCGATCTCGAGGGAAGGCTATTCGGAGCTTCACTTACTAGTTGATTGTCCAAATCACAAAAAGAGAGTCCAAATCACAAAAAGAGAAAATAAAGTCCTAAACATTCTAAGCAATTGATTGGGGGTTGGATCTTATCACTAAGCAAGCACTAGAAAACGAGCAATTAGCTAAGAGCAATATCAAATCACGAGCGAGTAGCAAACTAGACCACCGGAGTCTCATGCCATAACCACAACGAGATGATAATCAACGACAAAAAAGAATAAACGAGCTATGAGCACTAGATCGCTAACCCTAGTCGTCTAACCCTAAGTGATTAAGCCCTAATCGGGTCTTAATCCTTAAACAAGATCAACAAGCAATTAACTCCTCTATCTACTCAAGCAAGCAATCAAGTCCAAATATTTCCTCCATCATCAATCAAACTCAAATTTACCCTAATAAACATTATAAGTGAAAGGAGGCAAAAATCGAAGTAAAGAGCTTTAAAACTAAATACCCATTCTTCTATTGCGTAGACGATGAAAAACAGAGTCAAAAGCTCGAAACTTGAAAGAAAGCAAAGTCGCCAGAAAACCTCCCGAAAAATAGCATAAGTGTTTAGTATGAATTTGGTGGGCAAGAGGTAACCGAGCTACCCGACTGGGGTCGATCTCGAGGGAAGGCTATTTGGAGCTTTACTTACTATTCAATCGCTCAAATCACAAAAATCAAAAATAAAGTCCTAGACATACTAATCAATTTGGGTTGAGGTTGATTAACACTAATTACGACTATTGAAAACAAGTAAACGAGCAACGAGCAAGTGAACGAACTATAGGATTCTAGCAACTATTCCGGTGAGCAAAATCAAGAGCAACAAAAGCGAAAGTAGGAGAAATGAACTCCATTTAGCATGCTTAGGAACCAAAGCCGAAATCCTACCATGGAATAACCGAGCTAAAAGTAAAGTCACGATTTTTCAAGTAGCAATCAACACCTCAATCAACCCCAAGCATCATAAACGAGTTCACAAAAGCAAAGGAAACGAAAATAACTAAAATAGCTACTAAAAATCCGATAATCGAGGAAGCCCTAATTACTTCTACGCACGAGATAGCAAGTAAGTACGAAAATCGAGATTACAAGGCTTAAAAGTAAGTACTCACATCCCTAACGCATGCTTGATCGAAATCGGAAGAAAAAGATTAAAACTTGCATAAACGAGAAGTCACCAGAAAAAGTCGCGAAAAATGTAAAAAACATCCACCTTACTCTAGAGAGAAAATAAAAGACTTAAGCTAAGAACCAAAAAGGGAAACATTTCATAATGAGCTAGATAATCCCAAAATGCAAAGGCCAAAAAGTATTTATACTCCACCCAAAAACACACTACAAAATGCACATTAAATGAAGGCGCTCTCGACCACGCCGTGGAAATCGCGAGCTCGAGAGTGATGGCATCGGGCAAGAGAGGATCTCAAGGTCATGAATCCGGCAACAAGCTCGCGAGACGGTGGGAAGAGGCTCTCGAGGTCGCGGCGTGAATGGCGAGGTCGCGGCGTATGGCAGGCGGCGGAATGAAGACACTCTCGACCTCGCGAGGCTTGTGGCGAGCTCGCGACATGTGATTTTGATGGCATGGAATAGCTCTCGAGGTCGTGGAAACAAAGGCGAGCTCGCGGCCATGGTGAAAATATGCTCTCGACGTCGCGGAAAGAGAGGCGGGCTCGTGAGTTGGCGGCTGTGCGGGTTCGGTGCGAATTCGACTAAGGCTCGGAACTCTCGGAGCTGAAAATATCTCATACGCAATGGCTCAAAATGTCTCGGAATCTCGATTTCTTTGGAAAATGCTCATCTCTCGGAATGTGGCTCGACTCTCTCGGGACATGACTCGACTCTCCATCTCCATCCTCGGAATATACCTGAAATTTATACCCAAAACACGAACAAGTACGCCAAAATATAAAATAAATAAGAAAAACAAGAAACACACGATAAACGACAAAATGGACCGGTCGACACTAAAATAAACCTAGAATCGACTCGAAACACACCCAAAAACACATAAAAATAAACACAAAAACATAATAAATAATAAGCTCCTAGTCTAGAGAGCAAAAATAAAACATAAGCTAAGTTACCAAAAAGGAAAAATGAAATAATGAGTGTTGGATCCTCATAATGCAAAGGAAGAAAAATATTTATACTCCACTCAAAACACACACTAGAAAAATGCACAATTAAAAAGACACTCTCGAGCTCTCCATGAAATTTGGGAGCTCGCCGGTAGTGATGTGGACGGGCACACGCGGGAATCAGCACTCTCGAGGTCGCCAGGAGTGCCGCGAGGTCGCGAGTGTGCGTTGGCGTGAAGAGTTGCGGCACTCTCGAGCTTGCATGGCAGTCGGCGAGCGCGCGGGCGTGCGGTAGGCTAGGGTCGCGCGGAGGATGCAGAGGCGCGCGGGACTTGGCACTCTAGAGCCTACCAGCTTTCCCGCGAGGTCGCGGAGTGCGATGATGGACCACTCTCGAGGTCGCGGCCTCTTCCGCGGGCACGCGAGTATCAGCTAGTCTTGGCGTGCGTGCGGGCACGGCGTGCTGGGCAGCACGTGCCCATCTCGACTAAGGACTCAACATATTCAACTGGAAATGGTTCGTTCGAAATGACTCGACTTGACTCAGATTGACTTTGGAGTACTCGTCTCGACTCTCCTCATTCATCCTCGAAATAAACCTGAATTTTTACCACAAAACACGGAAAGTACGCCAAAATACAAAAATGAAACGTAAAACATAAAAACACACGGAAAACGATAAAATGGACCGGTCGATACGAAAACAAACCTAAAACTGACTCGATAACGCACATAAACACATAAAAATAGACACAAAAACATAACAAACAATTTCGCTTTTAGTGTAAAGTTACGTTCTTTAGCTTAGTTCAAACCCCAAATTGTGAGTAGAGTTTTAGGACCTTTCTATTTCTTTTCCTTTCTTGTGTTAGTCAATCGTTACTTGAATCCGTGTTCGAACAACCTTCCCTGAGAGATATAATCCGAGGTTGGGAGTTGTTCCGTACTCGGCCCAAAACTATGAAAGTTGCGTTGTTGCCGAAGATGGCGAGTAGGACATTGAATTTAGACAAATGATTGACTTATTTTTCGTATTTCTCTTGCTTTTTGTGAAATCGCTTCATTTTGTGTTTCTCTAGATTATTTTCTTGTTTTCTATTTCGCTTGATATTTGGTGTTTCTCGTATTTTATGTTTTTCTTGTCTTGGTCTCGTGTGCTTGGGTTGTTTGTTGTTCTTATGCGAGGTAATCCGCTTGATGAGTTCCGACGGATCCATATGGCTATTCTTATGTCGAAAGCTCATCTCGTAGATACCCCGACAAATACCAAGTGGAGATGTACACACCCTATGGAGAGCGACCACGTTCATATCCTATTCAAATTCTTAATTTTATGACGGGTAATCTACTGTTTGTAGTTTTTAGCCGAGTACAGAATAAATTCCAAACTCGGGTACTCCACTTGCTTAAATAATGGTGAAATTAAGCTAATTGCAACTAAAAATTGAAAGAAATTGAAGAAATGGGAGAGTTTGGAAAAAAAGATTGTAACTTTGGTTACACAGAGTCTCCTTGACTTGACAAAAATGAAAATAAACGAAGAGAAACATTCTAGCAATAAGATCATAGGTTGATTAATCGGGTCTTTTTAACTAACTAATCATGCTTTAACAAAGTCGAGACTTTTATAACAAGATAGGCACAAATTTAACTCCTAACACTCAAGCATGCAAGAAAAATAAAACAAAATCCTAAGTCGAGCATCAACACAAGATTCCAGAAAAAACACAAACTCGAAGTAATAAGCCCTAATCAAAGTTCTCACCCACCTACCGTAAGCTCGAATGAAAATAATGAGTAAAGATCGAATTTTGGATAAAAATAAAGTTGCCGAAAAATATCAAGTCTTGGAACTCCAAACTAAAGCATAAAATAAAAGAAAGAAAAAGAGCAAATTTTCAAACTAAAAAGGTGGGAATTTGGGTGATGTCCAAAAATACAAAGAAAGATATCTATTTATAACTACACCACAAACACACACTAAAAATACACACATTTAATGATTCGTCGGGTCTCGAAGTTAGTTTCACAGTGAGCGTGGAGTGTGCATGGGGCTGGCCTCAGGTGGACTCGTTGGGTCGCAAAAGCTGTTCGTAGCGAGTGTCAGGGGTCTCTCACGCCCGGGGTTGCGCGCTCGGGAAGGACGGCTTACAGCGAGTGCTGGAGCGCAGGCAAGTCATCTCGGGAATTCACTCGGTCGCAAAATTATACTTGTTGCGAGTGTGCTAGGAGCTAGGCGCGAGTCTCTCAGGTTCTCTCGCTCGGGCATGGATGAGGACTCGCCAACGAGTGCCAACGAGCTGCCTCGTCCTCTCGCGTGCAAGCGGAATACTACCCGTAGTGAGTGTCTCGAGTAATGCAAGCTGCGTCGCGTGGTCGCGGATGGGCGTTCTTCGGCGAGTGCCTTGTGCGCAGGTCATGTCTCAAGAATGGCCCAAGACAGCTCGGGATATTTCGGATGTCTCAGAAATGGTTCGAATAGCTCGGATAATGGCTCGAGTGATGGCTGGGACAACCCTTCTTCCCAAGCATTGCAACGTGGACCTAATCAACACCAAAAGAGGTCGAAAGGGCTAAGGCGATGGAGGGTGATCCTACGGGTGAAGAAAGTGAAGGCGGAAGAGAGGTAGAGCTAGCGTTACCTGTAGAGGTAGAGTTTGTGTTGCTCGTACAGGAGGAGCTTGGGTTACTAGTGGAGGTGGATTGCTCTAGAGTGTACGAAGGCGAAATAACGAGGGAAAATGACAACAAAATAATAAAATGCAAGTATAATGAGATGGTGCACTACGAAAACAACTTTAAAAAAAGTAGTGAGGGGAGGTCGGCGTACCCATGAAACTTGTTGATGTCGACATGGTGTTAAGGAGGTGAAGAAGCCGGTGCGTGGTCGTCGGGACGATGGGAGCTCGACGTGCTCGGCGGGAGGTCGGCATGCGCGATGAGAGCTCGGCAAGGTCGGAGACTAGGTGCGTGGTTGTCGGGCCGGTGGGAGCTCGTTGGCAAGAGAACACAAGGTCGTCGGAGGTATGTGCACATCGAGAGAAAAATTCCCGGATATCAAAGAGTGATTGCAAGCTTTCTTTTTTAGAGAGAGAAATTTTGTAGGAGAGGATTTTTATTAAATGAGAAGTGATGAATGGGAGAGTGAGAGGTGAGTATTTATAGGTGAAGAGGTCTTGGTCAATCTTGGCCATTAATTTTGAATGAAGATCAAGGGTGTAGAGAGAAGATTGTGGGGGAAGCTAAGTGAGTTTTCCAAAAAGAGATGGTAGGTGAAGACATGTGATGGAAGATGGAGAAGGACAACACATGATATCCTAGGTGGGCACATGATGAGCCTAGGTGGGTGGAGTAAGAAAAATAATAATAAAAATAGTAGTGACATAATATATGAATCATTATTTACAAGGGTGAAAACCAAATGTGGTGTGATGGTGAGTTCCACCCACCGGTTTGTTCACACGGTCAGTCCGACACCCGAATGTGACTCATCGGGACGTCTGGCGGACGTTGCACATGGTTTTATGGCGGCGGTCCAATGGAGACTAGTGGTTGGATCAGTGGTCAGGAGATGATCTGTGGTGTCGAGGGCTTAGGAGGCGGCGCACTGGTTCTCCGGCAATGGTATGTGAATGGTGATGTCCGGCGATTGTTTGTGAATTGTGAGTGTGTGTGTTTGTGGTTGAAGGATAATTAATGGGGTAGGGGACGTTGGCAGGTGAGTGTTAGGAATAATGTTGGGCCCCAAATGATGATGTTTTGGAATCAAATGTCCAATTTACCTTTAATTTGTGGTCAAGTGTCTATATTTGACCACAAACTGAACATTTATTTACAAAACTGCCACCCAATGTTTGACTGCCATATTTAAAATTTGACTACATCATGACCATCGATATGTTGGATCCAATGATCCAAAATCATTCTTATTTCTTTCATTATCTACCATTCTCATATGATCATTTATATATATATATGTGTGTGTGTGTGTGTGTGTGTGTGAAAACTACACATATGTATCTATGTATGTGTATGTATATACCACATAGATCCATTATCTCCTCATACATGCTTTTGTAAAGTAGCAAAGTGATACTATCAAAAATGAACATGCTTTAGTTCAGATCACAAAGAAGTGGACTTATCCATTAGAATTCGACAACATAAGTTAATAGTGAAAAGGGCAATGCTACATGTACAATTGTACTTTACAACATTATTTGACAACATAGTTAAAAGTACCATTAACTTAAATCTTAACCATACATTTATTTGCATCTCAACCATCCACATTGTGCCACATCATGTTGTCATTAAATGTTGTACAAAAGAGTTGTACAAGTAGCTTTTTCCTAGTGAAAATAGCCAAAAAAATAAAAATCCATTTAACATTTTGACTCAAGTTTAGCACAAGTACAAAGAGAACAAAATGAGAATGGACAAATCAAATCAAATCAGAAAGCATTGAATCCTTATAATACAAGATAAGGTAATATCATGCTCTTAAATAAATGGAAAATCTCATTCTTAAAGTTCAGTTTTTTCAACTGCATACAACTTTTTATAACACTT
This sequence comes from Striga hermonthica, assembly GCA_902706635.1. Taxonomy (NCBI): domain Eukaryota; kingdom Viridiplantae; phylum Streptophyta; class Magnoliopsida; order Lamiales; family Orobanchaceae; genus Striga; species Striga hermonthica. Next base: position 8,728,204 of record CACSLK010028053.1, on the reverse strand, counting down.
AAATAAAAGGAAAAAATGGTGCAATGTTGGAACTGTCGACTTGATCATTGTGGCTGACACCTGAAAATCATATTACTTACAGATACTGTAATGGTCAATAAGCAATTATTCAAAATAAAAAAGAAAAAAATTATACTAAGTTATTCTTACAAATAATAATAATAACAAGGTAAACTAAATTAGAAAGTACCATTGGTGAATGCACAGATAGGTGCGTTGCTTAAATCCTCAGCAAGCTGCAAGAAAAGTGATCCAAAAAAGGGACAAAGAACAATGAATTAACAAAAATCTATGAAAGATATTACTGATTCCAGTTAAATTAATGCCAGTAAATTTGCTTTCACATAATGTTTGGCATTAAAATATCAGTAAAGAAAAGGAAAAGTAAGAATAATTCTTTTCAGTAAAATTATTATACCTGGAGAAACTGCAGATGACCAAATCCATCATCAGTCCAATAATGCCAAACATCACCAAAATGGCCCGGCCTTTCTTCCCATGGGCCGATAGTTTCTTTCCATCTGAATGCATTCCTTAACCATTCACTTTGAACAAAGCAACCACCTGACAAAAATCATGGATTTCAAGCACATTAAACCTCCAATATAACTCCCTTAGAAAGTTAAATGAGAATCATATATAAACCGTACGTCTCATTTTTCATCAGATTACACACCAATTGCTTGCCTTGGTCATCACCTGATCATGCCAGAAAAGAACAAATTAACAAAGAAGTTTAAAAAAACTACATATATACATGTAGTTATGTATATACATGTGAACAAATAAAACACACCATTATATTCCATCAGTCGCCATTAATTTGTCTGAAGTTGTAAATATCATTCTTCAAACAAAGACGATGGTGCTTTGAACTACAAGCTTGGATGGCCTCACCACAAAACACACCAAAAAGAAAAATAAATAAAGGTCCTCGGATAACAAGGATGGTAAAATTAAATCTAAACAAATGTACACATATAATGTTTTTCCAACGAAGGTGGTGGAGCATAAGCCCTTTTTTTACCCTCATAGAGCTGAATTAACAAAAAATCCCATTATTCACTTTCAGTATGTTTGCAAACAAACCCAAATGAAGCCAATTAATTTAACGGGCATATAGTCCAACAAAAGCAAATACAAGTCTTTCCTGATAAAATGGAAACCCATTTGAATGCATATTTCAACTTTCAGTACCAGCAATAAGATAAGCAAACAAAGGGTAAGATAGGTTCAATACCTTCTTAACACCACGGTCTTTCTTTGCTCTGTTCTTCCTTTCCTTCATCTGCTTCCTCGACTTCTCAACCTTAGTGTCCAGACCATTCTGAATGCAAATATTCCAGACAAATATATCTGATGTTTAGTACATATTGCTAACAAATGAAAACATATATGTTACCACATCGAATAGAAATAAATTTGGAACAGATTATCCGATGAATATATCTCATGGGCGAGAGTGCAACTGAAGTCACAAATCCAAGAAAAACTTATCAATATTCCCACTTAATAAGTATGAAGAGCAATATTTTTAAAAACATAAACCCGAAAGCCAATATCCATTTTAAAGTAAATGAAGTATCAAGGATATCAGTACCACTTGGTTGATCCTCCATTATGACAAATTTTCCCACGCCCAAAGACAAAATGTAAAGAGAGCACAACAAAATAATACAACAAGGCAATTTCACCCCAGCATTTAAATTTCTACATAAGAAACATAGTACAATATATTGGAAGTAACCAGAGACTAATAATGAAGTTTCACATCTCGAGGAGTAAACATATAGCAATAAGAATGACTGGCTAAATTACCCTGATAAGCCTGTATTTAGGCTCAAACTTCTTTGCACTCTCAACAGAATCATAGATCAATCCAAAGCCCGTAGATTTTCCTCTACCAAAGTGGGTCATGAACTTGAACACGAAGATGGCATTCGAATCTTTAACCTCATACATCCTTGCCAACTTCTCCTTCAACTCAGCCTTCAGAAAAAAATAACAAGTTAAAGAAAGTTAACCTTCAGTACATTCCTATCATTCCACTTTTCGAGCAAAAGATCCGATATAAATAGCATTGTCCACATTTTTATTTGCATATAGATACTAAATAACCAGAGACACATTACATTACTGGGGTATAGAGAAAGTTCATAATGTTATATAAAAGTAAGCAAAGCTTATCCTTTTTCATCTCATTAGCATGCTTCATTATGAACTATATTACATGTGCCTTTTCCATTTTTAACACTAACTAACACACAAATGCAGCTAAAATGCTAAAAAAAGCTCAATCTCTTATCAAACAAAACTAAAAAGAATCAACATGAAAGGACAATCCATAAAACAGACCAACCTTAGAAACATTCGCCTTTCCTGGATGCAAAACGTCAATGACCTACAAAAAAATAAAAGTAAGAACAATATGAAATGAATCAAAATCAAGATGAATGGAAAATACTGCAAAATCAGCTTAATAGGCATACGAATTGTTTCCTAGAGAGGAGACGGTTCATCATGAACTTCCTCGTTCTGAAGGTCACTGCTTTTCCGCCATTTTTTCTGCAAAACAAAGAAAGCAAGGTTGTTAAACTCAGCTCATTTTCAATCTGAAGCTCGAAAACTCGTGATTTCTTCAGCTTTAGCAGGAGGTACAATAAAATCAGAAATCAGAAGAGGGATACGGCTGAGTTAAACTACCAGCGAGCAGATGAAGCACGACGGATCCACCGCGTTTTGATCGCCGATCTGAACGACATGCTGAGGAAGGCGGAGAGGATTTCAGATGTGTATTAAGATGCGGTGGATGTTGCGGTTGTTGATGTATCGAGCGCTGAGAACGATACCCGGGGACGGGGTGAGGCCATCTTGGCCTCCAAAAACAGCCAAAAACCCTAACCGTAAAATACCTCATGAGTTTTGAGCTTATGCCGTAGTAAGCAAATCTCGCCGACACCACAACCCCTGAAGCCAGAAATTCATAATCGAGCTCAAAACTACTGTAAAATGAATCTCAAGCGTTCGATTTTGTTACCGATGATGAATGAAGTAGATTTGCAGCAGCTGGATCTCGATCGGACGGAGGGACGGCGGTTGTAGTGATGAATCATGAAACGACGCCACCCGGTAGCAGCGGAGCTTCAGCCCGCCTCGCCGACTCACACTTTGTGAGTCCCATCGTGGTTGTGGCAACGGAAGAAATTGAATGGTAAAAAAAAACTTCATCAAATGGGAAAATTATTTAGGGTTTGACGAAATAAATGGGCGTCGGCGTTAGGTTACAAAACAACGACGCCATTTTAGGTTTACCTTACGGCTAAAGGACAACAGGCCTGAGGAATTCGGCGGTCGTCAGATGCAAGAGATATGTGTCGCCTCCGTCAATCTGTCGTCGCGCCGTGTCGTTACGCTTCCAGGCCGCAACATGTGATGATGTCGCCACCGTCAATCTGAGCCGCCTGCACCATCTGTCCAAAAGCTACCGATTTCTGCCGCTCACGAGCACAGTGAATCGATAGAAAACAGAGAAATGAAAGAGAGAGGTGAGAAGAGGAGATGAGAAATTGGTGGGATTTGAGAGAAATGAACGAGAGATGAAAAGCGAGACAGCGTGCAAAATGACGTCTAGAGAAAGCAAAATGGTGTCAATCACTATCATAGTACAATTACCATACTAACCCTGAAGGAAGGAAAACTATAGCAAACTGAAAAGTTCAAAACTGTTATGAAATACGGGAAATATAAAGAACACAATGTATAAAACCGGATATAAACTGTAATCAGCCTTTTCTTTCACTTCTTCCGTGTGTATTTTACAATGCCTATTGGCTCCCTTTTATAGGCAACTTTTGCCCTCAATCATACACTTGCACACACTTCAAGACACATTACAATATATTAATGTAAAGATAATATTATTATTTTTATTAGTGGTAAATCCACATATTTATAATACTCCCCCTTGGAATTACCACTAATAAATGTGCGTTTATGCTGCCTCGTTAAAAACCTTATCTGGAAAAACCCTGTGGGAAAAAAAACCGAGACAAGGAAAAAAGAGTACAGCCGCACATACTCCCCCTCGAGTTATCATCCGTGCAAATCCCGAAGATGTCTCATTCCAATATTGTGCACGTGCTTTCGAAATATTGTCGTCGGAAGCGCCTTCGTAAACAAATCTGCTGCATTATCGCTTGATCGGATGTATTGAACTTTGATTTGTTTGTTTCTTTCAAGCTCTTGCGCATATGAAAAGAACTTTGGCGGGATATGTTTAGTTCTGTCACTCTTAATGTATTCTTCTTTTGTTTGAGCGACACATGCTGCATTGTCTTCGTATATCACCGTCGGGTCATTATTGTTCGATAGTCCACTGGCTTGTTGAATATGTTGAGTCATGTTTCGGAGCCAGATACTTTCCCTACTTGCTTCATGAAGTGCAATGATCTCAGCATGGTTTGAAGACGTCGCAACTAACGTTTGTTTCTGAGAACGCCAAGAAAATGCAGTTCCGCCAATTGTGAAAACGTAACCTGTTTGAGACCTTGCTTTATGGGGGTCTGATAGATATCCTGCATCTGCAAAACCGATTATTTCATGTTTTTTATCGTTAGAATAAAACAGTCCCAAATCGATTGTCCCTTGGAGATAACGGAATATATGCTTAATTCCATTCCAATGCCTTCTTGTAGGTGCCGAGTTATATCTCGCCAACAAGTTGGTAGCAAAAGATATATCTGGTCTGGTGCAATTTGCAAGATACATAAGAGCCCCTATTGCACTCATATATGGTATTTCAGGACCAAGTATTTCTTCATTTTCATCACAAGGTCGAAATGGATCCTTTTCGACATCTAATGTTCGATTGACCATTGGGGCACTAAGTGGATTAGCCTTGTCCATATTGAATCGTTTCAGAATTCTTTTAGTGTAATTAGATTGATGGACAAATATCCCATTTTGGACCCGTTCTATTTGCAAGCCGAGACAATATTTGGTCTGCCCGAGGTCTTTCATTTCAAACTCGCCTTTTAGTAAAGTGACTGCTTCTTGAATTTCATTTTTAGTCCCAATAATATTAAGATCATCGACATAGACAGCAATTATCACAACTCCATCTTGTGATCTTTTTATAAAAACACACGGGCATATTTGATTATTTATGTACCCACGTTTCAGTAATTGTTCACTCAAACAATTATACCACATACGCCCGGATTGTTTCAAGCCATACAATGATCTTTGCAGTTTTATCGCACATAACTCTTTAGGTTTGGACTTTAGTGCTTCGGGCATTCTAATTCCTTCTGGAATTTTCATATAAATGTCAGTGTCTAACGATCCATATAAGTAAGCAGTCACAACGTCCATAAGACGCATCTCAAGATTTTCATGGATGGCCAAACTAATCAAATATCTGAAAGTAATCGCATCCATAACAGGGGAATATGTTTCATCATAATCGATCCCAGGCCTCTGGGAAAATCCCTGTGCTACAAGACGAGCTTTATATCTTGTGACTTCATTTTTCTCATTTCTTTTTCTGACAAAAACCCATCTGTACCCAATAGGTTTTATGTCTTTGGGTATAATGGTAATAGGTCCAAAAACCTTTCGTTTATTAAGCGAATTTAACTCGGCTTGAATAGCACCTTTCCACTTGTCCCAGTCATGTCTTTTCTGACATTCAATTATAGATTTTGGTTCAGGATCCTCAACTTCTTTGTCAATTTCTTGTGATACCATATATGCGAAAGCATCATCAATGATCTCATCACGCTTCCAAAGTTTCCCATTATTTACATAATTTATGGAGATTTCAATATTTTCATTTCGTTCCAAAATTTTTCCATCATCTTGATTCCTTTTCAAATTCGAATTTTGAATTTCTCTTTTCTTTCGAGGATTCTTATCTTTAGACCCCACTGGTCTTCCTCGTTTCAATTGTGCCTTTAATTCATTTGGCACATTGTCATTTGCCATTTCTTTTGGAATCTCAATTCGAGCAGGGGCATTTATAGCTGCAACATGTGATTTTGTCACCCTTTTTGTATCAGTAAATGCATCTGGCAATTGATTTGCAATATTCTGCAGATGTATAATCTTTTGAACTTCTTTCTCTCTTTGTTTGGTGGGAGGATCAAGACATGACAATGATAATGTTCTCCATTCAATATTTTTCTCAATTGACTTTTCATTCCCACCTAAAGGGGGAAACAGTTCTTCATTAAAATGACAATCATCAAATCGAGCTGTAAAAACATCACCTGTTTTTGGCTCAAGATATTTTATTATTGATGGAGATTCGTATCCAACATATATTCCCAACCTTCTTTGAGGCCCCATTTTTGTACGTTGGGGTGGAGCAATTGGTACATACACTGCACAACCAAAAATTCTAATATGTGCAATATTTGGTTCTCGACCAGATGTCAACTGTAATGGCGAGTATGTATGGTGTGCACTTGGTCTTATGCGAATTAGATTATCTGCATGCAGAATAGCATGTCCCCATACTGAAGTGGGCAGTTTTGTTCTCATTATCAATGGTCTGGCTATAAGCTGCAGTCGTTTGATCAATGATTCTGCTAGACCATTTTGAGTATGAACATGTGCTACAGGATGTTCAACATCAATTCCCACTGCCATACAATAATCATTAAATGCTTGAGATGTAAATTCTCCAGCATTGTCCAGTCTGACTCTTTTTATAATATAATCTGGGAATTGAGCCCTTAATTTGATAAGTTGGGCAAGTAATTTAGCAAATGCCACATTTCTAGTGGATAACAAACTCACGTGAGACCATCTACTAGAAGCATCAATTAACACCATAAAATATATGAATGGACCACAAGGTGGATGAATAGGTCCACATATATCACCATGAATCCTTTCTAAAAATAATGGTGATTCATGCCCGACTTTAGTATGTAATGGTCTTATTATCAATTTCCCTTGAGAACATGAGGTACACGTCAATTCACGTGTTTGCAATATCCTCTGATTTTTTAACGGATGTCCACTAGAATTTTCAATAATTCTTCGCATCATAATCGAGCCAGGATGACCAAGTCTATCATGCCAAAGTTTAAACATTTCATTCGCCTGTGACTTTGTTGCAGCATAAGTCTCAATAATATAAATGCGGGTGTAATATAAGCCCGATGATAAAATTGGCAATTTCTCCAAAACACATTTATTTCCCGCAACATTTGAAGTAATGCAAAGATATTCAACTCCCCCTTCATTCATTGTTTCAACATGGTATCCGTTCATTCGGATATCTTTAAAACTCAACAAGTTTCTTGTTGATTTCGGGGAGAATAATGCATCATTCAATATAAACTTTGTACCTCCCGCCATAAAAAATATGGCTTTTCCAGAACCCTCAATTATCTTTGCATTTCCAGATATTGTGTTTACTTTTGCTTCATTTAATTTCAAGTTGACAAAATATTTTCTGTCCTTGAGTATAGTATGAGTTGTGGCACAATCAGCAAGACATATATCTCCATTTTGAATTCGAGACCGATCCATGATCTAAAAGAAAAACAACATTTATTATTGATTAAAGTCGAAATACAGATAAAAACACACTAATACAACAAAACTTAGAAAGTAATAAAAACAACAACATGATCATCAGTTATTCTCTTGATCATTTCCAGCTCTGTCTTCAAATACTGCATCAGCAAAATCTAGGTTCAACATGTCATCGATGCCATAGTCATCATCTACACGTGTTGTATCATTTGCAGAGGATTCCCCAACTATAAAGTTAGTTTCTACATTTTTATCTTTTGATTTCTGGGAATCATTATATTTATCAACCACGTGTTTCGGAGCACGACAGTTTCGTGCCCAATGCCCCGTCTTTCCACATCGATAACATTCATTTTCATTATTATTTTCTGGCACATTATTTTGTTCAAATTTTGGCTGGAAATTTCTCCCCCTTTCAAACTTTTGGACATAGCCACGGCCTCGTCCACGATAATTCCCTCGGCCCGAGTTGTATCCTCTGTGAAATTTGAAGCCTTGGTCAAATCGGCGATCTGGGCCATATCCACGGCCACGTCCACGTCCACGACCCCGGCCACGTCCCGAGGTATATCCACGCATATATGTTTGGCTGTTTTCAGCTCCGGTTCCCTGTTTCGATATCGCAACATTTATTTCAGGGACCGCAGTAGACCCCGTGGGTCTAGATTCATGATTTTTCATCAACAACTCGTTATTTTGTTCAGCCAACAGCAAACAAGAAATCAACTCAGAATATTTTACAAAGCCTTTTGCTCTGTATTGTTGCTGCAATAATACATTTGAAGCGTGGAACGTGGACAACGTTTTTTCCAGCATATCGTAATCAGTTATATTTTCTCCGCATAATTTTAACACCGAACAAATGCGGAACATGGCCGAATTGTACTCGTTAACAGTTTTGAAATCCTGGAAGCGTAAATGCATCCATTCATAACGAGCCCGGGGGAGAATCACCGTTTTCTGGTGATCATACCTTTCTTTCAAGGCTTTCCATAGATCCGCAGGATCTTTAACAGTTAAATATTCATTTTTCAAAGCCTCATTCAAATGATGCCTCAGAAATATCATTGCTTTTGCTTTTTCCTGTATTGATGAATCATTTGGGGATATTATTGTTTTTTCCAATCCCCTTGCCGCCAAATGAATTTCGGCATCCAATGTCCATGCTATATAATTTTTCCCAGAGATATCGAGAGCTTCGAATTCGAGTTTGACCAGATTTGCCATGATAACTATAAAATAAAACATCAATGCTGAGATTCGAAAAGTTACATATACAATCATTAATTCTTCAATACGTACATAAGAGCAAATACTAAAAACATTATACAAAGCTGTAATACATAAAATTTAAACCCAACAGTACGATACATCATTTTGAAAATTAGGAAAACATATATAATAAACAAGATAATGGTAATTATAAGTAATGAATCAAACATTTTTTTTCTTAAAACAATATATTTTGATTGTTTGTATTATGAAAATGAATTGTAGTGTTATATATAGATATTGGTAAATAACCGTTACAATATAGCCGTTAACTAGCCGTTGGAAACAAATTTAATGATATAATATTTGCTAATTAATTATTTATGATTATAAAATTCTAATTAATCATGTATATTATCTTAAAAAAATTCACCGAGTCATTACGCAAACAATTTAATAAATAGCAAATCAAATAAAAATGTTACTCCACACTGCTAGATAAATCTTTCGGTGGATACAAGAATAAACAGCTATAAATTTTACGCCACATTACTGGGTAAACCATTTTTGTGGGTGTTAAGTATAAATAATAACATTTATTATAACTTGAAAAATAATTCATAAGCAAATTTAATAATATCATATCACCACATATTATTGGCTATGGCATAGCCTAATTTGCCAATAATAATGGTAATGTGTATATAATATCATATTTAGTATACATATCTTGACTGTGGCAGAGCCTAACTTGTCAAGAATAATAGTAATATATATATTTTTTGACTGTGGCAGAGCCTAACTTGTCAAAAATAATAGCAATATGTATATATATCCTTGACTGTGGCAGAGCCTAACTTGTCAAGAATAATGGTAATATGTATATATATCCTACCTTTCTTGACCGGGTAGAGCGTTCGTGCTGATAACGTGTTATGAAATACGGGGAATATAAAGAACACAATGTATAAAACCGGATATAAACTGTAATCAGCCTTTTCTTTCACTTCTTCCGTGTGTATTTTACAATGCCTATTGGCTCCCTTTTATAGGCAACTTTTGCCTTCAATCATACACTTGCACACACTTCAAGACACATTACAATATATTAATGTAAAGATAATATTATTATTTTTATTAGTGGTAAATCCACATATTTATAATAACCACTTTTAGACTAAAACGAAAATACGAAAGAAAATAAAGAGGTAAAAGGAAACAACTCATTTAGCCACGTGTCGTATTTCTAAATGGTCTCCTATTTTCTTCTATAACTAGGAGGCTCTCGCCGTGCTCAGCACGGCCGGCCCACGTGATTTTTTTTTTCAAGCTAGAATATTATTTTGTAATTGAACAACAATAAAAAAAAAATGATACATGAAAACCATAAACAAAATATTTCGCTAAATGTACCACATAAATTAGTGTCTAGAGCTATAAATACATAACTCATGTATCAAAGTAATCAAGAAAAGGTCAAGAATGGGGTAATAACTCAGTTATAAACATTTTAGTTTTATTCTGGTTTTTAATTGTATCATCTCTAACAACTTTGACATAGTAGCATAAAATCAAAAACTAATCAGGTTTTAATAAGTTCATTTGATAGAGAAACTCAGACTACTTGGATCAAGTTCGTCTACCCAATGGATATTATCCATCCGTTTCCTTCCTTCAGGGATTCCCTCTGTCTCCAGAGACTTGTCTGCACACAATAAGAAGGAAAGAGAGAATTAATACAAGATCATCTAAACGGCGTACTGTTGTATTATATATAACTTGGCTGAAAATATGAACTTAAACATTGACAATAATTCTCAAAATTATTGTTACCCCAAGTTTCATTTACAGATTTCAGAATTGTGCAAATAAAAATAAGATTGCAAATGAGGGAACCATTTTTAGTTTGGATATTTTAATAACAATGTGTAACCATATCAAGGGCTTTACCTAACCAAGTTGACATAATTAATTGTACTATTTATATCAAATAAGATCACTTATACAGTTAACAATAAGTTGGATCAACAAGCAATTTTTGGCACCACTACAACTAAAATTGATCGATCAACCATGTAAAGTCACATTATGCTCTTCTCATGACAAATATTCTAAAAAATGAACTAACCATCCAAAATCAAGTAGAACCCCAATCCTACAAATGGAACACATAGAAAATGACAAGCAACTAAGTTTAAAATTAAATCCAAACCAAAAATTTGCAAATTAAAGAAAAACAGAAGAGCCATAGCCAAACTTCTAAAAGAACCCCACTCACCATGTAAAACTGCAGAAATGCTTCCTATTGGCCTATAATATAAAAACCAGAAGTTTCTCCTCCCTACTGTAGTAATAAGCCATGTACTAAAGTTGCCAACTACAGAAAACACTCATACCAGATGCTTACGCTGCCCATGTTTCTTGTCTTCACCATCTCTCCTAACTACGGCCTTCAGATAACGAATAGCTTAAATAACATCGAATCCCAATCCTTAAGTGAGGTCATAGTTTTTAATTGGGATAACAATATAGAACACTGAAGGTATCAGTCACGGGAAAATGGAAAGTCTCCGGACTGCTTCCAGAGGTAATAGGTACAGACACATCAAGGAATATTTTAATAATCTTATTCTACTCACACAAGACATGTGGATATACAACTATTAAGTAGAAAATTATCGACAATAAACAGAAGCCGACTCAATTGTGTACCACGACTCCAAGACGACTCGATGCCTGCTCTCATACTGCAGAGCTGCGCAAGCCGACCACTCCGATCGCGAGGAAGCCAGCAGGCGTGAACGCAAGGAGCAGGGGCGGTGAACAAATAAAGCACCACCTAAGAACTAAAAAATGAAAGCACCAAACATTAGACGAATAAAGCAACGTCCGAGAATTTAGATTCTTACCAGCACTACTTGGTGCTCCTCAAAATCGCTCTATTTTTTTATCTAGTAGCAGTTGCAACAGTGCCTACAATTTGGAACGTAAGGTTTTGAGCAAGGACGTGACTTTTTATAGACTATCTGGCCTAATCAACTCAGAAGCTGACGCTAATGAAAACGTAAACAAAAAAGACATCTAAAAGCATCCACTTACATTTCTAACCAAAACTCGTTCATTCCACCTGATATAGGATATTATCTGTATAAAGACGAGCCGATTTGGTGAGACGGTCGAGAAGAGCAAACCGGAAGCGAACCAAGCCGAAAGGCGGGAATCCACGTGATCGAGCGGCCCAAGGCTCGACCACACAAGCGATCGAGCAATCCGAAGCTTGACTGCACAGGTGATCGAGCAGCCCGATGCTCGATCAGACTGGTCGAGCTACCCGTTAATCGATCAGACCAGTGATCGAGCAAGCTGAGTGATCGAGCAAGCTGATCAGCATAGGCCCAGACGCGTGTATAGCAGACGCGCGTAAGGGTCTCTGACTGAGCTGCAGGAGAATATTTACCCCATGTGCCGGGTGGACACGTGTCGACAATGTATTGGGTGATAGCGATAACCACCTCTGACAACGCCCAAACCTCCCGCGGCACCTCTGACATGTGCGCGGCGTGTCAGAGTACGGACGGGCAGCTTGGGTAGCACACGTATCCTTATCCGGGCAGCTATTAGGGCAGGTATCTCACCCCTATAAAAAGGGGATGAGCCTTTCTTCCTTAATACATTCTATTCATTCTCTAAATTCTAATATACTCATACACATACTGACTTAAGCATCGGAGGCTCTTCACCGGATCCAACCCCCGGTGTGAGAGTTATTTGCAGGTTCTCGGCGTTCTACCGGCAAGGACAAGAATCGATCTACTCCAAACCGGACCCGGACGCTTACACTTGCATTATTGGCGCCTTCTGTGGGGACTTTTGTTCAAAAAGTTGTGTTTGAAGCTCAGCTATGGCGGACGGAATCCCTAGAAATTTGCAGTCGACGTTCGACGAGGCTTGGACGACGACCAGGCCGTTGGGGCACGGCCCTCCTCCGGGTTTTTCTGGCCCATCGCAGACTCCAGTCACTCCCGCACCTAACTTCCAAGGTGTGGGGGCGACGACGGTGGTTCCCGGCGGAGGTGCCAGCTCCAGTCAGGCCCAGGAGGCTCGTTTGGCGGCGATAGCGGCGATGCCGCCACCACCACCACCACCAGATCCAACACAACGGCAAGGAGGGGTGCAGGCACAAGGAGGGGTGCAGGCACAGGGAGGAGTGCAGGCACAAGGAGGAGTGCCACCGCAAGTAGCCGTACAAATCCCGGGCCAGCAAGTGGTTACGATGACCCGGGAGGAGATGCAGAGGATCGCGGCGGCCGCGGCGGCGCAGGCGGTGCAGCAGGTCACAAGTCACACATCGCACGCCACCACTGCGCCGACAGCGACAGCGGGGAACCAAGATGAGGATGTGTCCAGTTATGGGGAAGGAGGAGCTGGAAGAGATCGGGCCATGGAGAGGATGGCGGAGCAATTGCGTCAGTTGCAAGATAAGGTGGAGAGAAAGGCCAGAGAGGAGAGCTCGAGGACATCCCTTCTCAAGGGAGATTCTCGCTGCTCCCCTGCCAAACAATTTCAAGGAGACCAACTTGGTGTATGACGGGTCATCTGACCCATCGAGGCATGTGAGGACCTTTAAGAATATGGCGGTGTTGCATGGATACTCTGATTCTGTTTGTTGCAGGGCGTTTTTATCGACCTTACGCGGAGGAGCGCTTGACTGGTTTCATCAGTTGCCTTCGGGATCGATTGCTGATTTCGAGGATCTTGCCAGCAAGCTCACCAACCAATATTCGAGCGCAGTAGCACAAGAAAAGACTTACTTGACCCTTATGGCGATGAAGCAGGGGGAGAAAGAATCGCTGAGAAAGTATGTTGCTCGATATAATAAAACATGTTTGGAAGTGCACTCCGCTTCAGATGAGGTAAAAGCAGGAGGATTGATCAGGAGTCTTCGACCAGGGCCTTGCCGAACTTCTTTGGCAAAGACCCCGGCTCGATCGTACGAGGAGGTTCTGAAGCGGTGCAGGAAGTACATCAATCTGGAGGAGATGGAGATGGAGTTTGCAAAACTCGAGGGGATGTCCCAACCAGAACCAAAGAAGGAGCGAAGCCGCCCGAGGGAGAGTATCACCAGGGCGAAGAACCGAAAGAGGAACGGCTTCAAGTGCAGACGACAATATTTCGACTGAATCAGAGGAAGTGGTCGAGGTAGCAGGATCTGAAAACAAAAGAAGAAAGAAAACAATATCAAAAAAGAGGAAAAGGGCAGGCAGAGAAGGTTTTAGAAATTAGGGTTCCACGAGAAAGGGGCTATTTTGAAGAAAGGGAACAGAGATTCCGAAAGGATTTCAAAGGGGAAGAGCTAAATCTACAGCGACCAACAAGCAAACACAAAATTCGACGCACAGATTCAAAATACTCAATCAGCAAACTTTGGATACCCAATTCGAAAAAAGAAGAGAGAAAAAATTTCTCAAAATACAAAAACCCAGACACAGGAAATGTAAAATCAAGAGAAAAACAACTTACTCATAATCACGGAGGAGAGAATCAGGGAAAAGCTTAAAGATTGCAGGAAAATTCGCTGACGGAAGCTAGGATTTTTGCAGAGAGAATTTTGAATACAAATGAATTTGGGGGAGACGAAGGTGGAAAAAGTCTGAAATTTTGCTAAGTACGGGTTTCATACTTGGGAAAAATTAAAAGGGGAAGAAGGAAGACCGTCAGATTAAAGCTAGATCGTGCGGCGGGGATATTAAATGGCACGGTACTCCAAGCGGGCGCGTTAGGCGAGGGGGCGTCATCATTAAAGCATCTGACACATACGGAAAGGTGGGACGCGTGGCAAAAAAGTAGGCGCGACAAGAAGGACGTGGGACAGATAACTTTAAGTCTGGAAATTAATGTTGAATTATTCAAAAGAATGGACGGGAAACCTATCAGCTGGTCGATATCCGATGACAAGCCACCAGGAGGTCGATAAACATGAACTCACTCTTAGATCGAGTCATTCAGACTCGACCAGAGTGAAGGGGGGACTAGATGATATAGGATATTATCTGTATAAAGACGAGCCGATTTGGTGAGACGGTCGAGAAGAGCAAACCGGAAGCGAACCAAGCCGAAAGGCAGGAATCCACGTGATCGAGCGGCCCAAGGCTCGACCACACAAGCGATCGAGCAATCCGAAGCTTGACTGCACAGGTGATCGAGCAGCCCGATGCTCGATCAGACTGGTCGAGCTACCCGTTAATCGAGCAAGCTGATCAACATAGGCCCAGACGCGTGTATAGCAGACGCGCGTAAGGGTCTCTGACTGAGCTGCATGAGAATATTTACCCCATGTGCCGGGTGGACACGTGTCGACAATGTATTGGGTGATAGCGATAACCACCTCTGACAACGCCCAAACGTCCCGCGGCACCTCTGACATGTGCGCGGCGTGTCAGAGTACGGACGGGCAGCTTGGGCAGCACACGTATCCTTATCCGGGCAGCTATTAGGGCAGGTATCTCACCCCTATAAAAAGGGGATGAGCCTTTCTTCCTTAGTACATTCTATTCATTCTCTAAATTCTAATATACTCATACACATACTGACTTAAGCATCGGAGGCTCTTCACCGGATCCAACCCCCGGTGTGAGAGTTATTTGCAGGTTCTCGGCGTTCTACCGGCAAGGACAAGAATCGATCTACTCCAAACCGGACCCGGACGCTTACACTTGCATTACCACCCATAGAAATTTTCCGTCTGGATCTGGCCCATTGGTGGGGACGACACAAGGCTGTTGAAAAATTTTAGCCTCAGAATTTGTATATCAAAATAACTATAATTCTCCTGCAAGATATAATTTTTAGGCAGCACGTGGGGTGTCTGGATAAATAAAGAGATCATCCATGTTTTTCTCTCCAGTAACATAATGATATCATAGAGGACTTACCTTAGATTAGTTGAATAATCACATCCACAGAGATAGCCAGAACCCTTGTTCGTCCACCAGTGAACATTAAACATACACAATCTCAAACACCCTACAACTTTTATTCCTTTCTTTTACCAAAACAGAGATGCAAAAGAACACATACTGAAAAAAATAAAACATGTGAAAATAATAATAACACAAAAAACAGACCTACCTCTAAAAACCAGAAGAAGAAGAAGAAAAGATGAAAAGTAACAATAAAAAATAATCCCGAAACCAGCAGGATTAATTAATGTGATTATCTTCATCCTAGCAAGTAAAAATTATAAATAAATAAATAACAAAACGACAGTTCACTGTAATATGATAAACGCTCAAACATGGACAAAACACACATACACGAAAATTGGGCTCCTTAAAACTGAGAGAAACCCATTTGGACTCGGCTCGGGTAGCTTGAACCTTAAGTTTTCTAGACGATAGGCTCGGCTGTAGCTCCTGCGGCACAATGGCTCACCTGAAATGAAAGACAACATTACTTTGCATCTGTAAACTAATAGCTAAACCTACAAGTATCATTAAGTTTAACAAGGTTTTCCATCAATTAATGCTTTTTGAAAAATAGTCGTGTTCATTCTATCTCGACTTCCCTCTTAACCTCCTGCTCCACTTCAGTACTAAAATATTACCCAAAGTTCCTTTATTAGTACATTCAAGATGCATTTGGTTTATTTGAAAAAGAAAAAATAAAAATGAAAGAAGTAGAGTAGAACAAAACAAAACACAAAAAAAGGGACACTTTGAGCATGTGATATCTTCACCCCAATCTACCAAACCATCTCTTTATCAATCAACCTATCTGAAATATATTTGTTCCCATAACTAATAACAATCCCCTTTTCCTCCATACTCGACACCCAAGCTACCAAATTTCATCAAGACTCCGCTCCTTTAACACAAGTTGGAGAAAAATAAATAAAGCAATTAGCATATATAACATCTTCAATCAACCAAGTATACTCCACCAAGCAATAATATAAATGAACAGAGAAATCAGACATTCAATCATCACATATTATCTACATGCATGCGCGACGAAAAAAACTAAAGAAAACCCGAGCTTACACTCCTCCGGCAAGACCTCCGGCGACCAGCGATTAACAGATGTCGTAAACTGACTCTTATTGAGCTTTATATCTTCCTTCGCGAGCTTTGCCTCCTCTGCGAAACTAACAATCTTCGACACAGCTGATTCGCTCGTCTTCACATCCTCCGACTCAATCAAATCACCCCTAAAAGAATTCGTATAAAAAATCAGAATAACACGATTCAATAATACTATGCTCACAACGATAAAACCCTAGATTTACGATCAAAATCAATGTATTATTCCAGGCTTGAATCCTCTTTCTCTCGGTGGCCGGGGAGTCGATGGCGACAGAGAGACTGAAAAAATCGGGTGGAAAATGTACTCTGTAATGAAATTGAACGCGCAGGAGAATCGGAAAGCGCAGGAGATTTGGAAATATAGTCACACAAAAAAGACACTATAAGCCATAAAACGACGTCGTTTCTGTAAAGGCGACGTGGCTGCATAGAATGAGGAGGGACACGTGTCAGATAGGGAGGAGAAGTGCTTCTTTTTATAGATAAGAGATAAGAAATCACACAAAAAAGACACTATAAGCCATAAAACGACGTCGTTTCTGTAAAGGCGACGTGACTGCATAGAATGAGGAGGGACACGTGTCAGATAGGGAGGAGAAGTGTTTCTTTTTATAGATAAGAGATAAGAGATAAGAAGGTAGATAGATATAAATAATGTGGGTTATTAATTTTTTTAACCCGTCATTTTTTCACCTATTTATATATAGTATAATATTGGATATAAAAATTTCGGATTTTTTCTATTTAACTAAAAACAAGTGACTCTTAATAAGACAAGTCGTGCAGGAGCCTATTGTGGGGAGGAATGTTCTGGTCATCTAAGATTCAAAGTCCTCAGAATCCTCTGAGAACTGCAGCCTCTCGGTTGTTGACTAATAATAATCATCTCGTCGCTGGAAGTGGGACTACTGACCGGTGTGTACCGGAGTAAGGCATCTCGAACTGCCAGTCTAGTCAGCGTGACCAGTCTGTCTCATGCGAATCTGACGCCTCTTCTTAGGCTCTCAGCGTCTCTCGACAGACGAGTGTTTAGTAGTATTTTGTGGGCAAGAGGTAATCGAGCTACCCGACTCTGTTCGTTCTCAAAGGAAGACGGTTCGGAGCTTCGTTTACTATTTAATTGTCCAAATCACAAAAAGAGAAAATAAATCCTAAATATTCTAATCATTTGGTTCGGAGATGGATTATCACTAAACGAGCAACTAATTACGAGCAATAACAAATCACGAGCAAATAGCGAAACTAGACTATAAAAGTCTCATTCCATCAACACAACGAGAAGATAATCAACGACGAAGAGTAATAAACAAGCTATGAGCACTAGGTCATTAACCCTAACCTTCTAATCCTAAGTGATTAAGCTCTAAATAGAGTCATAACCCTTCTAGATAGGCAAGCATAGGACTGCACCAATTTTGGATAACCAATCGAAACCGACCGAAACCGAATTTTTGGTTTCGACCGAAACCGAAACCAAAAAATTGGTTCGGTTATCGGTTTTAAGTTTATTAATATTTCGGTTTTCGGTTCGGTTTGGTTACAATCCGTCGGTTAACCGAACCGAACCAAACCGAACCGAAAACCGAATTTATATAAGTAAAACATAGGCCTAGTATATATCAAATGCGGCCAACTCTTAAAATGCGGACGTGAGACCCAATTTGGGCCGTCCATTTAGCGGACAACTCTTAAAATGTGCACAGCTCTTAAAATACACACAACTCTTAGCAACAACAAACAACTAACCTAGCAGCATCAGACAACTAACCTAGCAGCAAGAAAGAACTAACCTAGCAACAAAAGACAACTAACCTAGCAACATCAGAAAAATAACCTAGCAACAAAAGACAACTAACCTAGCAGCATCAGACAACTAACCTAGCAGCAAAAGACAACTAACCTAGCAACAACAGACCTGTGGACGGACGGGTCGTGGGATAGGGGGAAGCTTGATACAGTGCTGGGCTCCGGGGCGGGTTTTAGAGAGAAGTTATTAGATCAGATCCAGCAGATACCCATCTCAGGGGACGGTTCGGATGGAATGAGGTGGAGACTTACATCATTGGGTGTGTTTTCTACTACCTAGGCTTGGGAGCAGATCAAGCTGAGAGATCGGCCTAATCTTCTCTTCAGAGCCATCTGGAGCGATCTTTTCACCCCTACTATTTCGGTTTTCATTTGGCGCCTCCTCTTGCACCGGATACTCGTGGACACTGTTTTACATGCGAGGGGGATCTCCTCCCCCTCCCGTTATGTGTGTTGTTCTGAGACCGGACGTCATGCGACCGAGACTTTTACCCACCTTTTTCTAGAGAGTGAGATTGTGAGGAGAGTGTGGGAGCACTTTGACACTTGGACTCATATATCCCTACCCACCATAGACAGTTTCTTTGAGCTCCTGAGTTTTTTGTCACAGAGCACACACTTTAGACACGTGTGCTTCCACATTCCTTGTCTGATCCTTTGGTTCACCTGGACGGAAAGGAATAGTGCGAAGCATAGGGATATTACTTTTTTGCTTTCTCACATTGTTTTGTAAGTTCAGAGACATCTTTCACTCCTCACATCATTGGGCAGGCTCACTACTAGAGACTGGACAAGCTGCACGCCACCACACCGCTACATGGTAGCTCCCCCTGCACCTGTTCGGCCTCCTCGGCCCAGAGCTGTCGTTTGGCTTCGTCCTAATTCCCCTTGGGTCAAGCTGAACACTGATGGCTCTTTCGATCGCCAGATCGGAGTTGCCGAAGGAGGAGGTTTGATCTGGGACCACAGCGGCGCCCTTATCACCGCATTCCACACGTCCCTTCAGGCCTCCTCGATCTACGATGCAGAGATTCAGGCACTACAGATTGGCCTTCAGCTTGCTTCCCACCTCTCTAGTCTTATTTGGATCGAGCTGGATGTTGCGGCGGTCGTCACCATCCTGACCTCGGGCCACCAGGGCTCGTGGCAGATTCAGCACCCGCTTATGCGCATTAGAGCTCTCCTGCGGTCTGTCCATCACAGGATTACACACATCTTCCGTGAGGGGAACAGAACTGCTGACTACCTTGCCAGCCTTGGCGCCACCACACTGGACCTACACACGTTTCAGACCGACACCACAGCTCCACTCCGTCTCCCCACGCTGGTACGGATGGACCAGCTTGGATACTCATCTTTCCTGTTTTAGTAGATTAGATTTTGCTCTCATCAAATCATACATTTATTCCGGGCACCTGTTAGCCCGATGACAGACCTTGTATTATTTTCTTTTTCTTTTTCTGTTTTTATTTTCTTTTTGTTTTCTTTTTGACTGCGAGACTATGTTAACTGTAGCTGTTTGATATTTGGGCCCGTTTTGGGGTCTTGATCTATGTACATGTTGGAGATCCGCCAATCCCCCGCCCTCGAGGCGTTGTTTGAAAAAAAAAAACCTAGCAACAACAGACAACTAACCTAGCAGCATCAGACAACTAACCTAGCAGCAAGAAAGAACTAACATAGCAACAAAAGACAACTAACCTAGCAGTAAGAAAGAACTAACATAGCAACAAAAGACAACTAACCTAGCAACAAAAGACAACTAACATAGCAACAAAAGACAACTAACCTAGCAGCATCAGACAACTAACCTAGCAGCAAGAAAGAACTAACATAGCAACAAAAGACAACTAACCTAGCACCAAGAAAGAACTAACATAGCAACAAAAGACAACTAATATAGCAACAAAAGACAACTAACATAGCAATAAAACACAACTAACCTAGCAACAAAACACAACTAACCTAACAACAAAACACACCTCTCTCTACTTTTCTCTCTCTAAAGCTATCCCCCCCTTCCACCTTATCCCCACCGTCCAACACCCCCTCCTAGCCGCTCCTCGTCCCTTCTCCGGCGGCCCACCCCGGGCCGCCTCCCCTTTTCTTTTCTTTTTCCTCAGATATCATGTCTCATATCCCTTCTCCAGCTACCTCCCTGAAGGATTTGGTCTCGGTCCTCGCACAACCAGAAATTCGTACGGCTCTCTTGGGCCTGTTGAACAATCTAAAAGAAGGGGATACTCCGCCATCATCTATGGTAGCCTCCCGCGTGCCGACATCTGTGAAGTTCTCAAATCATATCGCTTTCTCTGGTCATGGCGGATTCCCGAGTATCTCGCGCTCGATGTCGCCCCCTGTAGTGGAAATTGAAGGCTGCTCTCGTCGGCCGGCCCCCTTTGGTACCTTACCGTCGGAACCCTTGTCGGAATTGTTACCTCCGCCTACAGCGGGTCCCTCAGATCTTAGCGGTGCACATGGAGGCGCATCATCAATCCCTCAGCTCGGGGATCTCTCTAACCCTCAGCTGACAGCACACGTGTCCCCATCCCATCGGTTGAAGCCTGATCTACACAATAGGGCTGATGGCTCTCCTTTTGGGCCAATTCCCAAGCCCAAATCAGCTCATTCTGATGGGCCTAAACCCTCCTTAGCCCAAATTCATTTTCTCTCTCCCCAGCCCATTTCTTCCCTTGAGCCCGACCACCCTTCAGCACCTCCTCAGACCAACCCTCCCCTTCAGCCCAACAACTCTCCTCACCTTGTTGGGCCGACCTTAGCCCAGATTACTCTTCCCCAGCCCAATCCTCTCCTCCAGGCTGCCCACCTCCTCTTACCTGCTCCCAGCTTTCAACCTTCCTTACCCCCTGCTGCTCCTTCACTGCAACTGAAACATGCCGGCCATCCGCCTTGCTCCGGCACCGGCGCCGTCACGGCGGCCGGAGATGCCCAGTCTGCCGGCAAGACCACCGGAATCGGCCCGGAGGTGGTCTCCTTAATCGATGTGCCCGCTCACCGGTCCATCTCTCCCTCCCCGCCAGATGGCCATGCCGGTTTAAGTAATTTGGTAACGGAGCCTCTGACCTGAATGTGCTATATGTACGAGAAGACGGAGTCATTGTTAAGGCTCTAAATGCGGCGACTGAAACTCACCCCACCGGAGACTCCTGGAAAGTGCCGCCGCCGACGGGCACCCCCCTAGCCAATCCCGCTGCGACTGGACCATCTCCGGCCTCACCCAGCAGGCCGCTCTCTTTTCGGGAGGCTATTACGGGGAGGAGAGAGGGCGGTACGGGCGGCCCGAGCCCGACGCCCAAGGAGTTTACCCTTGATGGGGATTACGAGCATGCCTGCGGCTCCATCATACGCTCGGAAGGAAACAAGGTGAAGGCTCGATTCTCGCAGGCCGAAGCTGACACCCTTGCCGGTAAGTTAGCTAACACCTTGGTTTTTAAGTTCTCTTATGACATCCCTCCCCCCCGAGTTATATCTGCTGGACTAGGTCAGTTGGGGTTTAAGGGTAGATTCTCTTTTAAGTGGTATAATTTCAACCATCTCCTTGTCACCTTTGATCTTTCTGAGGATTATAATGAGACTTGGCTTAAGACCTCCATTTCTGTGTGTCGATGCCCA
>CACSLK010028053.1:8674191-8705824 GCA_902706635.1 Striga hermonthica | reverse complement strand
CGGGCCACCAGGGCTCGTGGCAGATTCAGCACCCGCTTATGCGCATTAGATCTCTCTTACGGTCTGTCCATCACAGGATTACGCACATCTTCCGTGAGGGGAACAGGCCTGCTGACTACCTTGCCAGCCTTGGCGCCACCACACCGGACCTACACACGTACCAGACCGACACCACTGCTCCACTTCGTCTTCGCACGCTGATACGGATGGACCAGCTTGGATATCCATCTTTTCGGTTTTAATAGATTTCATTTTTCCTCCTTTGATCAGACATTTATTCCGGGCACCTGTTAGCCCGATGACAGACCTTGTAGTTTTTTCTTTCCTTTCCCTTTTCTGTTTTTGTTTTCCTTTTGATTGTGAGACTATGTTGATTGTATTTGATTGATATTTGGACCCTTCTTCGGGTCTTGATCTATATACAGGTTGGGGATCCAGCCCAATCCCCCACCCCCGGGGCATTGTTTTTTAAAAAAAAAAAAAAAAAAAAAAAACCTAACAACAAAACACAACTAACCTAGCAACCACATAGAACTAACCTAGCAACTACTAACCGGCAGAGGATCAGACACAACTAAATGCTCTTACCTCTCTCTAACTTTCTCTCTCTAAGCCCTATCTTCCCCTCTCCTCCCTACCTTCTACCGCCCCTCTCCACCCTACTCCCGTCTGCTGATTAGCCGCCTTTGTCGACCGTTACCGCCGGCGGCCCGCTGGCCGCCGGGCTGCCCTCCTATTCCCTCTCTCTTTGTTTTATCCATTTTTTCCAATTTCCATCCGTTTTTAGCCTTTTCAGCCCGACCAACCATGGGCCCTCCGTCAAGTGTTTTGGCTAACGGTCAATCCTCAACCTCCATCTCAGCAGCGGATTTGGAACAATTCTTATCTCAACTTGGAATTTCAGAAGGCAATTTCAGCCTTTCTCAGTAACAATAAAACCATACAAAATGAAGAAGAAGAAAGCAACTATTTGGAAGAAGGTGAATTTGCCCCTGACCAAATCGAGAGAGCAGTGGCGGAAAAATTCGGGTCAGCTACCGCTAATTGCCTGCCGACAGATTTTGGGTCTTATGAACCGCCGCTCGACTTAGTCTTGCCGGAGAAGATATTCGCCGCCTTTCCTCCACTGGCTGCGGTAGGGTTGGCCTGCGCGACCAAGCCTGAGCGGGGAAATACTTTGGGCCACAAAACCATCATGTCTCTTGGGCCCAACACAATTACTCAGTCAACCGACCTTGAACGGTCCCAGTCACCCCCTTTTATCTCTCATCCCCATAATATCCCTTCATGGTTCACCTTACAGACCCGCAGCCCAAAATCCCCAACTACTGAAACCTCAAATTATACTTTGGGCCTCCATCAACACTTCCAGCCCAATTAAAAAATTGCCCAATCTACTGAAACCTCAAACCATACTTTACACCTTCAACCCAATTCAAAAATTGCCCAATTTATAACCAACCAACCCAACCCCCTCACAGCCCATGCCTCAATTCCGCCAACCCCCAAAATCTCTGCTGCTACTTACAGCCCCCCAGCAGGCACCGGCCAGCGGCCCTCCTCCTCCACCGACACCGGCGCCGGCGCCGCTAAATCAGCCGGAGAGACACAGCCGGCCGGCAGACTAACCGGGACCAGCCGGAGTTGGTCTCTAAAACCAAAATACCCAATTTCTGACCCAATTCCCCTAACCCCCCTTCCTCAACTGACCACCTCGATGGAGCAATCATTTGTACCGCCGAAATTTCCGCCCCGGAAGTTCTATATATTCGGGAAGATGGAGTGGTTGCTATTGGCCCTAAACACGAAGTCCATGGCTCAACTTACCGGTCTGGCCCCGACAGGGACACCTCCAACGGGCATTTCCATGGCCAACCCAGCTGTAGTCAGACCCCCTCCGGCCACATCCACCGACCCACTCTCCTTCCGGGAGGCGATTACAGGTAGGAGAGATGGCGGCACGAGTGCCCCGCGCCCGACTCCCAAGGAGTTCATCCTTGACGGGGAATACAAGCATGCTTGCGGCTCCATCATCCGCTCGGAGGGAAACAAAGTGAAGGTTCGATTCTCACAGGACGAAACTGACACCCTTGCCGGTAAGTTAGCTAATACCCTGGTCTTTAAGTTCTCTTATGCCATCCCCGCCCTCCGAGATATTTCCGCTGGTTTAGATAAATTGAGGTTTAAGGGTAGATTCTCATATAAGTGGTATAATTTTAACCATCTCCTAGTCTCCTTCCACCTCCCTGAGGATTATAATGAGGCTTGGCTTAAGACCTCTATTCCTATGCGCGGATGCCCAACTAGGGTGTTCAAGTACACTTCTGGGTTCAACCCGAAGACGAAGACGTCTGTCGTCCCCGTGTGGTGCTGCCTCCTCGGTCTTCCACCATACCTTTATCACTGGGATTCCATCACCACACTTGCAAAGTGTGTCGGAAAACTGATCCGCATTGATGCCCCGACAGCCCTCCAGTCGAGGGCTAATGTGGCTCGGTTTTGTGCTGAGATCGATCTCAGGGTTGAGCCCGTCCATGAGATTGAGATTGAGCAGGGTTCAGAGACTTTTTCTCAGTGGGTGATCTATGAGAAGATCCCCGCGTTCTGTTCCTCGTGCACCCATGTGGGGAATTTAGCGGTTGATTGCTACATTACTGGCAATAAGCCACGACCCACTCCGCCTCCGCGCCATCGTGCATCTCAGCCGGGACCCTCCAATGGCCGGAGGGACCCGAAGGAAAAGGGCAAAGGCCCTCTCCATGCGCCCGGATCCTCAAAGGGGGTCAAGGATAAGGGCAAGGATGTAATGATCGCCACTGCCCAAACTGGGAAGGATGCTCATCCTAATCAGCCTAAGCAGTTGGCTACAGTAGGGCCCAAGGCCAAGACCTCGGGCTTTCATCCTCAGAGACACATTGCAGTCGGCCTTTAAGGCCAATCATTCTTTCTTTGATGTCCTCTCCCCTGAGGGAGAGGATGAGACTGAGCCCTCTACCAGTGATCCCCATAGGTTTTTAGATCTTCCTCCTTTAGACGATGATGACCTTCTTGCTGAGGATCTGGAGCAGCCGGATACCTCGACCAGTGGTACGTCCGTTCACTTATCTGATGACACCACCTGTGATGTTGTTCTTTTGTCTTCCCATTCATCTAGCCAGGATCGCTCGCTGGAGATGAGGACTACTCTCGTCACCGCTCTCCCAAAAGGGGATGAGCTGGCACATCCCCAGTCTACTGAGATTGGGAGCTCGGCTGAGCATATAGTTAGTCACCAGCCACACTCTGTCAGCGAGCACCCGAGTGCTCCGCCGATTGGAGCCTCTCTCCTTCCCCTCCCTGAGCAGACATGCGGTCTTAACCGCGCTCTGCATGACGTCTCGTGCAAGAGTTTTTCCTGTAGCGCTTTCGTCCATTTCGACAAACAGGAGGCTCCCCCGGAAATGGGGCAGGTAGCACTGTCAAACGGGCCAGTGGCCCGCGGGCTGGCCCGCCCGCCCGCTTAAACGGACGGGCTTGGGCCTTTGCTTGGCCAGCCCGTTCAATCGCGGGCCTATTTGGCCCGTCCCGTTTGGCCCGCAGGCTGGGGCGGGCCAGCCCGCGGGCTGGGCGGGCTGGCCCTTTTTTTTTTATAAATTATTTAAATGTAGTATTTTTATTTTATTTCTAATTTCTATCTTGCACATGAAACATTTTATTTACATAATAAAAATATTAATAAATCAAATAATATTTTATGTAATTTAAGTCGTTCCTGCGCGTGAATACCCTATAACTATTGATAAAAAAAAATAAAAATAAAAACTAGATGACAAATATTTAACATCATTACACATGAAACCTTACTAGTTTATTAATATACTAGTAAATATAAGAATAAACAAACCAAAAAATATATAAGAGTGCAAATACCATAATAAAAAAAAAAAACAAAAACAAAACCCGCGGGCGGGCCAATTTGGCCCGCGGGCTAATGCGGGCGGGCCACGGGCTATGTATTTTCCAGCCCGCAGAAATGCGGGCTATTTTGGCCCGCCCCGTTTGGACTGCGGGCCAGCACGGGCCGGAGCGGGCTGGGCCGGACCGGCCCGTTTGACAGTGCTAGGGGCAGGTCTCTAGTGTCGCTCTGGGTCCGATTGCACAGCCAGATGACTCACAGGCTACGAGGACCTACCGAGGGCGTCCCCCCTCGAAGACCAGACCCACACCGCGCGTGACACGACGGACAGTCTCCCCTGCCCTTTGATCCTTTTGCCACCTCCCCCCTCCTTCAGGTGGCTCGACCCAGCATCGCCACAAGCGGACCACGTTCGGTGGCTCTCAGAACTGTTGATATGTCTATCACATCCATTACTTGGAATTGCCGGGGCCTGGCTAATAGGGCCACTCTCGCTCATCTCTATTCCCTCATTCATGACCATAGAGTTGACTTTTTTGGCTTTATAGAGCCGATGATCCGCACCCTTGATATTGACTACTACTCACGTGGCTCGGTTTCTACTTAGGCGTGGGTAACAATTCGCATAAGATATGGTTCTTCCACTCACGTGATTATACCTGTCGGGTCCTCTGGGATAGATCAGGTGCTTCATGTCGAGCTTTCTGCGGCACACCTTCCCGAACCCATATTCCATACCTTGGTTTATGCCAAGTGTAATAGGGTCGGGAGATATGACCTTTGGGACACCCTGCGTGAGATTGCTGAGAGTATGGAGGGATTGCCATGGATGGTTAGTGGCGATTTCAACATCTTTCTGTATCCTGATGAGCGTATGGGTGGTCGTTCGGACCGTTCCGGGGAGATGTGGGATTTTGCTCAGGCTGTGGCGGACTCTGAGTTGATTGATGCTGGATGTGAGGGTGAGCCCTTCACGTGGGTAAGGGACGACCTCAAAGAGAGGCTCGACCGCGCTTTGGTTTTTTAGGCGTGGACGAAGGTGTTTGCGGTCACGACCGTCACACAACTCACTCGATTTGGGTCTGACCATTCACCCCTCCTCATTAGGTGTTGATTGTCGAGCACCCCCCGCCGAGCTTCTTTTAGGTTCCAGAACATGTAGGTTCGCCTCCACTCCTTCCATGACACTGTCAGGGACTCCTGGCTTCAGCCGACTGGGCTCTTCGGGATGTGCAATCTCGAGGCGAAGCTCGGCAGACTGCGGCGTAGGTTGAGACAGTGGAACTGGGATGTTTTTGAAAACCTTCATCGGCGCGTTTCTGCGGCTCAGAGTGCACACGCGGAGGCTGAGCGGGCCTATGATCTGGATCCCACTCCAGAGAATAGGACTGCGATGCGCCGCTGCCATGCCGAGTACCAGCTCCGACTCCTTATGGAGGAGGACTTCTGGAAGCAGAAGGCGGTCGTCCGCTGGGTGGCCGAGAGCGAGCGGAATACTAGGTTCTTCCAGGGCTTCGTTAGGCAGAAGCGTGCTAAGTCGCACATCCACAATATTGAGGCTGATGGGCCATCCCTGACCCAGGAGTCTCAGATTCGGGAGTCGGCTGTTGCCCACTTCCAGACCCTCTTTACCTCTGACAGAGGGGCCCTCGATGCCCCGATCGCTTCTTTCTTCCCCACCATCCCTCCTTCGGTCGACCTTGTCGGCCTCTGTGGGCTCTCGAGTAGGGAGGAGGTTAGGGATGTTGTCTTCGGGATTGATCCCAACAGCGTTTCTGTCCCTGATGGGTTCTCTTCTCTCTTCTATTAGGTCTGCTGGGATATTGTCGAGCCTGATGTTGAGGAGGCAATGTTGGATTTCTTCTCCGGTCACCGAATGCCGGATTCCTTCACGTCTACCTCTGTCGTCTTGATTCCCAAAAGACCCAATCCGAGTTCTTGGTCCGAATACAGGCCCATCAGCCTGTGTAACGTGACCAACAAGCTCATTTCAAAGATTCTTAACATCCGCCTTTCCCCTATTCTCCCCTCTCTCATCTCTCCGAACCAGAGTGGTTTCGTCAAGGATCGGGTCATTAGTGATAACATACTTTTGGGCTAGGAGATGATCCACGATATCTCCCATGCGGATTGGAAGCGGGCACCGAATGTTGCGCTGAAGCTAGACATGGCTAAGGCATATGATAGGGTGGAGTGGCGGTTTCTTAGGAAGGCACTAGCTAGGATGGGATTTCCTGAGCGGTGGATCAGTTTTGTTGAGGTGTGTGTGGAGCACTGCACGTTCTCGGTCCTGGTTAATGGTAGCTCCACCGACTTCTTTCCCTCCTCTAGGGGCCTTAGACAGGGGGACCCCCTTTCCCCATCCCTTTTTGTCCTTGCGGCGGACTACCTCTCTCGCTGCCTTGACGGCTTCATCCGCGACTATCCACGGATGACATATAGCACCCGTGGCTATGGTCCTCCCATCTCGCACCTTTATTATGCGGATGACATCATCATCTTCACCCGGGCGAATGATGATGGGCTGATCGAGCTTATGCACCTTCTGGAGCATTATAGCTCGGTTACCGGCTAGCTGATCAGTGTGCAGAAGAGCACCTTCACCCTCTCCTCCTCCAGCGCGGACAGTTAGGCTCAGCGGATCCATGAGATCACTGGCTTTGCGCGCGGTGACCTTCTCATTACCTACCTTGGTGCCCCTTTATATAAGGGTCACCTCTCGAGAGCGCTCTTTGTGGACATTAGACAGAGGATGATCGACAGAATCTCTGGTTGGTCGCATAGACACTTTTCCTTCGGTGGTCGGCTTGCGTTGATCAAGAGCACCCTTAGCTCTCTTCCGCTTCACTTACTTATGGTCCTCGACCCCCCTAGGACTACTCTTGGCGAGATTGACCTGATTATGGCTCGTTATTTCTGAGGTTACGAGGATGGTTCCGGGAGGGGGAGACGTACCCACTGGGTGAGTTGGGACTCTATTTGCCTTACTTTCTCTGAGGGAGGCCTTGGCATCCGCCGCCTTAAGGATATTGTTACTGCCTTCTCCTAGAAGTTGTGGTGGCGCTTCAGGGAAGGAAAGTCGCTTTGGGCTCAGTACCTTCGCGGCAAGTACTGCCCTAGACGTCCCAACCACCCTTGTTAGGTGACGGCGGTGGCTCATGATAGCAGACAGTGGCGGCGTCTTACTAGGGTCTGTAGGCGCGCCCAGGATCACATCTTTTGGGTTTTGGGTGATGGCGAGGTTAGTTTTTGGGATGAGTTGTGGAATGGTGATAGACCGTTGTCTAGGGATAGACAGGTGTCGCATTCCCCCTTCCTGCTTGTGAGCGACCTTTGGACGGACGGGTCGTGGGATAGGGGGAAGCTTGATAGGGAGTTAGACCTTGGGGCGGGTTTTAGCGAGCATTTATTAGATCAGATCCAGCAGATTCCCATCTTGGGGGACGGTTCGGATGGCATGAGGTGGAGACTTACATCATCGGGTGTATTTTCTACTACCTCGGCTTGGGAGCAGATCAGGCTGAGAGATGCACATTTTCCGTGAGGGGAACAGACTTGCTGACTACCTTGCCAGCCTTGGCGCCACCACACCTGACCTTCACACGTTTCAGACCGACACTGCTCCACTCCGCCTTCGCACGCTGGTACGAATGGACCAACTTGGATATCCATCTTTTCGCTTTTAGTAGATTAGACTTGTTCTCATTTGATCATACATTTATTCTGGGCACCTATTAGCCCGATGACAGACCTTGTATTATTTCATTTTCTGTTTTTGTTTCTTTTTTACAAGTGAGACCATGTTGGCTGTAGCTGTTTGATATTTTAGGCCCAGTTTGGGGTCTTGATCTATGTACAGGTTGGGGATCCAGCCCAATCTCCCGCCCTTCGGGGCGTTGTTCGTTAAAAAAAATAAATAAAAAAAAAAATAAAAATAAAAAAAACCTAGCTAGTACTAACCTAGCGATTCTCTAGATGATAAAGAAAACCCTCGCAGTCAGTTTGCCAGCTCCTCACTTTAAGAATGTGGATGCATTGGAACTAATCCATATACATACATATATATATATATATATATATATAGAAAGGATCATATGAGAATGAAAAATAATGAAAGAAATAAGAATAATTTTAAACCATTTGATCATTCATGTGAATGGACAAGATGAAATCAAAATTAATTAATAGTGGTCAAACTGTAATGGCAAACTTATAAATATAAGGTTATTTACTGGTCAAATAAATACTTCATAGGGCAATTGTGTAATTTACAATACCAGCTCAGTGGGTCCCACATTAATCATCCTCACCATTTACACACACGTCTCTCTCTCTCTCTCTCTCTCACACACACACACACATACACACACACACACTAAACTGATATAGCACCACACACGCTGCTGTTCTTCCGCCATCCCCAGCGCCGATCGTCACCTCCACTCTCCCGCCGGCGACCTCCACTACCCTCTGGAAAAGCTGCAGAACCTCCATCGTCGGTGAAGGAGCGGACCGTCGGATAGCCGAAGCCCGACCACCGCCATGGATCTGCCGCCGACCATCATCCGCTGACACACACGTACAGATTCTCCGGCGCATCCAGAGCTTCCCCTCCACCGCCGCCCCTTGTCCGACGCCGACAACTTCTTCATCTCTCACTTCTTCCTCTCACTGGTCGGCTTTTCACCGATGTCGACGTCGTCTTCATCCACGTCAGCCGCAACGACGTCAGAACCTGAAATATCGAGTCGTCTCAGATATTCACGTTCCCAATCATCTCGCGAGTTTGATATTGACGGCAGCCAGTGGCCGAAATGTGCAGGAGTCTCTGTTGGTCCTCCGATCCGCCGTACGTCTTTCATGTATATGAATTGGCTCCGACATCAAGAGCCTCCGTCGATGGACGGTCCGATACGGCGGCTGGTGGTGGTGTGGTGGGTGGAAGGACGGCAGGCGCACGTTGGTTAATGTTTTTCAACATTAATTTGGGGCTATGACTTTTTAATGAGAATTAGATATACTTGGGGTACTTATTTGCAATTTTTACGAAAGTTAAATAAAATGCCATTTAATTAATGCTAAAATATGTAATTTATCAAAAAAAAAAAAACATAATAAGTGCACAATATTGTTAATTAAATTGAACAATATTGTGTACGAATACACACTTTAAAATTACACGCAATAATATTATACAGAATGCACATTAATAAATAAATTATATATAATAAAATAATAATAAAATATTAAATAAAATAAGATAATATATTAAAAGAATAAAAATTATTTTGTAATAATAAATAAATTAAATTAGTGCACTTTATATATAGGAACTATGCACTTTATAAAATATCAGGTTGCACTTTATATAACAATATGTCGCAGTTTATCACATCATCTATCTACACATCTATGTACAGAAAATACAAGCATGCTAACGTATTAATTCAATATATTGCACTTTATACAGTAATTTATTGCACGTTATAACTCAACGTGTTGCACCATATAAAATGACACGATTCACGTACTAAAAAGTTAGTAATATTTATACTAAATCGAATACTATTAGCTGGTTAATTGTCGAATGTAGTCTTATTAAATAAATTAATTAACTGAATATGAATTCGGTACAATTTTTTTTTATGTTGATTCGATTATTGTTATTATTTTTTCATATATATTATTTATTTTTTATTTAAATAACAAAAAAAAACTATATTAAAAATATTATTTTATATATTTTTTGTATAAAAAATAATAAGCCATGATTTTTCTATTCAAATATAAAATTAATATAGTGCAATTATTATTTTTAATATTTTTATACTTATAAAAACAGTAATGCATATTATAGATCGACGCATTGCACTTTATAAAATAACACGTCGCATTTTACAAACAACACGCTGCACTTTATCACGATTATCTTAGATTGCACAATATAGATTGAAACCGACCAAACTCGATATTTTTTTTCAAACACGTATAATGTAAAATTAATAAATCAAATTATTAACATGTTAAAAATAAAATTTGTATAAATACCAAATTTTATGATTTTTTAAGATAATTCAGTTAATCGAACCGAATAAATCAAATGATTATGTTCATCTTCAACTCGAATTGGGACAAAAAGTTCGGTTGGTTCAATCCGTTGCACAATACAGACAGTAATCGTCCACCAGAGTATTGAACAGAACGCACCTTAATAATTGCTATATTGCACAATATATTTCGTTTATATAGTATATCACTTTTTAATCAAAATTTATATATTATATTAAATATTAAATAGTAAATCTAACATTTTACATTTTTTTTTGTTTTGAAAAACACTATATTATATAAAAATCACAAAAACTAATATTTTATATAATTTGGTCAGTCAGTTATTTCGGTCATCTTAAAAGTTAAATATGAAAATGGACTGAAATATCTAAAATTTTAAAGGTAAAAAACAGAAAATCGACTCGACATAAATTTTGAACCAAAAACTTAGTTCGCCATTTTCGATCAGTATAGTGCAATTTGATAGTCATTAATGTGCAATTCGTATAGCGCTAAGGTGCACTCGATGTGCATGTATTTTTTTTAATAAATTATCTCAAACCAAACTAAATCCAAAATATTGTTTAGTATTTTAATGTACTTAATGAAAATTTTATATCATTTTAGGTTGTAAAAGAAAATACTATTTTTTTTATACATAGTAAGTCGGTTCGATCATTTTAAAAAATATAGCTGACATTGGCCCAAGATACTCGAAATTTTATAAGTACAAATATATACTCAAACTAATATATAAAATTCGAACCCAAAACTTTGTCTGACCGTCTTGAGGGCTATAGTGCAATCTATTAGTCAATAATGTGCAATGCGTATAACAATAATGTGTAATCAAAGTGCAAACGTTTTTTTATAAAAATATTTTAGTATTTATATATATTTTTATTTAATATCTTATATTATCATTTGTTGAAAATAAAAAATATATATAATATAAAAATAAAATTTTTTATCTAATTTGTTCGGTTAGTTATTTTAATTTCAATCAAAGTTGTATATTTTAATTTCTATTTCTCATACTAAATAATGTGCATTTTATCTATAATAATTATGTATTTGTTAAATTCTCGTTGAATTACATGGTTGTCCTTGAACAAAAATGAAATATAAATTATAATGAAGTTATCTAAAATTGCACATAAACCCTTTAGATTTGTCAAATTTACAAAATCTACCACTAATCCTAAATCTACCATTCACGATCCAATTTCTGAATTTGGGGCCAAATTCTGCAACTTTATATTCTCGTTAATGGCGCCGGCGGTACAGCAGAGACCCGAGGTCAAGCTGCTACCTGGGCACTATTAGGAGGACGTTAATTGAAAGTCAGCGGCGGAGGTCGAGTGACGTTGGCGGAGGTTTAGTCGGCGGCGCAGACGTCGATGAACCAAAGCTTTCGGGCTGCGATGTTGAGGAGGGATGATGATGTCGACGACGGCGGCTGGGTCGCGACGAAGGCTCGCTCGTCACGTTAATGGCGTGTCCGGCGGTTGGGTTTGCGGGTTCTCAAGCGGCGGAGCTTCGGCTGGTCCGGGCGGCGGCGAGCGGTTACGGAACAGGACTCCATGCTGTAGCGGGACTTTGACGGTGGTCGGAGCAGTGGCCTGATCGGGCTTTGTGTGTGTGTGTGAGAGAGAGAGAGACAGAGAGAGAGACATAGAGAGAAAGAGAGAGATTGTGTTTGGTCT
Organism: Striga hermonthica; assembly: GCA_902706635.1. Taxonomy (NCBI): domain Eukaryota; kingdom Viridiplantae; phylum Streptophyta; class Magnoliopsida; order Lamiales; family Orobanchaceae; genus Striga; species Striga hermonthica. The sequence goes on along the minus strand of CACSLK010028053.1, from coordinate 8,694,172 downwards.
GTGTGTGTGGTAACTGGTAGTGGTACGTGTGTGTGTGTGTGTGTGTTTGATAGAGAAAGATAAATAGTGGAAGTGATGTGTTAGGGTCCCACTTAATGTATTGTATAATGTCTAATTTACCCTTAATGAATTCACAATGATGTATATTTTATGATCATTAGATCATCCGATCTAATGGCTACGATTTATTCTCATTTCTTTCACTGAGAACCATTCTCACATTATTGATTATTCAATCCAAATTCAATTAGCATTGGTATTAATACACGGGCCCAATTTATCACTCAATTCCTTATGCATTTTAGTTTTTTTTTTTGATGTAAAAGACTTTTTTTTTTCAAATGCGAGGGAATATCATTAAGCAAGACAAAGATACATGGTTTGAATTACATTACAGAGAATGAAACTACCCCTAATGTGATTAATGCTCAAGTAAGAACGAGAACAGAAAATCCCAAACACCAACCTAAATAAACTAAAGAAAATTACCACCCAACTAAAACAAAACAGAAACAACAAAAACAGAAAATTACTCAAAATTAAACAAATGCAACTAAGCCAATACTAGAGCAATACAACAGAAAATGCCAAAAGCACTAGCTAACCAAATGACGCCTAAAAATCTGCACTGCTATCCACCGGGGAAGCCTACAGAGGCTGTCAAAACAGAACCACCAGGAGAATCAAACAAGACTACCAGTTCTCTCTTTTTTTTTTTCCTTATGGATTTTAATTTTTTTTTTGGTAAAGTTATTAAGTAGTATCTATTGTTATTTGTAAATTTTTTTTTTTGTCATTTCTTTATTTTCTCGGATAACCGATAACCGAACTGAAAAAACTGATAAATTTTCGGTTTGAAATCGAACCGAACTGTAGTTTTTTGTTTGGTTTTTGATTTTAATATTGGACAAACCGAAAATTCAGTTAACCGAATTTTCGGTTGGTTCGGTTCGGTTTTGACCGATTGTGCAACCCTAGGCAAGCAATTAATCCCTACTAATACTCAAGCAAGTAATGAAAATAAGTTCCAACTTTTCCTCTATCATCCACAATACTCACATTTACCTTAATAAGCATTATAAGTAAAGAGAGGCAAAAATCAAAGTATAAGTACCCAATCTTCTATTGCGTAGTAGATGAAAAAAACAGAGTCAGAAGCTCGAAACTTGAATAAAAACAAAGTTTCCAGAGAAACTCCCAAAAAATGACATAAGCTCCTTAGTCGAGAGAGAAAACTTAAAACATAAGCTAAGTACCAAAAGGAAATATGATATAATGAAAGGTGAATGTCCAAAATACAAAAGAAAAAACATATATATAGTGTATCCCAAAAACCACACACTAGGTGCACACACATTTAATAATTCAGCAGCTCGCAGGTCTCAAAATCTTGTTCGCAGCGAGTTTTGGAGTGAAAATCAACTCAAAAGTGCATTTCGCAGCTCGCCAAATGAAGTGTGCTGCGAGTGTGGAGATATGGGGCGAAGCACGCCATTTCGCAGCTCGCCAAACACCTTTCGCAGAAAGTGCTCCAATTGGCTTGTGCTTGCAAGCTGTTTCGCCGGGTGCCAAAAAGAGTTGGCAGCGAGTGTGTTGTGTTTACATGTGTTTTGCGAGTCTCGAAAGTGATCTCATGGGCGAGTGTGAGGCTTGGCCTTGGCATGGTATTTCGTGGGGTGTGAACTCCTTCTCGCCGCGAGTTCCGGGAGACCATGGCACTAAACTCTGTTTCACTCGAATTACTCCATCGGCAATTCTCTTTCTCGGAAATTTATGTGGCTCGATCAAATGGCTCGACTAACTCGTTTCGGAAAGGGCTCAGCATGGAAAACATGGACAACGGCTTGGCTTGTCATCTTCCAAACTCGAACAACGTGGACCTAAACACACCAAAAACAGACAAGAAAAAACGCCGAAATACAAAAACACATAATAAATATAAAAACACATAAAACACGACAAAATAGACCAGATGACACTCAAACAAACCTAAAAACGACTCGACTAACATATAAAACACAAGAAAATAAGAACAAAAACATAACAAACAACTCCCCCACACTTAACTCTTTGCTTGTCCTCAAGCAAACAAAATAACAAGTAGCTCGAAAAGAAAAATCGAGAAGTCCAAAATTAACGAACATGTGAAATGAAACTCTCATTTCATCCGAATATCCATAAAATAAAAATTCAATCCAAGAAGACGGTCCCCACACAATGAATCCATACAAAACAAAAACCCGTCCCAAGTCATTCTACATTACTCAAGACAAACTCCCTTGTCTACATACACATGCAAAAACTATAAATGGTCTACTAAACATGTAAACATGAAAACCATGAAACCAATATGCCAACTCCCATTCTTTTTCTTTTTATTTTTCTTTTTATATTTATTTTATTATTATTTTATTAAAATGAGTTCTTTTTTTCTAAATGAGAGTCGTTAGAACGATTATTACTTAGGTTTAACCTCGGGGTTTGTCCCCAAGTTTCCTAGGCCGGTTTTCCATACTCATTAACCTGGTTTATCTAGAAGACTAACCGAGCCATGAGGAGCCTAATCCTTTCAACTCTCACGAAATCATTTTCGTGAGCTACTTTTTCCAAACGATATTTCTGGACGATATTATCTAGGTTTAACCTCGCGAGGTTTTCTCGTGTTTCCTAGACCAGTTGGTTTCCCGGGCTCATTATCCCATTCCACGAAATGGCTCGAGATAAGAGGAGCCTAATCCGTACTTCCTCCCTGATATGGGATATTATATACTCAAGGATCAACCGGTCCGCCGAACCGATTCAGAGGGTCATACCATGAAGGAATCGAGCCAGGCGAGGAGAATATCGAGCAAAATAACTTGTCGACCAGTCAAACAGTCGACCAACCCATCGCTCAACCAAACAAACGATCAAACAATCCTATCGACCTCAGCAGGTCGAACATCTCGCGGACTCAACGCTCAACAGATCGGCCTAGTCACAGGCGCGTGTAAGAGCTTCCAGCTGAATTCCAGGAGAATATTTACCCAATGTGCAGGAGGACACGTGTCGAGAATGTATTGGGTGATAGTGATAACCACCTCTGACAGCTCCCAACGCCTTGCACCACCTCTGACATGTGCGCGGTGTGTCAGAGTACGGACGGGCAGCTTCGGCAGCCAACTCATCCTTATCCGGGCAGCTATTAGGGCAGGTATCTCACCCCTATATAAAGGGGGTGAACCTTTCTCCCTAAAGGACATTCTATTCATTCTTCACTTCAGTATACTCATACACATACTGACTTAAGCATCGGAGGCTCTTCACCGGACACAACCCCTAGTGTGAGAGTTACTTGCAGGTTTCCGGCGTTCTACCGGCGAGGACAAAGATCGATCCGCTCCAAACCGGACCAGGACGCTCACACCTGCATTATTGGCGCCGTTTGTGGGGACTTTTGTTAAGAAGTTGTGTTTGAAGCTCAGCTATGGCGGACGGAATTCCCAAAAACTTGCAGTCAATATTCGACGAGGCTTGGACGACGACCAGGCCGATGGGGCAAGGCCCTCCTCCGGGTTTTTCCGGCCCATCGCAGACACCGATCACTCCCACACCTATCCTTCAAGGTGTGGGAATGACGACGGAAATTCCTGGAGGAGATGTCGGCTCCAGTCGGGCTCAGGAGGCTCGCGCAGCAGCCCCAGCGGCGATGCCACCGCCACCACCACCAAATCCGACACTGGTGCAAGGAGGAATGACGGCTCAAGGAGGAGCGCCACCACAGGTAGCTGTACCAGCCCCCCGCCAGCAAATGGTGACGATGACCCGGGAAGAGATGCAGAGAATAGCGGCGGCCGCAGGCGGTGCAGCAGGTTACGAGCCACACATCTCATGCCACCACTGCGCCGACCACGGTGGCCAAGAACCAAGATGAGGATGTGTCCAGTTATGGAGAGGGAGGAGTTGGAAGAGATAGGGCGATGGAGAGGATGGCGGAGCAGTTGCGCAGTTGCAGGACAAGGTGGAGGGAAGGCCAGAGAGGAGACCTCAGGGACATCCCTTTTCGAGGGATGTCCTAGCTGCTCCTTTGCCGAACAATTTCAAGGAGACCAACTTGGTGTACGACGGGTCTTCTGACCCGTCGAGGCATGTGAGGACCTTTGAAAATATGGCTGTGTTAATTGGATATTCTGATTCTGTTTGTTGCAGGGCGTTTCTATCGACCGTGCGCGGAGGAGCCCTTGACTGGTTTCACCAGTTGCCCTCTGGGTCGATTGCGGATTTTGAAGATTTTGCCAGCAAGCTTACCAATCAATATTCGAGCGTGGTGGCGCATGAGAAAACGTATTTGACGTTGATGGTGATGAGGCAGGGGGAAAAGGAGCCATTGAGGAAGTATGTCGCTCGATATAACCAGACGTGTTTGGAGGTGCATTCGGCTTCAGATGAGGTGAAGGCGGGAGGATTGATAAGAAGTCTTCGAGCAGGGCCTTGCCGAACTTCCCTGGCAAAGACCCCTGCTCGATCATATGAGGAGGTCTTGAAGCGGTGCAGGAAGTATATTAATTTGGAAGAAATTGAGGTAGAATTCGCGAAGCTGGAAGGCCCGGCTCGACCAGAGCCAAAGAAGGAGCAAAGCCAACCAAGAAGGAGGTCGCCGAGAAGGAGTTCGCCCAAAAGAAGTGGGGCGAAAAAGATATCACCCAGGAGGGAAGGTCGGGATTCGAAGCGAGAAAAGAGGGATGACAGGTGGCAGGGAATGCCGTTGTTGTTCGAGAGATAGAGGTATCATAATTTTACACCCTTGAGGAAAGATTTGACGGAGGTGCTTGAGGCTATGGAGTAGAAGATGTCAACCGAAAATGTAACGTGGCCGAAGACAAGGTTCACAGGCCCGACTCGGCCCAAATCGGATATATATTGTCGATTTTATCGAGATTACGGCCATACCACGGAGAACTGCAGGCATTTGAAGGATGAGATTAAAAGGTTGATTCGAGTAGGACATTTGAAGGAGTTCGTGTATCACGATAGGGTGAAAGAGAAAGGAAGGAGAAGGTGTCGGGATGATTTGGAGAAGGGAAGTGACAGGGACGAGGAAGGAGGCGATGGAGATGGTCGAGGAAAGAAGCCGAGGAGAGATGGCGATAAGGAAGGGCATGGAGGAGAAGCCCTGATGAAGAGGGGGACGATTTACATGATTTCCGGAGGGCCGAAAGATGGCGACTCGAATAGGGCCAGGAAGGAGCATGCTCGAGCTGTGAAGAGGAAGAGAGAGGAGGTGGGGATTACGACTCGCATGCCGGTGATAAGTTTTAAGGCGGAGGATGCCGAGGGAGTGGTCCTACCTCACAACGATGCTCTGGTGATAACCGCGGAGGTTGCAGGTTTTGACGTGAAAATGGTGTTTATCGATACCAGGAGTTCGGTAGATGTGATGTTCTATGACTGTTTTGTGCAAATTAACAAGGAGTTGAATATGGAGTTAAAACTGGTGACCACGGCACTTTACGGCTTTAACGGGGAAGAGGTTATGCCGATGGGGGAGATCAGTCTGCCCGTGGCGCTGGGATCAGGAGAGCTGAGGAAGGTACGCATGGTGAGGTTTGTGGTCGTAGGAGCGAAATCATCTTATAACATCATCATGGGGCGGACGAGCTTGAATGCGTTCCAGGCGGTTGTATCCACGTACCACATGACGATCAAGTATCCTGTGGGCGAAAACGTAGGGGAGATTGCCGGGGACCAACTCACTTCGAGGAGCTGCTATCAAACAACAGTAAGCAATAACAAGCAGTTGGCAAGAAGATAGGCCAAGTCGAAGGAGGAGGAGACTAATCGACCGGGGGGGTCGAGGATGAAAGAGGATAAACAGAGGATGGAGAAGGGTAAGGAGAAAATGGATATCCAGCCAGGAGGAGAGGTTGAGGAGATCCAGATGATCAGGAAGGACCTAGAGGAGCCTATTCGGTCGAGGCTGGTCGATCTGGTCAGGGAGTTTGCTGACATTTTTGCCTATACAGCAGAAGAGTTGACGGGGATAAGTGCAGAGGTGATCGAGCATCGGCTGAACATTGACCTTAGTGTGAGGCCGGTGAAGCAGAAAAGGAGGGATCATGGAGCAGAGATGGATAAAATCATTGAGAATGAGGTTGATAAGCTATTGGGAGCAGGGCATATCAAGGAGATCCAGTTCCCCGAATGGTTGTCGAATACAGTAATGGTGTCAAAGGCAGAGGGAAAATGGAGGATGTGCATTGATTTCCGTGATCTGAACAAAGCATGCCCCAAGGATTTATACCCACTACCCAGAATCGACCAGCTGGTCGACTCAACGGCGGGGTGCGAACTGCTAAGGCTGATGGATGCCTCCCAGGGATATCACCAAATTCCATTGGCGAGAGAGGACATGAAGCGGGTGAGTTTTGTAACGAGTCGAGGAACCTATTGTTACGTGGTCATGCCCTTCGGCCTGAAGAATGCGGGCGCCACGTATCAAAGGTTGGTCGAGAAAATCTTTAAAGAGCAGCTGGGGAGGAACATGGAGGTGTATGTGGACGATATGTTGGTGAAAAGAAAGGAGGAGTTGGATCATGTGCGGGACTTAAGAGAGACATTCTCAACATTGCGAAGGTATGGGATGAAATTGAATCCGACTAAGTGTTCTTTCGGGGTGAGGTCGGGAAAATTCTTGGGTTATTTGGTGACCAAGAGAGGTATTGAAGTGAATCCTGAGAAGGTTCGGGCCGTAATGGAGATGAAGCCGCCGACGAATCTTAAGGAGGTGCAGATCTTAGCTGGTCGGATTGCGGGACTGAGTCGTTTCATATCGAAGGTGGCGGAGAAAAGTGGCCAATTGTTCAAAACACTAATGAAAAGCTCAAAATTTTAATGGACGGAGGAGGCGCATAGGGCATTCGAGGAGTTGCGAGGGGTGTTGGCCAACCTTCCTGTTGTCGTATGATTCTTAACAACGATTTAAAGTTGAGTTTATGAGATAATTTCAAGTGGTTTAAACGTAAAGCATGTAAGGACTATTCAACACTGGCCCCGGTCCGAGGTGGACCGAGGTGAAAAGCCTTTATGGGCTATTGCGTGTTGCATATTAATGAGTTCGGAATCCCCGTACAAGTGTCATAGGGTAGCTATTTATAGTAGCTTTTTTGATATATACATTGGAATCCGTGTATTATTTTCCGTATAAAGTAACTTTTGGTGGGCGGTTGGAGCAGTGGGTCCCACGTGAATGATGACAAATCTCGTGAATCGTGATAGGGGTGTGTAGGCGCCTTGTCACCTGCTTTAGGAGGTGACGACCTCGGTTTAAGTTGATCTCGGTAGGTATCGGGTACCTCGGTCTTCAGTACCTTGGACCGGTTCATTGCGTGGACTAGCACGACTTTGGATCACATCGGTTCAATAGTTAATTTCACTTAACATGATGCTTAAGACTCCTTAATGATGTTTTGCCGAGGTGGATGATAACAGAGAGGCCCCTAATATCGGCGATCATACGGAGTGATGGTCGTCGATGTTGCAAAAGATGGGTTGAGATCTGACTTGGTTGTAATCTGTACCTCGCTCGTGTTAAGATGTTCGTGACAGGAAAATTACCGAGGTGAATCATTTTTGCCGAAGCGGGTGTTAATTTCCGGGGTGAGAATACATGGTGAAAATTTGTTATTGTTTGGGAAGCGGTAGAAGAGATCTGAACAGACGTAACGGTCGACGATTTAATGTCAGGATGAACGGTCGCGCCGTAATGGTCTTAAATGAGGTAACGGTTGGTTTTAATAGGGTGCCACGTGTAACATTAGGCTTTTGTCAGATGAAAGGGTGGCACCGATTGGAATTAGGGGTCGCGTCGGTAGGACGCGCCCTTAATTGGGATCTCTAACGGTCAGAAATTGGAGATTATAAATAGGGTTTCGCAGTTTCTGATCGAACTTTCTTCACTTTTGCTTCAATTCTTGAGCTTTTGCATCCAGTAACATTGTTGTTGAAATTCTTTTGATAGTTCGAGAGTCGTTTCCTGCGCATTGTGTGTTTGTGGATTTTTCGGTAAGTTCCTTTTTTAATTCTTCCTTTATTTCTTTTGCGTTCTGTTCTGTTGTGCGATGGCGTCGAAGAAAAAGGGTAAGACGGTAGCAAGTTCTTCCAGTACTGAATCGGTTCCGTTAGAAGTTTATCACGACTCGGAACTAGTTGAATTAGCTTTTGAATACCACCGATGGGATCCGTCGTTGGTGAGACATTTAGACATTAAGCCAAACGATGAGGATGGAGACCTAGTTGTAGAGCATAACGCGGCCGACCTCGTGACGCCTTATTGGAGAAGGCCGGTGAGGACGTGGCCCGACCCGAAGGTTGATTTTGAGGGTGAACCGAGTATCTTGACCGATGCTGATGCTGTATTGCTGCGAGAACAGGTGCGGATTCCACCCTCGGTAAAGATTTTCGCTCCTTACCCCGGGGAGAGAATAACAAGTCCACCTCCGGGTTGTGTGGGTATATTTGCGGAGAGCTTGAGGTCGGGATTGAGATTCCCGTTGCCGAACTTGATCACGGAATACCTCCGGAGTTGGGGGTTGCCATTGTGTCAGATTACTCTCAACAACTGGAAGAAGATCATTGGCCTGATGGTGTTGTTGCACGAGCAGGGTGAGGGGCTACCATCGTGCGAGGAAATGAGAAGTATTTTTGCCTTTAAACAAAGTCCGAAGAGGAGGGTTGCTGAGTCCTCGTGTTGTTTCTTTGCCGGAGCGAAACCGCAGCACGACATTAAAGTTGGAGAAATAATAACCGAGATCCCGGAGAGTCTTCACGGTTTCCAAGAGGAGTGGCTATGGATTGGTGGGGAGTGGCAATCCGAGGGCTTTTTTCATGAGCCCCGAATCGATGGGATGACAATCCCTATGTTTATTCATTCCGGAGCAAGTGAGTTTGTTTTATTTTTTCAATTCAGATGTATTTTCCTGATTTTGGTGTTGTTCTGTGTACTAACAGGTCGGAACTTTTGCCCTTTGTAGAAAAAGAGACCAAGCAGAAAGAGCCGAAGTTGAGTCCGGAATTCGGTGGAAAGTTGATTGCTTTGGCCAATTTGGATAAAGGAGATCGAGATTATCGTACGCTCTTAATAGATTCGAAGCTCGAAGTTGCTGGTTTGTCTCTTGGAGTTTCTACTTCGAAATTTGACCCCGGTAAGAGAATTTTAGTTTATGGTGATTTTGTCAGACTTTCTATACGTGTAGAATAGCTGTCGGTAACTCTGTTTGTCTATTGCCGGAATGCAGTATATTATCCACTCATCGGATTTCTGGGTTATAGCTCTGTCAAGGAAGCTAAAGAGTTCAGGCGTAAGTTCCCAAATAGAGACCTTCAATCTAAGTTTGGCAAGAGTCGAGATCTGAGATTGAACGACGCCATGAGGAGAGATCTTGTTTGCGCTTTGGTGAAGAAGACTGCTGGCCAGAAAAACACCGGTAAGAGATCGACCGAAGTGGGGTCGAGCGCGACTTCGGCCGCTATTCCGGAAAACCCGAAGTCTTTGCAAGAGGTGACAACTACCGAGGTGCTATCAGTTGTAAATGCTGCTGCGATTAACCAAGCAGACCCTGAACCTATCTTAACGAGAACAGGGTTGGTTACGGCCGAGGTCGTGCATACCGAAGTGCCGGGAGAAGAGCTTGAGAAACCACCTTCTTCTCCGAAGTCCCTGGAGTCGGAGCAACCGGAGAAGAGGAAAAAGAGAAAGTTTGTGAAGATGGCCGACGTTGGTGCTTCTTCCGGAGTGGAAAATAAATCGAAGAAAAAGCATGACTCCGGTCGTAAAGCCGTTGAGAAGGGCCATGACGAATCTCCCTTATTCGAGAAGTCCTTTTTATCCATTGACGAAGAGCGAACCGCCAATGTTAAGGTGCCCGAAGGCGTTGTGGAGGAGTGGTTCACTACTTTCCAGTCAGTTAAGACACCACACATGTCGTCTAGAATTGAGATGCCGGAGAGCGCTAAAAATGCTGCTCGTGTGCCGTTAATGGTATGGGACCCCAAATCCGAAGTAGGGGTCTCTTCTTTGTCGAGTGTGGACAAATTGAGTTGTGCCAAGGCGTGCGTGGGCAGGGCGTTGGTCAGTTTGGTTGCTGCTGAGGACGATCACCGCCGGATTACGTCACAATTAGAAGGGAAAAAGGATATAATATCTGCGCGGGACGTCGTGATCGTCACTTTGAAGGAAGAGGCTGCAAAAATGGAAGCCGACTTGAAGGGCCAACTTTCCGAGCAAGCTGCCCAGTTACAAAAGGCACGGGCCGAGACCTCGGCATTATCTGAGGAGAAGAAGGCCTGTGAAACCGAAGTGGCCGAACTTAAGGAGCGTCTTGCTCTTGCCGAACAGCATTCCAAGGCGTTGAAAGCCAAAGTTAAAGAGGTGGAAGAGAAGCTGCAGCAAGAGAAGACGGCGCGCGAGGCATCGCAGAAGGAGTGCGTTGAGTCACATGAACTAATCGGCCGCCAGCGGGACGCTCATCAGGCCGAGATGGCTAAATTTGAGAAGGAGAAGTCGGCCTATGGGGAGTTCATGTACGAGAATGGCTTCCAAGCTGGGAAGGATTCGGTCGCTATCGAACCGAAGTCTGGTGAGGAGGCTGAGGTTGAAGACAAGGATGCCGGTGGGAATGATGACGAGGTCGGTGGGCCTGACCTCGAAATCGAGATGAACACTTGTCTGAATCTCCGGTGGGTGATTGAGAGGTACACCGCCGGCTATTATGATATTGATGAGCTGCGTTTCTTTTTATTTCACAAGCTTGAGAAGTACGACTTTGATATGGAGGTCAAAAGCATGCACATTGAGGCCGACGAGGATGAGCGAGAATTTTGCGTGTGGATGTCGCGCCATGCCGAAGAGATGGCCAGGAATCCCGACTTGCCGCCACTTACTGAAGACAGGGCTGCTCTTCTCCGACGTGCTTACGTCAATATGATTTTGGAGGGGGAGAAGGAGAAGAGGAAGGAATTGGCCGATGTGTATCTCTCAACTCTTGCTGAAGTGGAGCTGGAACAGCATTTTGACGACATGACTTCGGAGCAGATTCGGGATAAGGTCCAGGCTTATATTGAGGAGAAGGCTAAATCGACCGAGAAGGAGGTTGAGATTATAGAAGCTCCGCGAGAGACTGGGGAGAAGTCGGCTGAAGATGGGGATTCTCGGCATGAGTTTGTTCCGATTACTGACACTGCCATCGATGCGGCGGCTAAGGCCAAGGAAGTGGCGAAACTGGAGCATCTTCATAAGCAATTTTCCAGCAGCTCGGAAGTCGGAGAAGGTAGCGACGCTGGTCAAGATGTCGAGAAGAAAGATAACGCCGCCTGAAGTTTCAGTTCCTTTTATGTTTTTATATATTTGAAGTATATAGTCGGGGTGCCGATGTGTTGGCATCCTTAGTTGGACTTCATATTGTTTAAGTAAGTAATCGGGGAGGTCAGGTTTGTTGACTCCCTTAGTAGGAAATATGTAAAGTCTTTCCGACATTTTATGAAATATATATGATGTGTTTGCATAATATCTGTTTTGATTTATGTTCGCTGTACAAATTTCAGCGATTTTTTCGACCAAGTGTTTTGAACTCGGTACGGATTGTAAACTGAATCGCTCTAACTCGGATTTTTTCATATCATTAACCGAGTCGTGAGCTTTTGTAAGAATAATTTCCGAGTTCCACTTTGATCTTTTGTTTGTGATAATTTCAGCCACAAGCGCAAGTCGATATGCGAGTTTTCAAATAACTCACGAAACTTAACACATTCTTAGGGCTGTACGTGAAATAAAATAGGCTTCACCGAACTTCGTCAGAGTTCAATTATGGAACGGTCCCAACCGATTTATATCTTTTGTATTCGGTAATTTTCGGGACCCGCCAAGTCATGTGTGTTAAAATGGCGTTTGTCGAGCGTCACCCCCATCCGAAACATGTGTGGAGTTCGGATATATTATGGGGTATCAGCAAGACCGAGTGTCGCAATGCTTACATCGGTACAAAAAATTCATAGAACCGAATTTCAAGGTATTTTACATCGGTATTGAGCTGCTGCTCGAATTTTCAAAAAGAAAGCCGATAGGCCTTTAGTACATCAAAAGGGTTACTTCGTTCCTTCAACGAAGCAAAAGGGAAGGTCCGTGCAAAAGAAAAGTCGGCTATCCGACTTCGGACCGTTCATTGATAGAACTTCTTTAGGAAAACAACATTCTATGGATATTGATGCGGAGTCCCATCAGGGTGAGCGATTCGGTAGGCCCCATGAGGTAGGACTTCAATGACTTGAAAAGGTCCTTCCCACCTCGGTCTGAGTGGGCCGGGGTCCGGCCCCATTACGCGTTTAAGGACCAAATCTCCAACTCGGAATGAACGAGGCTTAAGTTTAGAATTGACATATCTTTCACTTCTATGTTTGTAAGCGGCATTTTTGAGTTCAGAACGGGTGCGATGTTCGTCAAGCAGGTCCAAATTAGCTTTCAGGTTTTCCGAGTTGGACTCTTCGGTAAAATGTTGAACTCGATACGTCGGTTCACCGAGTTCGACTGGGACCACGGCTTCTGAGCCGTAGGTTAAGGAAAACGGGGTCTCGCCGGTAGAAGTTCGAGTTGTAGTCCGGTAGGCCCATAGGACGTGTGGCAACTCTTCAGGCCAAGCTCCTTTAGCGGCGTCAAGTCGGACTTTGAGGCCGTTTTTTATGAGCTTGTTCACAGCTTCGACTTGCCCGTTGGATTGCGGGTGATAAGGCGAAGAGAAAAAGTTCTTGATATTATATTCCTCGCACAGGGATTCAAATCGCTTGCCTTCGAATTGTCTCCCATTATCGGTAATGATTGAGTTCGGTACTCCAAAGCGGCAGATGATTGATTTCCATACGAAGTCAACGACTTTTTGCTCGGTTATCGTGACTAACGGTTCAAATTCGGCCCACTTAGTGAAATAATCAACGGCTACAATGGCAAATCGGACACCTCCCTTCCCGGTTGGCAGGGGACCTATAAGGTCGATTCCCCACTTGGCAAAAGGCCATGGACTGTAGATTGATTTAAGCTCCTCGGGAGACTGGTGGATGTTGGGCGCGAACACTTGGCATTTTGGACACTTACGAACCCATGCGGCGGCGTCGGTCTTTAAGGTCGGCCAATAATAACCTTGTCACATGACTTTGTAAGATAAGGCTTGTGCACCGGGGTGGCTTCCACAAATTCCTTCATGGATTTCTTCAAGGATATATCGTGAATCAGATTCACTCACGCATTTCAACAGTGGGACGGAATATCCTCTTTTAAACAAAGTTCCGTTATCCAATGTATACCGAGCTGCTCGAATCCGAAGTGTTCGAGCTTCTTTTGGGTCCGGGGGTAAGGCCCCAGTTTCTAAGTAGTGAATAATAGGATCCATCCAAGTTGGTGGTTTTTGTGATGTTACTGGATCGATAGCCGCGACTTCGGAAAGGGCGGTTGACGGTTGTTCTTGTTGTCCGATTTGGACATACTCCACGCTCTCCATCCCGGTACTGGAGGCCAATCGAGATAAGGCCTCTGCTTGAACATTAAGAGTTCGGGGGATGTGTTCGATGTCAACGGAGAACTTCGATAATTTTTGCTTTGCCAAAGAGAAATACGGTGTCAACCGAGGTTCTTTGACTTCGTATGAACCATTGATTTGGTTGACAAGAAGCTGAGAGTCTGAAAAGACTTTGAGGAATTTCACGTTCATGGATTCAGCCAAATTTAATCAGGATAGCAAAGCTTCGTATTCGGCTTCATTGTTTGTTGCTGGGAAAAGAAACTTTACCGAGTGACAGAATAATCGATTTTCCGGGTTAGCCAAGACTATCCCTGCGCCCGCTCGGTTGGCTGTTGAAGAACCATCAATATAGAGAACCCACGGCTGATTATCATTGTGAATTGCTATAGCCGGAGTGAATTCGACGATGAAGTCAGATAGGACTTGTGCCTTGATCGCGGTTCTCGGTTGGTAGTGGATATCAAATTGTCCAAGTTCAATCGCCCATTTGATCATGCATCCCGAGGTGTCGGGTCGGTGCAGGACTTGGCGCAACAGATACGAAGTGCGGACAGTTATAGTATGTTATTGGAAATAAGGTCGCAATTTCCGAGCAGCGATTATGAGTGCGAATGCCAATTTTTCCATAGGAGGGTAACGCAGTTCGGCGTCATGTTAGGCTTTGCTAATGTAATAAACAGGCGATTGTAGCGTTCCTTCTTCACGTACCAAAACAGCGCTGATTGCAGAATCACTGACCCCGAGGTATAGAAACAGCATTTCCTCGGGTCTTGGTTTTTGTAACGTCGGTGGAGAGGCGAGTGTCTCCTTGATGCTGATGAGATCTTTTTGACATTCTTCGGTCCATTCAAAGCACTTCCCTTTTTTGATTGCTTCGAAGAAAGGTTTGCGACGGTCTGTAGATTTGGAGATGAACCGGTTGAGAGCAGCAAGTCGGCCAGTTAGGGCCTGAACACCCTTAACCGAAGTCGGGGGAATTAGGTCTTGAATGGCTTTTATCTTGGCCGGGTTGGCTTCAATTCCACGTTGGCTGACCATATAGCCTAGAAACTTTCCCGATTTAACTCCGAAGGTGCATTTCTTGGGATTTAAGACCATGGAATAGGATCGGAGGACATCAAACATATCTTGAATGTGTGTTTTATGGTCAGAAGTGTGCACCGACTTGACGAGCATGTCGTCAACGTAAACTTCCATAGTATTACCAATCATCGCGGAAAACATTTTGTTGACGAGGCGTTGGTAAGTGGCTCCGGCGTTCTTCAATCCAAACGGCATCATGGTATAGCAGTACTGGCCTCGTGCCGAATAAAACAAGGTGTGTTCGGAATCTTCAGGTTCCATAGGAATCTGATTGTAGCCGGAGTAAGCATCCATGAAACTCATCAACTCGTGTCCCGACGTGGCATCAACCATGTAGTCTATATGTGGGAGTGGATAATTGTCCTTGGGACACGCCTTGTTCAAGTCGGAAAAATTAATACACAGTCTCCATAGTCTGTTGCTCTTTTTAACAAGGACAGGATTTGAGACCCATGTCGGATATCTGGCTTCTTTGATGAATTTGTTGTCGATAAGTTTGTTGACCTCCTCTTCCAGTGATTTCTGTCGATCCGGCCCCAGTTTTCTTCTTTTCTGAACAACAGGACGGATAGTTCGATCGAGGTTCAACTTGTGGCTAGCGACGCAGGGGTCGATGCCCTTCATATCTTCGTGTTTCCAGGCAAAAACATCAAAGTTGTGTTTGAGGAATAAGATAAGTTCTGACCGAAGAGGCTCTTGGAGATGACTCCCGATGCGCAACGATTTGTGGAAGACTGGGTCATTGACGTATATTAATTCTACGTCTTCTCCAGGTTCGGCTCGATCACTTCGGCTTTTTTCTTTAAATTGGGCTCTTGGGTCCAACTCATCTTCTTCAAGGATAGGTTCCTTTCCAGGTCGGCGACCTCGGTATTCGGTCAAAGGATCCGAGGTGGGAGGATCACCGACGTTGTTGTTTGGTTCTTCAGACATCGTGTTGTCTGAGACGTTTTGTAGTGGAGAATTGCTCGTCGAGGTGGAATGGACTCCGTTGGGTGGTATGAATGTAATAAGTTCTCGAGCTTCTCTCTGGTCTCCAAAGTGTGTCCCTTCTCCTCGTGTAGTCGGGAACTTCAGAGCGTAGTGAAAGATCGAAACCGCAGCTCGAAGTTTATACAATGCTGTTCTGCCGATGATGGCATTGTACTCATTATTGACATCCAGAATTTTGAAAGTTTCCATGACGAGCTTAGTGACGTTTTCCGAAGTGCTGAATCTGACAGGTAAAGTGATCTCGCCGATAGGCTTCGAAATACTTTCGTTGAACCCTTGTATCTGATCATTGCAAGGTCGGATGTCGGCGGGATCAAGACCCATTTTGTCAAAGGCTTTTAACATCAAAATACTCGAATAGGCCCCCGTATCTACCATGACGCGATGAACTAGAATTCCGTATATAGGGACGGTGATAACAAGTGCATCGGAATGAGGATGCGCGAAGTGATTAGCATCCTCCATATTAAAGGTTATGGAACAATTCCGATTGTTGAGGATGTCCCTCAAATCAGTAGTATACACTTGTTTGCTGGAATTATACGCTTGTCGGGCATAGGCTTTGATTTGTCGACGGGACAATGTACTCCGGGAGTTATTGGTGTTGACACGGTGGACGGTGATTTGCATCGGTTCAGGAGATCGACCTCGTTTACGTCCTCGGGCAGTACCAGCAAAGTCTGAATTGGGCGTTTCCGAGGTGAACATAAATACTTGTCTCCTTGTCGGATGCATTTTGGCATGGTACCTCGATCCTCCTCGTCATCCTCATCATATGATTCAACCTGACGCCCTGAACCTCGTCTTTGGGGGTCGGTGTTGCGGTAGAATTTTCTAAGTTGTGGGTGACCAATTAATCGTAACAGGGCTGCTAGCAAACTTAAACACTCATCTGTGTTGTGCCCTGGTGATTTATGATAATCACAATACCGGGACTTGTCCAACTTCTCCTCGGGCATCCGAAGTGGTTTGGGATCCGATAGAATGCCTTTTCCTTTGATCTCTTCGTATATGGTAGCTGCCCCTGCGGAATATACAGTTTGATAACCGGACTTCACATCGGTAGTGTACTGTTTTCGGGCTGCTCGAACTTCAGGATCGTTGGGGTCTCCTTGGGGAGGTCCCCTGAACTGAGTCTTGCTTTGCTTGTCAAAAAATTTATTCTTCTTTTTCTCGTCGGTCCCTGCTTTAGAGGACTTCGGGTTAAAGTTAAAATCGGGGACCGACATGGCTTCTTCGGCTATAATGTGTTGCTGAGCTCGAGCAAGAAATTCTTGAAAAGTGTTTGGTTTATTTTGGCACAGCGTCCAACAGAAAATCGAATTCGGTTTCAGTCCGGCAATAGCCATGACAAGCAAAGTTTCGGGGTGACAAGGTTCCATGTTTTGAACTCGGTCATTAAATCAGGCGATATAATCCTTGACACTTTCATCATCTTTTTGAGTTATGTTT
The DNA here is from genome assembly GCA_902706635.1 of Striga hermonthica. Lineage (NCBI taxonomy): Eukaryota > Viridiplantae > Streptophyta > Magnoliopsida > Lamiales > Orobanchaceae > Striga > Striga hermonthica. Next base: position 8,677,103 of record CACSLK010028053.1, on the reverse strand, counting down.
GCAAGAGATTCTTTTGGAATTAAACAGACTTGAGCCCCGATGAAATGAGATCGGAAAGCCGACCTCAGTTGTTGCCACTTCCAAATTGAATGGGGAGGAAGAGAATGGTACCATTTTTGGGCCCGATGCCCCAGCGTAAGCGAAAACATACGACACCGAAGTGCGTCTGAGGCCCCATGCAGATCCATCCACGAAGTATAATGACCGAGGTGTGAGTCAAGGTCTGACGTTCCATCGTATAGCCCAATCTGGGGGACTTTGACTTTCCCAGGCACAGGTTCCGAAGTGAGCTCCGGAGTGAGGGGGGAGTCGGCTTCCAAATATACTTGCGCCGAGGTTGAGGCCCGCCGAGGGGGGTCTTCGGGTGCCCGTTGCCGACTTTCCAATTCGGCGATTCTTCGTCGCAATGTTTCAAGTTCGGATGACTCTTGACGAGCCCGATTTCGTTCTATGTGCTGCCGAAGGTCGGTCTGCGCCGGGTTGGAGGGGTTTCGGCGCTGTGCATGAGGCGGTGACCGTCGTGAATGACCAGACTGGCTTTCGGCGGTTTCTTCATGAGGAAGTATAAGAGGATTGCGCCCGACGTCGGTGCGACGTGTGGTTTGTTCTGGAGGTGGTTGCGACGCTCTATCACGAGGTTGAGAGGTTGCGTGAGACGTAGTTCTTCCGCCGTCTCGCCGCACGGGTGGATTCTGCGGATTTGCAGGAGTCGTTGGTATTATAGAGTGCCCCGGGGCAGCCGTCGATGTGCCAGGGGTCGTTTGAGCCATCAAAGCGGCGAAACCACGTGCAAACTCCGGATTTTGAAACAGAACAGTATAATCCGGTACAGGGGGAGCTACGGCCTGCCGTCTGGCGGATTGGGCAGCGCTGCGACTGTGGCCATCTCGTGAAGTATTACCACGATGATCTGAATGGGACATTATGGATATGGCTGATCTGAATCATTACTTGAGAAAGCGGAGATTAACCTCAAATCACTTATGAGGCCCTCCTTCTAGCACCAAACTGTTGTCGTATGATTCTTAACAACGATTTAAAGTTGAGTTTATGAGATAATTTCAAGTGGTTTAAACGTAAAGCATGTAAGGACTATTCAACACTGGCCCCGGTCCGAGGTGGACCGAGGTGAAAAGCCTTTATGGGCTATTGCGTGTTGCATATTAATGAGTTCGGAATCCCCGTACAAGTGTCATAGGGTAGCTATTTATAGTAGCTTTTTCGATATATACATTGGAATTCGTGTATTATTTTCCGTATAAAGTAACTTTTGGTGGGCGGTTGGAGCAGTGGGTCCCACGTGAATGATGACAAATCTTGTGAATCGTGATAGGGGTGTGTAGGCGCCTTGTCACCTGCTTTAGGAGGTGACGACCTCGGTTTAAGTTGATCTCGGTAGGTATCGGGTACCTCGGTCTTCAGTAGCTTTGACCGGTTCATTGCGTGGACTAGCACGACTTTGGATCACATCGGTTCAATAGTTAATTTCACTTAACATGATGCTTAAGACTCCTTAATGATGTTTTACCGAGGTGGATGATAACACTTCCCTTATTGGCTAAACCCGTACAGGGCGAGGAGTTGGTATTATACATTTCTATTGGAAAGAGGGCTGTGAGTTCGGTGTTATTGCGGGAGGAAGGGGTAGCGCAATTTCCTATCTATTACGTGAGCAGGGTGATGCAGGGGGCAGAGATGAGGTATTCAAAGATCGAGAAGTGTGCTTTGGCTGTGGTCGTAACTGCTCGAAAGTTGAGACCTTATTTCTTGAATCATAGGGTGAAGGTTGGAACGAACATGCCGCTGGGAGAGAAGCTTGGTCGACCATCAGTCTCTGGTCGATTGGTGAAATGGGCGGTCGAGCTGAGTGAGTATTCTTTGTTATATGAGCCGAGGAGGGCCATAAAGGCGCAAGTGTTGGCCGATTTTATCCAGGAAGGAACTAAAGTTGAAGAGGAGTCAGGAGGAATATGGCAGTTGTTTGTGGACGGATCTGTGGCACGAAGCGGAGTAGGATTGAGAATTGTCCTTGTCTCTCCTAAGGGCGATTACTTAGAATTTGCGGCTAAAGTGGGGTTCAAGGTATCCAACAACGAGGCCGAGTATGAGGCAGTGATCAAAGGCTTGAGTTTAGCCAAAGCGGGAGGAGCTCGAAAATTACAAGTGCATTCTAATTCTCAACTGGTGGGCGGGCAGTTTCAGGAGGGTTTTGAAGTTAAGGAGGACCGGATGAAAAAGTATGTGGATGAGATGAGGAAGTTGAAAGAGGAGTTTGATTCATTCGAGCTGATACAAATCCCTCGAGGAGAAAATGGTCGAGCGGACCTGTTATCGAAAATTGCTTAAAGCTTGGTGGATTGTAAGATCAGAAGTGTCACCTTATTGCATCTCGAAAACAGTGCTGTCGAAGCAGAAGTGGCGGAGATTGAGGAAGTGGAGGATTGGAGGGCCCCGATCCTGGAGGAGCTGAGAGGGGGAGCGGTAAAGGCGATGAGGAGATTTTTTGAACATGGAGGCATTCTTTACAAACGGTCGTATGCGGGACCGCATTTGCGTTGTGTCACTAAGGAGGAAGGTTGATATGTGCTGAGAGAGATGCACGAAGACCAAAACCCACCATGACTAAGGCCCTCGGGCTGGGTGGTCACTTGTTTAGAACATTCCTTGGGGTGGGCAGGTTGGTCGAAGACCTCCTGTTTAGAACATTCCTCGCGGGTGGGCAAGTGTGAAGACCAAAACCCAGCATGAGTAAGGCCCTCGGGCTGGGTGGTCACTTGTTTAGAACATTCCTCGGGGTGGGCAGGTTGGTCGAAGACCTCCTGTTTAGAACATTCCTCGCGGGTGGGCAAGTGTGAAGACCAAAACCCACCATGAATAAGGCCCTCGGGCTGGGTGGTCACTTGTTTAGAACA
>CACSLK010028053.1:8651425-8674180 GCA_902706635.1 Striga hermonthica | reverse complement strand
CATTCCTCGCGGGTGGGCAAGTGTGAAGACCAAAACCCACCATGACTAAGGCCCTCGGGCTGGGTGGTCACTTGTTTAGAACATTCCTCGCGGGTGGGCAAGTGTGAAGACCAAAACCCACCATGACTAAGGGCCTCGGGCCGGGTGGTCACTTGTTTAGAACATCCCTTGGGGTGGGCAGGTTGGTCGAAGACGTCCTGTTTGGAACATTCCTCGCGGGTGGGCAAGTGTGAAGACAAATTCTTCGCAATGAAGACCTCATAGCCAGGAGAGAAAACATGGAGAAAAGAGCACCGGGATTTGCACGGGATAAGAGGAGCCTAATCCGTACTTCCTCCTGAACTCACATCTTATTTCTTTTTTTTTTCGAAGGGAGTGGCACATAATGATACAAAAAGAATACAATAATATGAACATCAATAATCATCAAGACATACCACAAGTGCATAGATAACACGTTTACAACAATAATCGAACATCAAGGAAACATGTCTCAAGATAATCAATCGAGAACAAACAAGGGACAAAATAATTCCGTGAATCCACATGCGATTTCCAATGTCAACAAACTATCAATCAATTTTAGGACACCATCCACTTCATCAAGTACATAAAGCATGAACGTTAATAGTGAAACCCATCAACAATCTCGACTCACCACTTAGCTGTTTCGACTCTTGAACAAACATAAAGTTTCATGCAGGAGAGGTGTTTCAAACGCTCAAAAAAACTCAACAAAAACCGGTCCACGACACTACAAACACGAAAAATAAAGCACCAAAAATATAGAAAATATCACTCAAACATTCATAATTACAAAAATCCCTCCCCCACACTTAAAACAAAGCAATGTCCTCATTGTTTACCAAAAATCATGGGAGAAAGCACATAATCATGTAAATTCACGCGATTAAACGAAAATGAAACACAACAAACAATGAAACGATAAAAGAACAAACACGGAGACACATAAGAAACAAAAAAAGAAAAGAAAATGCGTACTTTATACGGTGGTGGCCATCACCGTGTGTCTAATGGTGTTCGTCCGGTGGGAATTGAGAAAATAATCCGAAGGCCATCGAGCTCAAAATGAGACCATCCGAACGGTTGGGCGTTGAACACATGAAACCATACGGGCCTCATTTATGTATCTCGGAGAGATGATATCCGTGCTTCCATGAACTCGACAAAGACACACGTATACGTGAAAGCTAAAAATATCGGGCCTCAAGGTCCCCAATGATACTCGCAACGGCATAACATGGACAACTCCTTGTTTGAATCAACGCACCAATTGTACCAGCGCTTGCCGTAAGTAGGAACCTACAATCTCAAAAATCCGGCAACAACACAAAATTTGGCACGCCAGGCAAGACGTTCCTATCACACAAGTCTAACCCAAATAACTCAACAAGACTACTTCGGCAAGAGTAGTAATCCAAGCTCAACAAAAATAGTGAAAATACAGAGAAAGATCAAGCCATTGGACCTTGGATATGCCGAGAAAATGGTTTTCGAGAGTTCGTAAATAGAGAAATATATGAAAGTGAGAGCTCCAGTCGTTGGAAAATGTACCAAACAAAAAGAATTGATTGTATATGACAAGAAAAGCTCAAAAATACTAACTGAAAGCTCGGTGGGTGCTCATTCGCTGGAAAAATGGTCGCTGGAAAATTTTGCTGAATCCGGCGACGATGGCCGAAAAAAGGTGCGCCCCGACGAGAGGAGTCCGTTGGTGCCTTCGGATTTCGGTGGGTCCAAGTGAGTCACCGACAGTTTGGATTTGAACGTTGAAGGAGATTTGTAGATCTACGAGCTTTGGCCATAAAATTGGAAGTCTTCTCGCTGGAATTTTTACTTGTGTCTCGGATATGTTATCGGCATCGACGAGAGCTTCGCGTTGATATAAGATTTGCCATGATCGGAGGTGGTTGGCCGGAGAAGGCGGCGGCGGACGGTGGTACACGGTGGTGCATGCAGCGCCGGTGGCGTGAGGAAGAAGATAGGTGGTTGGGGCACCGGGATCTCGCAGGTCGCAAATTAGAGTTGGCGTGCGAGACAGGGTTCGCTGGGCGCGAGTTGGATTTGGGCAAGTGAACAAAATGGAGCTAAAAATTGGGGATGGGCGCATTCGCTAGCGGAATTTGGTTGGCAGGCTGCGGACACGAAGTCGCGGGGTACGAATAGGGTTTGGCTGGCGAGTCCGGGCTGGTAGGGCGCGAACTTGATTTGGACTCACCAACACTTTGGAACTGAAAATGGCCACCATGTGCTCGCCAACAAAATGGGTTTCGCAAGCCGCGACTATGGATTTGCAGGGCGCGAATTAGGTTTCACATGCGAAAATCTGAATCCTTCTCTTTCCTTAGCAAAAATCCAACACTTAGCCATTTTCTTGACAATTTTCGCTCAAAATTCTTGACTCAACTACAAACACAATAAAGACTCGATTTCGCTCTTTTTTTTTCGGCTCTACTCTAACAAGTCGATACTGCCGAGAAGGTCGGCACGAGCACTCTATATTTTTTTTAATAAAAGGAAAAAGAAAGAAATGGAAATAAAAGAAAAGAACAAATGAGAAAATGAAAAAGAAATGAACAAGAAAAACGAAAACGTGGGTTGCCTCCCACGAAGTGCTCGGCTTAAAGTCACGAGCTCGACTTTCCCGTCAATTCATAGTCACCTTGGCATAGCTTGACGAGCTCCTCCAACCTCATTTTTGAGCTCGTCAAAGAAAACATTCGCCCACTTACTTCTCGAGGACACCGGATGACTTTTCCTCAACTCATCACAACTCTCAAATTTCATACCGTTTTTCTTAAACTTTCAACCCCCGGAATTCATATCTCCCTTCAAACCCGATGAAATTCCTCCCGATGTTCCATCATCACTCTTAGGCTTATTTTTCGACCCTTTCTTGCCCGATTTCACCCCATTACTACCTCCAACATCATTTTTCAAATTCTCAAAATTCACTCCAACTCCAACATTCTCATCCACACCCGACTCCACTACTTTCAACTTCTCCTCAACACGATTACAATTAAAAAATTTAGAATGAAAGTCGGGATGTACCTCTTTGTCGATGTCCTCCATAAACGATCATTGGCCAATTTTGGGTGGAGCTTCCCGGGCATTGTTCATCATGAAAGTAGTCGTTTCTCCATGTGCCAAAAGAGTGACACATCCATCCTTGACATCGATAATGGTGTTGGTCGTAGCCATGAAAGATCGCCCAAGAAAGATCCTGTGCTCCTTCTCGGTATTTGGGACATCTCCCACATCAAGGACCACGAAATCAACCGGCACAACAATAGACCGAACTTTGACCAATACATCCACAATTATGCCCTTCGGTTCCCTCAACGATCGATCCGCTAGTTGTAGGCACATCCGAGTCGACTTAAGCCCTTGAAAGCCCAATTGCTTGTAAATCGAATATGGCATGAGATTTACACCGGCCCCATGTCAAGAATCCCGATCGTCATTTTTCCATTCCCAAATGTGATCTTCATACACTCTTTCCGAGGGATAGTGGTAGAGGCCACCTCGGAAATCATGACTTTCTCATTATCCTCAATCTCCACTTTTTCGATGCTAGTTCCTTAAAGAATTGAACATACGCCGACACGTTTTTGATAACATCTAGTAAAGGGAGATTCACGTTTACCTTTGAGAACAAGTTGAAGAGATCCTTGAATTGACGCTCCTTCTTTGTGTCTTGCAAACAGCTCGGGAAAGGGACCGGTGATCGGTAAGGTGTATTTGCTTTATGCAAAGCCTCACGAGCATCCTTCTTTGGGTTCTCCTTCTCGATTCCCTCATCAACAATAGCCTTCCCCTTGGAAACATTACCATTCTCACCCGGTTCATAATCCTCATCAACAATAACCTCATCTACCTTATTTTCCTTGCGAATATCCACATGATTATCAACCTTCTTACCACTCCTCAATGTCGTGATTGCATTGACATGTCTGGGTTGGCTCGGGTGCTTGTCCATCATCTTGCTCCTTTGGATCTCACCAATAGAAGTCCCGAGTTGCCCCATTTGAGTTTCTAGGCATTTGAGAGAGGCTTGAATCGAGGGCACTCCTTTGACAGTGTCGTGCAATGTAGAGACGGTTGAGGCCAACGATTGAAGAGGCTTTCGATCCGAGCATCCGAAGACTCTCCGTTAGCATTTATCTCGGGCTTCGGTGGAGGTGGCATTGGTTGCCTTTGGATGAAACCTTCACGCCCTTGTGGATATCCTTGGAATTCAGGCCTCAGTTGACAGCTTCGGAACTCAGGCCTCGGTTGGAATGGTCGGTTGTTTAGGGGTGGATATTGTTGAGGTTGGGGATAGGCTTGTTGCGGTGCCGGTTGGGGTGCATACCCCGCCTTCGGGTCCCTCCACGAGAAGTTAGGATGATTTCTCCATCTCGGGTTGTAAATGTTGAAGTACAGGTCATTTTGAACCCAGGGGGCATACCCTTGCACGACGTTGACATCAAAAGGAACCACCACAAGGTTCGGATCGTAAGCCGGCTCCATATATCTCGGGCACTGATGGCCTCCATGCCCCGTTTCACCACAACATCCACACACCTCTGCCATTACCACTTGAGTCGACTTTGCATCACGTAGCCGAAGTTGTTTGAGCTCTTCCTCCAACGAGGCTAGCTTGGCAAGCACGACATAATTCGAAGAATCGGACGATTGTGTAGCCTCATTCACGGAAGCTCATTTGCGAACGCTTTTCCTTTGAGAATTTTCGCTCAACATCTCATAAAGCTCATAAATCTCCTCAGCTGTGTGACTCCCGACATCTCCTCCGGCCGCATGGTCAACCATATATTAGAGAGTTTGGTGGAGACCATCATAGAAGAATTGATTTAGTACCCCGAGAAAAAAATGATGGTGTGGGCATTGAAGTTGTAATGCAAGTGTGAGCGTCCTGGCCCAGTTTGGGGTAAATCGGTTCTTGTCCTCACCGGTACAACGCCGGAAACCTGCAAACAACTCTGGGGTTTGTGTCCGGTGAAGAGCCTCCGATGCTTAAGTCAGTATGTGTATGAGTATACTGAAGTGAATAATGGAAAGATCGTGTCAAGGGAGAAAGGCTCACCCCCTTTATATAGGGGTGAGATACCTGCCCTAATAGTTGCCCGGATAAGGATGAGTTGGCTGCCCAAGCTGCCCGTCCGTACTCTGACACGCCGCGCACATGTCAGAGGTGGCGCGGGGCGTTGGGAGCTGTCAGAAGTGGTTATCGCTATCACCCAATACATTCTCGACACGTGTCATCCTGCACATGGTGTAAATATTCTCCTAGAATTCAGTTGGAGGCTCTTACACGCGCCTGTGACTAGGCCGATCTGTTGAGTGTTGAGTCCGCGAGATGCTCGACCTGTTGAGGTCGATAAGATTGCTCGATCATTTGTTTGGTCGAGCGATGGATCGGTCGACTGTTTGACTGGTCGACAAGTTATTTTGCTCGATCTTCTCCTCGCCTGGCTCGATTCCTTCATGGTATGACCCCCTAAATCGATTCAGCGGACCAGTTTATCTTGGAGTATATAATATCCTATATCATCTACCCCCCCACTCTGGTCGAGTCTAAATGCCTCGATCTAAGAGTGAATTTGTACTTCCTCGACCTCCTGGGTGGCGTGGTGCCAAATATCGACCCTCTGATGGGTTTCCCGCTTAATTTTTGAATAATGCCTCATTAATTGCCAGAAATAAAGTCTTCTGCCACACGCCCTTTCTGTCGCATCTGCTTTTTTGCCACGTGTCCCGCTTGTCAGGTACTTGTCTGGTGTTTTAATGATAACGTCTCCTCGCATAACGCGCCCACTTTGAGTGCCGTGCTAATTAATGTTGCCCACCGTACGATTTGGATTTAATCCAACGGTCTTCATCTTCCTGACTCTTCCCCTTTCCAAGTATAAATTCAGTACTTAGTGGATTTTCTGAGTTTTTCCACCTTTGCAATTTCGAACTCTCCTGTGCTCAAACATCCCAATTGCAAGAACCCTAATTTTTCCTGGCGATCTTCCCCGCGATCTTTGAGTTCCTCCACATCTCTCATTCTACGATTATGAGTAAGTAGCTTCTCACCTGATTTTAAGTTTCCAGTATCTGAAATTTTGTGTTTCAAATTTTTAAATTGGGTATCTTGAGGTTTTCTGATTGAGAATCTTGAATTTGTGTGTTGGGTGTCGGTATTCGCTTGTCAATCACTTGTGAATTTTCGTCCTCTCCTTTTGAAATTCTCCCGGAACCCCTGTTCTCCTTCTTCAATTTCTCCAAAATAGACCTTTTCGTAGAACCCTAATTTTGAAAACCTTCTCTTCTTTCCTATTTTCTCTTTTGTCCAGATTCCTCTTTTTGATATTGTTCCTTTCTTTTTTGTTTTCAAATCCTGCTACCTCGACCACCTCCTCTGATTCGGTTGAGATCTTGCCTTCCGCACTTGAGGCCGTTCCTCTTTCGATTCTTCGTTCCGGCGAGACCGTCCCAACTATCGTTTTTACTGCCCGTTTCGCTTCTTCCGACTCCGAGGATACCATGGATAACATTCCTCTCCGCCGCCGTCAACCTGCTCTCGGCGCGTTAGACGAGCCAGAGGAGGACGAGACCCTTTCTCCTCCACCCACTGTTCCCGCATCTTCGACCATTCTGCCTTCTTCCTCCACACCTGAACCTTCGAACTCTCCTCCTAAACGATCTTCGACCAAGAAACTTTCCAAGCATCCATCTTCTACTTCTCTCTCCCACCCTTGGTTCAAACCTGAAAAAATCGGCCAACCTCTTGGTTGAGCGTTCTTTAGGTCTTCTTCTTCTGACAAATACGATCATCCTCCGCAGGATTGTTATACTTTTTTCGAGATTCAATTCAAACTCGGTCTCCGCTTCCCCCTAAGTCCCGAGCTTCTTGCATTTGCGAGTGGTTCTCGCTTCCCCTACATCAACTTCCTCCTAATGCTATCCGTTTCATGAACACCTTCATTATTCTCTGTCACATCCGTTTAGGTCGATTCGACCTAGATTTCTTCCACTATTGCTATACCCCATCTAAACAAGGTCGAGGCCTTTATTTGAAGAGTCGCAACAGCGCCCATTTTATTAATGACATTCCTTCTAATCTTCCCAAGTGGAGCGATAAATTCATTTTTGTTTGGCCTGATGTCCCTTTTTCTTGGCCCTCGATCCCTTGGGTCAGGGAAGTTTCACAAGAGGCGGCTTCGGCCCCTCCTCCAAATCCTCTTTTCGACCAACGGGTCCATACTTGGAATTCTAAGACCGTTGCGTTAGAAAAACTACTCAAGGATGAGAACCTTCTCCACTACTGTGGTCTTCTCACCCATAAAACTTGTCCTCCTCCTACCGATGAGGTCCTCGATCTCATTCGAATTAAAGATGATCCAGGTAATCCTCGAGCAGATTAGTCAAGTGTTTATGCGTTTCTCTGTCTTTGTTCTGAGTAATTTTTGCTGATTATCGAATATAATCTGTGTTGTGATTTTCTTGCAGAGGTGCCCAGTTTCAACATCCCCCCGAGGAAGACTCCTCTAACAAAGAAGACGGGGACTGTTTCTGGGTCGGCCGGGGGCCGGGCTGAGGGGTCGACCACTTCTTCTGGGTCTCGACCGGAGCCGCAGCCGCGGTCGCCTCCGCGAGAGACCCCTTTGCCCCCACCTCTGCCGCCTGGGCCACAGCAGCAACAACAGCCACCCTCAAAGCCGCCACAGGGACAAACTTCTCAGCCTCCTTCCGAGAAGAACCCGCACCACAAGTCTACCTCTCAATCGACCACAAGGTCCTCGACCTCCTCCAAGGCCGACGACCGTCAAAAAACTATCGACCATCACCAAAAAACCGACGTCAACCAATCTTCTTCTCACAAAACCCAATATTCTTCTCACAAAAACGATTCTCGTGCAAACACTTCCCAAAATGTAGCCTCTTTCAAAACCGAGGATAAAGCCCCTGAATCGTCCTCAAAAACCACAACACGCGAGCCACCCTCTAAAACCAGAACTCCTGAGCCCTCCTCCAAAACCAAAACTCCTGAGCCCACTTCCAAAACTCAAGGGAAAACTCCCCTCGACCGACAGTCTTCCCAGACCCCCTCCGCCAGTTCGACCAAGGCACTGGTCGAGTCCGGCAGCCGAGATGACACGGGGCACGAGCTGGCCCTGGGGAAGCGCTCCCGCACCGACCAGGGCGACGCGGTGTGGAAAAAGGGGCGAGCCAGCCATTCTTGGCCTGACCCGCTGGCTCCCAAGCCTACCTTGCTGTCGGCCTCCGTGAACGAGGTGGCCGACCGTCTCGAGGGTGCCCTCCTCGAGGATGACCGCAAGAAGGCTAGCGTCACTCTGCCCGAGGTTGGCGATAAGCTCGTGCAGTGGCTCGCCCAGTTATTACTCGTCTCAAACTTTACATTGGTCCGTCTCATTTTCCTTTGTCGATACATATATTGAATTATCTTATCATTTTTGTTAATAGGGCTTGGTCGATTTTTTGCCTTTGGCCAAGGAGGCCCGAGACAGCTCGGGTAAGTCGATAAAGGGCCTCGAGGGCACCATTGGCTACCTGCAAGATAAAAACTCGACCCTTGTGTAGCACAATGCTAAACTCCACGAGACACAGACAGAACAGAAGGCCGAGTTCGAAGTCAAGGTTAAGTCCCTTGATGGAGAGCTCGCTCTAAAGAATAAAGTTCTCGCAGAGCGGGAGGCCGCCCTTGCCGTGAAGGAGGTGGCTTTGGTGGAGAAGGAAACCATGCTGAAAGAGAAGGAGGCTGCACTCGAGCAAGAGCAGTCGGTTCGGGCCCAAGCGGAGACGGCTCGAGCACAAGCAGAGATGCACGAGAGCAAGCAGAGACTACTCGAGCACAAGCAGAGGCTGCTCGAGCCGAGCTGGAGGCTACCTTAGCCAAAGAAAGGGCTGCCCATGTCGGCCAATGTAAACGCTATGCTGATGCCGCTGCTCTCCGAGCTCGGCAAATGATATGGGGTACCACCACTGCGCAGCATTTCCTCCGCGAATACCGCGAGCAAGTGGTGGCCGACTATATGCGGTCACCACAATTTTTGAAGGAGGTGCAAGACTTTGGGGTGGACTGTTTTCAGTTCGCCCTTCAGAAGGCCGGCGAGCAGATCGCCGAGGACGATTTCGAGCAGCTGGACCCTGGCGCTATCTGGGAGGCCTTGCCCAAGGTTCCCTCTAGCTTCCAAGGTGATCCTAACTTACCACCTGAGCACGAGTGGTGGTCGGGGTTGCTTGAAAGGACTCTGGCTCGATCAGATATCCTGAAGGACTCTGCCTGATGGTGTAACTCCTCCAGCTCCGATGCTGGCCGCGTTGGCTGAGTCTATTCGACAACGTCCTCTTAATGAAGCTAGTGACTCGACCTTCGGGACCAACCATCCGCCCGAGCCAAACGCTAATCAGAGCAACGCCGACTCGACCGTAACTCCTCCTCCTTAGATTTAGCTTTGTTGTTTCTGCTTTATCTGTTTTGAATTTGAGCTGTGTATTCCTGACAATATATCTTGGTTATTGGGATATGAATGTTTTACTTTATTCTTCTTTGTTGTCGACGATCTTTTGAATGAGCTGATTTGATGTTCTTGCATGCCTCTTTGACGATTCTCCTCGTTAATTATGCTAGTTTATTTTCTTTGTATTCGATTAATTATCCAAATTTTTGCTATAATATGCATCACACATACATTGTACCTTTTACACAAGGTTTTCAAACATGTGACCATCCAGCCTCACGACCTTATACATGATGGGTTTTAGGTTTTTGAACACATGCCCACTTCAGAGGTGGTCGAAACATGCGACCATCCAGCCTCACGGCCTTAGACATGATGGGTTTTAGGTTTTTGAACACATGCCCACCTTCAGAGGTGGCCGAAACATGCAACCATCCAGCCTCACGACCTTAGACATGATGGGTTTTAGGTTTTTGAACACACGCCCACCTTCAGAGGTGGTCGAAACATGCGACCATCCAGCCTCATGGCCTTAGATATGATGGGTTTTAGGTTTTGAACACATGCCCACCTTCAGAGGTGGTCGAAACATGCGACCATCCAGCCTCACGGCCTTAGACATGATGGGTTTTAGGTTTTTGAACACATGCCCACCTTCAGAGGTGGTCGAAACATGCGACCATCCAGCCTCACGGCCTTAGACATGATGGGTTTTAGGTTATTGAACACATGCCCACCTTCAGAGGTGGTCGAAACATGCGACCATCCAGCCTCACGGCCTTAGACATGATGGGTTTTAGGTTTTTGAACACATGCCCACCTTCAGAGGTGGTCGAAACATGTGACCATCTAGCCTCACGGCCTTAGACATGATGGGTTTTTTGCACCGCTTTGTCTCTCTTTACCTCTCTATCCTAGCACTCGTTCACTAAGTGCTTGTTCGCCGGGTTTTGAGATCCAGCTTATCTCGACTCTCTGATCTTCGTATCTTCTGACCAGGCTCCAAGGTCTTGGTCCTGGGGAGTCCGTTATCACACTTGCCCACCCGCGAGGAATGTTTCAAACAGGGGGCCACCCAGCCCGAGGACGTGAGTAATCGACCAACCTGCCCACCCCAAAGGATGTTCTAAACAAGCAACCACCCAGCCCGAGGGCCTTAATTATGGTGGGTTTTGGTCTTCACACTTGCCCACCCATGAGGAATGTTCCAAATCTTTAAACCTCTTTACTTCGATTTTTGCCTCTTCTTCACTTATAATGTTTATTAAGGTAAATGCGAGTATTGTGGATGATGGAGAAAAAGTTGGGACTTATTCTCATTAATTGCTTGAGTATTAGTAGGGATTAATTGCTTGCCTATCTAGAAGGGTTAGGACTCTATTTAGAGCTTAATAACTTAGAGTTAGAAGGTTAGGGTTAATGACCTAGTGCTCTTAGCTTGTTTATTCCTCTTCGTGGTTGATTATCTTCTCGTTGTGTTGATGACATGAGACTCCGATAGTCTAGTTTCGCTATTTGCTCGTGATTTGTTATTGCTCGTAATTAGTTGCTCATTTAGTGATAATCCATCTCCGAACCAAATGATTAAAATGTTTAGTATTTATTTTCTCTTTTTGTGGTTTGGACAATTAAATAGTAAACGAAGCTCCAAACCTTCTTCCTTTGAGAACGACCCGAGTCGGGTAGCTCGGTTACCTCTTGCCCACAAAATACTACTAAACAAATGGCGCCGTTGCCGGGGAAGGCAAGTAGGAGTCCTAATTTTCTATTTGATTGTTCTTTTTTCTTGTGTTTCTCTTGAATCATGTGATCTTTGCTTAATTTTCATGTTTCTCTTCATTCCTCTTTGTTTTGCTAGATAGCTTGTGTTTGTTGATTTTGATTTTACCTTGCTTTTCATTGGTGCGTTCACGGGTATAGTTGTTGTTTGTGTTTATGCGAGGTAGACGAAAGCGTGGACCCCGAGAGGAGACACCATTGATCGACCTCTTCATTGAGCTCAACATAGACGAACCACAACCCGAACTCGAAACTGAACCAATGGCGGACCAAGGAGCAATTGCCACCACTACCTCCCCCGAACATGAGGTACTTTGCCCGACCGATTATTGGAGACAACACCTCATGCCTCGTGCTCTGGGAGGCGGCCCGAAACTACGACCTAAAAACCATCCATCTCAACCAAGCCGATTATTGGAGACAACACCTCATGCCTCGTGCTCTGGGAGGCGGCCCGAAACTACGACCTCAAAACCATCCATCTCAACCAACTTTCTTCATTCTACGGCCTTTCCCAAGAGGATGCCCTTAACTTTATCCAAGATTTCTACTCAACGGTCAACACGTTTCCCCTTCAAGGCCCAACCGAAAACCAACTCCGAATGAGATGCTTCCCATATACATTGAAAGATCGAGCCAAGACTTGGTTTATGACATTGCTCCCAAAATTCGCTCAATACGTGGGAAGCCATGTACGAGAAATTCATAAGCAAGTACTATTCACATCAAAAGACTACCGACCGCCAATCTCAAATGGCTAGTTTTAGCCAAAATGTTAGGGAGACCTTTCACGAGGCATGGGAGAGTTTCGAAGGGGTGGGCAGGTTGGTTGATTACTCACGCCCTCGGGCTAGGTGGCCCCATGTTTGGAACATTCCTTGTGGGTGGGAAAGTGTGAAGACCAAAACCCACCATGACTAAGGCCCTCGGGCTGGGTGGTCGCTTGTTTAGAACATCCCTTGGGGTCTGCAGGTTGGTCGATTACTTACGCCCTCGGGCTGGGTGGCCTCTTGTTTGGAACATTCCTCGCAGGTGGGCAAGTGTAAAGACTAAAACCCACCATAACTAAGGCCCTCGGGCTGGGTGGTCGCTTGTTTAGAACATCCCTTGGGGTGGGCAGGTTGGTCGATTACTCATGCCCTCGGGCTGGGTGGCCCCCTGTTTGGAACATTCCTCGTGAGTGGGCAAGTGTGAAGACCAAAACTCACCATGACTACGGCCCTCGGGCTGGGTGGTCGCTTGTTTAGAACATCCCTTGGGGTGGGCAGGTTGGTCGATTACTCACGCCCTCGGGCTGGGTGGCCTCTTGTTTGGAACATTCTTCATGGGTGGGCAAGTGTGAAGACTAAAACCCACCATGACTAAGGCCCTCAGGCTGGGTGGTCGCTTGTTTAGAACATCCCTTGGGGTGGGCAGGTTGGTCGATTACTCACGCCCTCGGGCTGGGTGGCCCCCTGTTTGGAACATTCCTCGTGGGTGGGCAAGTGTGAAGACCAAAACCCACCATGACTAAGGCCCTCGGGCTGGGTGGTCGCTTGTTTAGAACATCCCTTGGGGTGGCCAGGTTGGTCGATTACTCACGCCCTCGGGCCGGAAAATGACATAGGCTCCTTAGTCTAGAGCGAAAGCTTAAAACATAAGCTAAGTACCAAAAAGAAAAAATGATATAATGAAAGGTGCATGTCCAAAATACAAAAAAAAAAAAAAAGAAACATATATATAGTGTATCTCCAAAAACACACACTAGGTGTACACACATTTAACGATTCAGCAGCTCGCAGGTCTCTAAATCTTGCTCGCAGTGAGTTTTGGAGGGAAATCAACTGAAAAGTGCATTTCGCAGCTTGCCAAATTAAGATCGCTGCGAGTGTGGAGATATGGGGCACAGCTCGCCGTTTCGCAGCTCGCCAAACACCTTTCGCAGCGAGTGCTCCAATTGGCTTGTGCTTACAAGCTGTTTCGCCAGGCGCCAAAAAGAGTTGGCAGCGAGTATGACCCTTCCCTTGTGTTTACATGTGTTTCGCGGGTCTCGAAAGTGATCTCGCGGGCGAGTGTGAGGCTTGGCCTTGGCATGGTATTTCGTGGGGCACGAACTCCTTCTCGTAGCGAGTTCCAGGAGAACATGGCACTAAACTCTCTTTCACTCGAATGACTCCATCGGCAATTCTCTTTCTCGGAAATTTATGTGGCTTGATCAAATGGCTCGACTAACTCGTTTCGGAAAGGGCTCGACATGGAAAACATGGACAACGGCTCGAACAATGGCTCGTCTTCCTCTATTAGAGTAATTGTGAACTGACTGTTATTATGAGCTGACATATTGTTAGTTAGTTAGAGTTAATTGTAATTTTAGTTAGTAGAGAAGTTAATTAGAGTTAACTAAGCGATTAACAGAGATTATAAAAAATCCCTTAGCTCGTGGTATAAAATCTCCGTACGCATCTTTCAATATGAATAATCACTTTCATTTTCATTATGCCTGAGATTAACTTCAGCATGGTATCAGTCGCTGGAAAATCCCATTTCTATTGATCTCGATTTGTTTTCTTTTTTTCTTCGATCATGGCTGAGCGATCTTTGTCCCCATCTCTCTTCCTATTCGTTTGGATCGATCCAATTTTGCCTATTGGAAAGCTCAAATCCTATCCACTATTTGTGCTCGTGGCTTTAAGGAGTATCTGCTTGATTCTATGGCACCGACGAAGTTTTTAACCTCCATCGGTGCCGGACAAGCCGTGCCGGAGATCAATCTGGCCTATACTCACTGGATGCGTACCGATCAACTCATTCTTAGCTGGATGCTTGCTTCAATTACAGAATCCATGTTAGGTCATCCCACACGATGCTCTTGCTCTGCTGAGGTTTGGTCTATCCTTACTCAACTTTTTCAAACTCAATCAAAGGCTCGTGTTCTCCATCTGAAATTTCAATTGCAAACTCTTAAAAAGGGTGACCTCTCCATTGATGATTATATTCTGAAAATGAGGTCTATTGTTGATGAACTTCAATCTGTTGGTCATCGTGTTACTGATGATGAGTTAGCTATGCATATTCTTGGTGGTTTGGGTGCTGACTATGAGTCTGTTGTCGTTAATATCACTTCTCGGTTGGACTCTATTTCTCTACCTGAAATGTAGTTCTCTTTACAGACTCATGAAATGAGGCTTGCTAGTCACACTCCTGTCACCCCTGCTGCATTTCCTGTTACTGCTTCTTCTCAGTTTTCTGAAAATTAGCTTCTGGCTAACATAGCTCACTCCCTAGGTGGTTCTTTCAGAGGCTGTGGTCGTGGCTGTTCTCGTGGCTGTGGTTCCTTCTCTGGTCGATTTTATAAGAACAATGACAGAATCATTTGTCAACTGTGTGGTAAAGCTAACCATGTGGCCTTAAAGTGTTACAGGAGATTCGACATAAGCTTTACAGGCAGGATGTTGCTCCTTCATCTCCTCATGCCTATAGCAGTGGTTCTGGCACTTCTGCTCCCTCTGAAACATCTTCTACCACAACTGATTCTAACTTGTACTTTGATAGTGGGGTTACAAATCATTTAACCACTAACCTTGAAAATCTTTCTCTTCAGGCTGTTCCATATCAAGGCTATGACAAGGTCACATTAGGTAATGGCTCTTCTCTTCCAATATCTCATGTTGGCTCCTCTTCTATTCCTACTCCTCATGCATATCCTCTTTTACTCAACAATATTCTTCTTGTTCCCCATATTACTAAGAATCTTCTCAGCATTTCTCAACTTACCAAAGATAACCATGTTCTTATTGAGTTTCACTCTACTTTCTGTCTTGTGAAGGACAAGAAAACTCATCAAGTCCTATTGGAAGGTCAGCTTAAGGATGGCTTATATCAGCTTGACCTATCCAAGTCTTCTACTCTTTTTTCTTCTGTTTTGCAAAAGCATAGTGCTCAATCTTGTTCTTCCCCTTGTACTTCATTTCCTATGGCAAATGTAATAACTCTTGATGTACTTAATATTTGGCACAGAAAACGTGGACATCCTCGTGATAATGCTCTGAGAAATGTACTAAATGGCTTGCACTTAACCATTACTTCTGTTCTTCCTTTTTGTGATGCTTGCAAACTTCGTGAACTCCATCAAAAGCATTTTGCTTCTCAACCAACTAAGACCTCTAAACCTTTTGAACTTGTTCATTCTGACATTTGGGAACCTTCTCACATCATTTCTGTTGCTGGCTATAAATATTACATGCATTTCATTGATGACTTCACCAGATTTACCTGGATTTTTCCTTTAAAAGAAAAATTCGAGGTTGCAGCTATTTTTCAACAATTTTCTAAGTATGTGCATACTCACTTTAATGCTTCCATCAAGTGTCTTCAAACTGATAGGGGAGAAGAATACATATCATTAGTTCCTATTCTCAAAAACCTTGGCATTCTTTTTAGGCATCCATGTCAACATGTTCACCAACAAAATGGAAAATCTGAAAGAAAGCATCTTCATATTGTTGAAATGGGCTTAGCTTTATTAGCTTAGACTAAGTTACCCCTAAAGTTTTGGTGAGATGCTTTTCACACTATTGTTTATACACTCAATAGATTACCTACTCTTGTCTTACACAATTCTTTCCCTTTTCAAAAACTCTTCAATACCTCTCCTGATTTTTCCTTTTGAAGCCTTTTGGTTGCTCTTGTTTTTCTTATCTTAGTGCTGGAACACGCCGACGAGGCGGTCCTTCCCACGGATCGATATCAGATACCAAACACGTACATACATGATTTCGAATAACCCTAGGCATGCTCCTAAAAGACAAACAGAGAATTACCTTGAAAAGGAGGTTTGATTCGATCTGAGCGACCTTCTAGTATGTGTCCCCACCACGCTTGGACGCCGGATGGACGACGATCCTCCAAACGGTTGAAAGAAGCAGACTGCCCTCGTCTTTCTCTAACCCTTCTCGTTACTCTCTCCACGATGGTGGCTGGAGTGTCTCACGAAATTGCTAGGGTTTAGAACGTGGGAGGTCCCCTCCTTTCATAGAGGTCCTTGGGCCAGACTAGGGATCTCTTAGAAGGTATAGGTTTGGGCTCCCTACAGGCCCAAATTCCTATGTTCAGCCCAGAACACAATTTGGCCCGTAAATATTAATTCATTCCACTAGAGAATTAATATTGCACTCCCGTCCTATCCCGAAATGAATCAGGGCTTCTATTAGACTCGATATAAATCCCCGTGTTTAAGATATCGCACGTCCATTAATTTTTAAAGCTTCTGAATGCTTTAATTAATCAATATCTTTTATTCCTTAAGTAGTACCACTCAACCTTATTATCGTACGGATTAAATCCACCTGCAGGGTTTATACGATAATCCTTATGAGTTCCTTAAGGGGACGCCATCAACCAGGATGTCCAGGACACGGTGCCCTAATGCCAATAAATAGATATCATGCAGATAATGTTGTTACCTAAGATACAGAACATATTGAACCAATACTTGGCTCTCACCCATTGTAAATCAAAGTAACAAACAAATATCCCACATATCTAAGTATCACAATTAGGGTTAAGAATTAGTAGAGTCACCGAGACCTAGGTTCTTCATGATAGTCAAAACAGAAGAACACGTCTCAACTGTGATCCATTCAATGCGACGCAGCGCACTAGTATAAACCAATAGCCAAGACAAGCTATATCCAGTTTATACTACAACCTAAATCGATAGTCATGTCCATAACTATCTCAGTTGTGAATACCATTTATATCTTATAAGGAACCGACAATGTAATCTTCTGTGTGACTACTAACACACCACATTGTCTACAATATAAGATAAATGGACATTTAGCATACAAGCAATCATAAAGAATGCAACAATGTGAAAACATTTATTTCAGTCGAATGGGAAATCGAATAAATACAATCCAAAAGCTCACATAAAAGTTTGCTTTACTGTATACCCCAACAATCTCCCACTTATACTAAAGCTAAGCTTTTAGTATATAAACACATGTCATAACAATTCTTCCACTTATACTCAAAGTCTAGCTGCCACACATCGTAAACCAAGACCCTCTACGTGTTTCTCGAAGACATTGACAGTCAGAGTCTTCGTGAAAGGATCAGCTAGGTTATCCAACGATGCTATCTTCGTCACAACTACATCTCCTCGTTTCACGATCTCTCGTATAAGGTGGTACTTTCTCTCGATGTGTTTCCTGGCCTTATGTGCTCGGGGTTCTCTCGAGTTTGCGATTACACCAGCGTTGTCACAATAAATTGTGATACACCTAGGCACACTCGAAGATACCCCTAAGTCCAGTAAGAAGCTCCTGAGCCAAACAGCCTCCTTTGTTGCTTCTGAAGCAACAACGTATTCGGCTTCCATGGTAGAATCTGCGATGCATTTCTGCTTCACACTCCTCCATGAGATTGCTCCGCCTCCCATCATAAACACATAACCCGAGGTCGACTTTCTCTTAATCGATCAGCTTGGAAATTAGAATCTGTGTAACCCAAAGGAGTTAGACCGTCTGACTGGTAAACAAGCATATCATCCCGAGTTCTTTTCAGATACTTGAGAAGATGCTTTACCGCAATCCAGTGTCCTTAACCAGGGTTAGACTGATATCTCGCAACCATGACAACCGCATAGCAAATATCAGGTCTCGTGCACAGCATGGCATACATAAGGCTTCTTACAGCTGAAGCAAAAGGAACCTTAGCCATTTCCTCTATCTCCTTTTGTGTCTTCGGACACATATCCTTCGATAGAGAAACTCCATGCCGAAAAGGTAGCAACCCTTTCTTGGAGTTCTGCATGCTGAAACGAGCAATCACAGTATCAATGTAAGCAGCTTGAGATAGACACAACATTCTCTTCTTCCTGTCACGAATGACCTTGATTCCAAGAATGTACGATGCCTCACCCAAGTCCTTCATTTAAAACTGTTCTAAAAGCCATACCTTTACGTCTGACAAAATCTTGACATCGTTACCGATGAGAAGAATATCATCTACATATAGTACTAAGAATACCACTACGTTTCCGTTGCTCTTTTCGTATACACAACTTTCGTCTTGACATTGATCAATTCCATAGGACTTGATCACCTCGTCAAAACGAATATTCCAAGACCTAGAAGCTTGTTTTAGTCCATAAAGAGACTTCTTTAGCTTTCATACCCGATGCTCTTGGCCTTTCTTCACATAACCCTCGGGTTTCTGCATATAGATGTCTTCATCCAAGTTTCCGTTAAGGAAAGCTGTCTTGACATCCATTTGCCAAACCTCATAGTCCATGTGACTTGCTATGGATAACAGAATCCGGATCGACTTAAGCATGGCTACCGGTGAGAAGGTCTCATCATAATCGA
Source organism: Striga hermonthica (assembly GCA_902706635.1). Taxonomy (NCBI): domain Eukaryota; kingdom Viridiplantae; phylum Streptophyta; class Magnoliopsida; order Lamiales; family Orobanchaceae; genus Striga; species Striga hermonthica. The sequence goes on along the minus strand of CACSLK010028053.1, from coordinate 8,655,558 downwards.
TTCCGTCTTTCTGAGTGAAACCCTTCGTAACCAGCCGTGCTTTGAAGAAAATAACCTTCCCGTCAGATCCTCTCTTACGCCTATAGACCCATTTGCACCCAATGGCTTTCTTTCCTTCAGGAAGGTCCCTAAGGTCGTATACATCCATAGCATCTATAGATTCAATCTCAGAATCCATAGATTTTTTCCAAGAATCTGTATCTACGTCTTGGATTGCCTCATTGTAGGTCCAGGGATCACTATCATGCTCTTCACTTGGTATCAAGTCTGAAGACTCTTCCACAAACATGAAACGATCGGGCTGACGAACAACCCTCCCACTACGACGAGGCAATTCAGGTGTAAATACATCAGAGTCAACACATTCTGCAGTCTCTTGTGGTATATCCTCTTGCACACTCGGTATGCCATTGTCTGCCCTTAACTCTTTGAGAATAATCTCACTCTTGGACTTATGCTCACTCATATAGTCATCCTCTAAAAATCGGGCATTGGTGTTAACCACTACCCTCTGATCTTTAGGACAATAAAAGTAACCACCTCTTGTTCCCTTTGCGTAACCTACAAACAGCCGTACTTCTGTTCTAGGTGCCAACTTATCAGCTTCCTTATCCAACACATGTGCTGGGAAACCCCAAATCCGAATGTGGTTTAAACTGGGCTTGTGCCCGGATCACAATTCTATTGGAGTTTTCGGAACTGATATAGAAGGTACAAAGTTAAGAAGGTAAGCCGCCGTTTCCAAGGCATATCCCCAAAACGAGGTAGTAATGAAGCATAGCTCATCATCGATCTCACCATTTTCAACAGAGTCATATTCCTTCTCTCTGCTGCGCCATTCTGTTGGGGAGTACCAGGCACAGTCAGCTGGGATACAATCCCATTCTCTAATAAGTATTGCCTAAATTCATTGCTAAGGTATTCGCCACCACGATCAGATTGCAGTGACTTGATACTTTTCCCTTGACGGTTCTCTGCTTCTGCCTTGAATTCTCTGAACTTGTCAAAGCATTCAGACTTGCGGTGCATCAAATAAATGTACCCATATCTTGAGTAATCGTCAATGAAAGTAACGAAATACTCAAAACCACCTCTAGCTTGAATAGACATTGGCCCACACAAATCAGAGTGAATAAATTCCAACACATCATTGGACCTATTACCCTTGGCCTTAAAAGGCCTAGAAGTCATCTTGCCTTCCAAACAGGATTCGCAGACTGGAAATGGTTCAACTTGGAAAGATTCCAAGAAGCCATTACCTACCAGCCTTTGGATCCACCTTAGATTGACATGACCCAACCTTAGGTGCCAAAGATATGTCTAATTCGACTGAAATTAAAACAGCTTCGAAACTAAAATTAAATTCTTTCAAAAACGCGGCACGTACAAAACGTTCTTTAATACTAAAACAGAATCAGAAAAAGATAAGTGCACATCTCCCACTGCAACCACCGCCACTCGTGTAGCGTTGCCCAAGCTGATGGTAATCTCGCCCTCACTGAGATGCCTTCTTTGCAGAAACCCCTGCAAAGTATAACAAACATGATCAGTGGCTCCTGTATCTACTACCCAAGAACTAGTAGAACAAGCCGCAAAGCATGTTTCGACAACTAAAGCAAGAGACGTACTAGGAGCGTTCTTAAGGGGACAATCTGACTTCCAATGTCCAGTCTTGTTGCACTTGAAGCACTTGCCTTTCGACTTCACCACGCCACCAGAAGGCGCTACCGCTTTGCTCCCACCACTCCCACTGCTCCCACTGGTTCCACCACTCTTTTTCTGCACTTTCTTTTTCTTCTTCCCGCCTTTCGACGAAGAAGGTCCAGCTTATACAGAAACATGAGCCTGTGGTCCCCTTCCCATAAGACCCTCCGCTGCAACCAAGTCCGTAAGAAGCTCGGCTAGAGTATAGCCCTTCTTATTTATGATTGCATTCAGGCGGAATTTCTCATAGGACTTCAGGAGCGAGTGCAGGATGATATCAATCTTGGCTTCGCCATCGATATTTCCTCCGAGCACATCTATCTCATTCAGATATTCCATCATCTTGAGAACATGCTCTCACACAGAAGCTCCCTCTGGCATGATAGAAGACATAATCTTCCTCATAGCCTCAAACCGAGCAGCCCTATCTTGCTCACCAAAGAGTTCCTTGAGGCTCAACATCATGTCAGCAGCAGTAGGCATGGTGTGATGCTGTTGTTGCAAAACATTTGACATAGATGCCAAGATGTAGCAACAAGCCATCTCATCAGCCTTATGCCACTTCCGATGAGCCTCCCTTTCCTCTTCAGTAGATTGGGCGCTCAAAGGAGCAGGAGCAGGAGTGGTGAGCACAAACTTGTACTGATCAGCAACAAGGACAATATCCAGATTTCTCTTCCAGTCCAAATAATTGGACCAGTAAGCTTGTTTTGATTGAGAATGACCATAAGCGGATTGAATGACATGATGAATAACTGAAATAAATATGCAAACACGTATGCAATAATTCACATAAATTTGAAGCAAAAAATATGGAAACCTTCAAAAACCATTATTTAATGCAACCTTCGACAACTTAACGAACACACATGCAAGCCACGTTGGGTGGACGTTTACACATATTACAATTAAGCAGACACCCAGTCATTAATCTCAATTGCACGCCAACCTGTCCTTATGGCGAATGAAATTAATAGTCCAAATTTTTTAACACTGGCCATGTGAATTAAAACAGGGATTCCGTTGGGGAGTTATATTAAAATTCACATCGAAGTGATGACCACAATTTAACCCCAAGAACAATCATCCACAATTGATGAACCTACCGATGGGGAAGACACATCGCTTGTAAATTATTTTTTATGGTTATCTCGAAATAATCTTTACCGGTGAGCTTATGAATGACACTATCCGTTAGAGAGAAGACCCCATGGGTGACGCGTATGCCACTCACTTCACCTAAAGGTTAAGTCGTTTGAATAGAAGTCTTATCTAGTAAGCTCGTGAATGTCGCATCCGTTACGGGTGATAAGTCAAAAATATGTGTCGATTTATTGGATTAATTTGGGATTTATATTATATATGGGAGTTCAATTGACATATGTTTGACATTATCTTGTATTTGCGAGTGCAAACTACCAGTTTTTGAATTTATGTGTAGAACGATGACTTTTGTGCACTTGGAAAATTGGGTTTAAAGTCCCAGCCGCTAGAACTAACATGGCAGTGTCAGTTTTACAATGAATTGCAACATGGCCATGTTGGTCTTATTCAGGAACAGATTTCTCAAATTGGGCCTAATTCAACGATTAAGCCCAACAAGAATATTTAACCTCTTATACCAGCCGCAAGCAGGAAAACAGAACGGATCTGCTAGGGATCGGCTGGGAGCAGACTCACGCAGCATAGACAGCACACAGCGGCTCTCTCTTCTTTTCTTTTTCTTCATTATTTTTTTCTTTTGATTTTATCTTAGATTATGATAGCCCTACGCGGCTAATTTATCTTTGTCTTGGTTGAAAACGATTGAAACCCCAGACCTACTATTGTGAGATCGAATTAGTTGTTATTCCAATTCATATATTTTCGCATCAATGTTTCGTGTGCATATGTTTATGATTGTTATGCTTAGGTGATAGATTGGCAACCTATTATTCTATGCTTATGATCTATTGCTTGATTGATACTTGAGTCGAATTTAGATCATGTGGCTTTCCATAGAAGCAACTAAGATAGATAATTGACCGGATTTAGGCGTTGTCGTTCTTAGGCAAAACAATTGAACAAGTTGATATTTAACGGATTAGTTATTTATTGCTTGGATTGTCGGTCTCTTGTATTTAATGCTATTGCTAGAATAATTCTTCACGATGTTGGGAGTTAACTAGTTATAAGAGTCTCGTAGAAAGATTTATTTTGCGTGACTAATTTATAAAATAGAATTTATATTCAACGACAGTTGCGTGGATTGGGAATTTATATTTTTGCATCAATGATCAGTGGGACAGTTTAGGGTAGAAATCAATTCAACCAAGGCAAATTCATATTATATTTATTTTTGTTTATTTACTTTTATTTTATTATTATTTTTATTTAGTGTTTGATAGGTAATTTCTAGTTTAGTTAGATCACCAATTCAAATTCCCCCC
>CACSLK010028053.1:8636963-8651411 GCA_902706635.1 Striga hermonthica | reverse complement strand
TTGCTCACATATTTGATAGATTTGTTTACTTCTCCCCGTGGATACGATCCTTGCTCACGCTACTACATATTTTTAAGCAAGGTTAATTTGGGGTGCCTACGACAGAACGACCAAATTTTGGCGCCGTTGCCGGGGAGTATTTAAATTGAATCTTTGACTTTGTGATTGTGTATTATTATTATTATTATTATTATTATTATTATTATTATTATTATTATTATTATTATTATTTGTTTTTTTTCTCTTTTATTTGTTTTTCTATTTTCACTTTTGAGGAGCAATACCAACTTGTGGAAACGAGCAGGAGGAATTTTAGGAGATTTGGTTTGGTCCAAGAAGACATACGGTGGAGTTAGTATGGAGGAGTTTTTGGATGCATTAACAGCATATGTTCATCGACGGGCTGCTGAAAATATGAGGTCGGTGAAGCCTTGCAAAATATGTGCCACCACAGCCCATGACATTGACTCTTGTCCCATGTTGGATCAAGATGGAAGGATTATAAGAGGATGTACTACAAGTGGTAGTATTGTGAGCTTTGGTACATACCAACCATATGATCCTTTCTCCAGCATATATGATTTTGGTTGGGCCGATCAGTCAGATCGTTTTGACTCAGGCATGCGCTATGATTTTGAGAACCTAGATGGGGGATTTCAAGAGGAAACTAGCTTTTTCATGAGAGAACAACTGTTTATGCAACACTCGAATGGAGATTCTAGTATGGCACTTGAAGAAATTATCGAGCAGTTGACTTCTAGTACTCTCGAATTTCAATAGAAAACCTTGACGAGCATACAAAATTTGGAGAAGCAAATAAATCAGTTAGCCGTGAGTGTTAATCGTTTGGAGGCTCTATCCGGTGGAATATCTTCGTCCGAACCTGAGGTAAAACATCTAAATGTGAGTACCATGTTCTTGCTAAATGATGAAGAACAAGAGACATCTGGAAGAAAGGTGTTGGGAGATCTTTCTGAAGTAGCAGGTGAAAAGGAATTCACTGATGCCCAACATGGCCATGTTGCTGACCATGTTCCTAGAGATGTTGAACTGGGCGTAGAGTCAGAAGACGATTTCATACCTGCTACAGAAAACGAAGAAGTGAAGCCTGAACTACAACATGGCCATGTCACTGATCATGTTCATTGTGATGTTGCTAATATGACTATAGAATTTGTGGCTGACAAGAACGAGAAGTAAAAGGATGTCACTTGTTATCCCGAGTATAAGTTGGTACATTCTTATCTCTTCGCTTCTTTTCCCTATGTGAATGATGGGTACACCAGATACATATATGGAACATTTCGAAGATACGAGGATTTTTTCTGGCTTACAAAAGAAGGTGGTGGACTCATGGCATGTTTGGGAGAATTAAGGCCCATGCTCGACCACATCAGATGCATCTTTTATGGAGAACGTGAGAAATTAAGGTTCAACGATAGGCCTCTAAAAATGCAGTCTGGTGTCTCTAAGAAGAATGAAGTATATGGACTTTATGGGTTTCTTGGACGAATAGGAGCGCTCATAGCATCTCTAAGACCCATCCCAAAACCTCCTTGGCGAATATATTTGTGAGTTTCTCTACCTAGCATACATATACATACTCTTCATGATTTTGCACTCATTATGATATATTTTTAAGGACTTAAGCTTGGGGATGTATGTGTGTTATGCTTGGTACCGATTATATAGTATTGCATTAGTATTCATGTAGGTTGCATTTAGGTTTTATCATAAATTTTTAGTTTGGTTCTAGTAGAAGTAAAGCAGTCACTGCATGAGTGCTTGATGTCTAATAGTATTGAGTCTTATCTTTTATTTCTCTTGTGGTTATTATTGATTCGACTGGTGCCAATTCGTCAAACGTAATTTTTGATGTGTGCAAAAATAATTTTGGAGTCCTTGTTACAGCATGGTGAATAATTTTTCTTGATGATCACGTGATGGACGAATGCATGAATTAACACTTATTACCTTTTGTTGGTGAGATTTGAGCCTATGAGCATACATTGAATACCATGCTTGGTTTTCTTGAATGTGTGATGTCTCGACTAGTTGGTTTTTTTTGAACTTGATTTGCTATGCATGTCTATGTTTACATCTTTGATGAAATTGGATGCATGAAATCAAAATAAGGGTACTTAGGACTAACCTTTTCTTTTTATCGCCTCTCTTTTGAAGCATACCCTTTTTCATTAAACCACTAGTAAGCCACTTTGAGCCTTGGCCTTTTCTTTGATTTATAATCATGCTACAAGCTAATATCTTCCTTTTTTTATACCATCTTTTGAACCTTTAATCGAAGCATTTTTACTAATTTCCTTTAGTTGAAGAAGAGCTTATGGTCTTATATTTGATCGTGCGTTGTACGTAGTTTAGCCATTCGACATTTGTTAGTTTATCTTCTGTTAGTTTATCTTCTGTTCAACCAAAAAAAAAAAATCTGAAAAACAAGTTGAAAAAAAAAGAAAAAAATGTGGTAAGAGCATTGTTTTAGGTTATTTGTTGTGTTGGATGCATATTGAGATCGCATGATTGGCTTGCTTTACATTTCGGTTAAGCTCGATTTATGAAGGTTTTGTATAATTGCTTCGATTCCATTAATCTACATCTTTCTTATCCCACCTTAACCTACATCTTTCTTATCCCACCTTACCCTAAATATCATTACAACCCAGTTTTAACCCTTTGATTTTTTGTTTATTCTTATTCATTTGGGTGGTTGGACGTGATATCTTTGCAAGCTTATGGTAAAAATCTTCGATGTCTTGACTTGAGCGTACACTTAACATCTAGCCTATACACTTTGAGTGCAAGAGTGAATCTCGTGAGAAGTTTTGATTTCATGTGTTTTAAGTTATGTGATTGTTGAGTTTATTTTTCATTTTTGTTGGTTGATGGGGACTCGGCTCTTGTGTTTGTTGCATGCAAAATATTTTGAGTTGGCACTAGAAGATAGATGGTGACCATGAGATGAGATGGTGGATTTCACTTGATACTTGAGGACAAGTATCGGTTTAAGCTTGGGGATGTTTGATAAGCCAAAAATATGTGTCGATTTATTGGATTAATTTGGGATTTATATTATATATGGGAGTTCAATTGACATATGTTTGACATTATCTTGTATTTTCGAGTGTAAACTACCGGTTTTTGAATTTATGTGCAGAATGATGACTTTTGTGCACTTGGAAAATTGGGTTTAAAGTCCCAGCCGCTAGAACTAACATGGCAGTGTCAGTTTTACAATGAATTGCAACATGGCCATGTTGGTCTTATTCAGGAACAGATTTCTCAAATTGGGCCTAATTCAACGATTAAGCCCAACAAGAATATTTAACCTCTTATACCAGCCGCAAGCAGGAAAACAGAACGGATCTGCTAGGGATCGGCTGGGAGCAGACTCACGCAGCATAGACAGCACACAGCGGCTCTCTCTTCTTTTCTTTTTCTTCATTATTTTTTTCTTTTGATTTTATCTTAGATTATGATAGCCCTACGCGGCTAATTTATCTTTGTCTTGGTTGAAAACGATTGAAACCCCAGACCTACTATTGTGAGATCGAATTAGTTGTTATTCCAATTCATATATTTTCGCATCAATGTTTCGTGTGCATATGTTTATGATTGTTATGCTTAGGTGATAGATTGACAACCTATTATTCTATGTTTATGATCTATTGCTTGATTGATACTTGTGTCGGATTTAGATCATGTGTCTTTCGCTAGAAGCAACTAAGATAGATAATTGACCGGATTTAGGCGTTGTCGTTCTTAGGCAAAACAATTGAACAAGTTGATATTTAACGGATTAGTTATTTATTGCTTGGATTGTCGGTCTCTTGTATTTAATGCTATTGCTAGAATAATTCTTCACGATGTTGGGAGTTAACTAGTTATAAGAGTCTCGTAGAAGGATTTATTTTGCGTGACTAATTTAAGAGATAGAATTTATATTCAACGACAGTTGCGTGGATTGTGAATTTATATTTTTGCATCAATGATCAGTGGGACAGTCTAGAGTAGGAATCAATTCAACCAAGGCAAATTCATATTATATTTATTTTTGTTTATTTATTTTTATTTAGTGTTTGATAGGTAATTTCTAGTTTAGTTAGATCATCAATTCAAATTCCCCCCNAAATTCCCCCCTCTTTGATCACATAGTTGATAGATTTGTTTAATTCTCCCCGTGGATACGATCCTTGCTCACGCTACTACATATTTTTAAGCAAGGTTAATTTGGGGTGCCTACGACAGCACGACCAGGGGAGACTCCCAGGGTCCCGCGAGCGACAAACACCTTACTTAAAGACCAATTGTGGAGGCCAAATGAATTAATTAAAATTCATATTAAACTCACTTAGTCATTTTTACTTGAAGGTTTTTAACAGCATGCAATAAGAAATAATAAAATTCCTATCATGCTCCTAATACGCAAATCACATAAATCCTAGCATGCTCCTAAAATTCAAAACAAAAGCAATAACAGCTTTCTATAGCACCTATTCACATAATTTCTAGCATGCCAAAATTTGATTTAAATCAGCTAGACACATAATCAAATAAACTTGCTCTAGCAAAATTAAATCGGCATCCACAAAGCGATAAAAAATGCGAAAATTAAAACACATCTATCGCAGCCCATTTAAAACCAACTACTAATAGCCTATCAAAAACTATTACAAGATTCAGCAAGGTCATGGATGAACACACGAATTGGCATCTCGCATAAATCGGGTCATTCACGCAATATCGACACCCACCGATGGAAAAGGGCCGAAAACTTCATCTAGACGATTGAAAATGCCCCCGGTGAATGCTGAAACCCTAGCCGCCGCCTCCAGGTTGATCATCTTCATCACGTTCGACTTTGAACACAAAATTACAGCAAAAATCGAACAAGAACAGCCCTACTACAGTCTATAAAATCGCCTATACTACCCACACTTATTATCTGGTGGGAAAAACGATTACAACAATACACAAGGGCTGCGATAGACACCATCCAGAAGCATAAACGAGATAAACAATCATCTATACCATGAACATGGCTGAAAATGAATAAACGAATAAACGAAATCAACTACATGTTCCAGGCAGAGCCGATAATCTATGAAACTGAGGCTTTGATACCAATTGCTGGAACACGCCGACGAGGCGGTCCTTCCCACTGATCGATATTGGATACCAAACACGTACATACATGATTTCGAATAACCCTAGGCATGCTCCTAAAGGACGAACAGAGAATTACCTTGAAAAGGAGGTTTGATTCGATCTGAGCGACCTTCTAGTATGTGTCCCGACCATGCTTGGACGTCGGATGGACGACGATCCTACAAACGGTTGAAAGAAGCAGACTGCCCTCGTCTTTCTCTAACCCTTCTCGTTACTCTCTCCACGATGGTGGCTGGAGTGTCTCACGAAATTGCTAGGGTTTAGAACGTGGGAGGTCCCCTCCTTTTATAGAGGTCCTTGGGCCAGACTAGGGATCTCTTAGAAGGTATAGGGTTTAAGCTCCCTACAGGCCCAAATTCATATGTGCAGCCCAGAACACAATTTGGCCCGTAAATATTAATTCTTTCCACTAGAGAATTAATATTGCACTCCCGTCCTATCCCGAAATGAATCAGGGCTTCTATTAGACTCGATATAATTCCTCGTGTTTAAGATATCGCACGTCCATTAATTATTAAAGCTTCTGACTGCTTTAATTAATCAATATCTTTTATTCCTTAAGTAGTACCACTCAACCTTATTATCGTACGGATTAAATCCACCTGTATGGTTTATACGATAATCCTTATGAGTTCCTCAAGGGGACGTCATCAACCTGGATGTCCAGGACACGGTGCCCTAATGCCAATAAATAGATATCATGCAGATAATGTTGTTACCCAAGATACAGAACATATTGAACCAATAATTGGCTCTCACCCATTGTAAATCAAAGTAACAAACAAATATCCCACATATCTAAGTATCACAATTAGGGTTAAAAATTAGTAGAGTCACCGAGACCTAGGTTCTTCATGATAGTCAGAACAAAAGAACACATCTCAACTGTGATCCATTCAATGCGACGCAGTGCACTAGTATAAACCAATAGCCAAGACAAGCTACATCCAGTTTATACTACAACCTAAACCGATAGTCATGTCCATAACTATCTCAGTTGTGAATACCATTTATATCTTATAAGGGACCGACAATGTAATCTTCTGTGTGACTACTAACACACCACATTGTCTACAATATAAGATAATTGGACATTTAGCATACAAGCAATCATAAAGAATGCAACAATGTGAAAACATTTATTTCAGTCGAATGGGAAATCGAATAAATACAATCCAAAAGCTCACATAAAAGTTTGCTTTACTATATACCCCAACACTTATGCCTTACAACTCTAACAAGTTTCAATATAGAAGCTCCAAATGCATCTTTCTTGGATACAATAACCAACACAAAGGCTACAAATGTCTAAGTTCAGATGGCAGGTTGTACATTGCCATAACAGTCTCCTTCAATGAATCTGAATTTCCTTTTCCCTCTATTTTTGGTTCTTCCAATTCAAAAGTAACTTTTTTCTCTCCTTCTTTGCCTGTTGTTTTTCCTCATGTTTCTACTTCTCATACACATCCTCTCATGTGCCATCTACTTCTCAGTCTCAACAACCTCATTCTCCTTCTTCAATTTCTTCATCACCATCTTCTGCCTCTGAAATTCCTTTTATATGTTCAACTCCAAATTTATCCTTCCTCATCTTCTTTTCTTGTTCTTTCTTCTTCTCAAACTTCTCACCCCATGATCACTAGATCCAAAGCAGGGATTTTTAAACCCAAAACATTTTCTGCAGTCCTTATTTCCTTGCCTTTATTAGAGCCACTTACTGTGTCTGAGGTTTTGTTTAAGCCTCCTTAGTTTGCTGCCATGAAGGCTGAATTTCAGGCCTTAATCAACAATGGCACATGGGTTTTAGTTGAACCCTCTCCTAATATGAAGGTTATTAGCAATAAATGGGTCTTTAGAACAAAATACAACCTTGATATAGCCACACTGGCTCATAACGGTCCATATCATCACGGCTCAGAGATTATCAAGTCGACTTTAGCAAAGTCGACTCTGCCAATAAGGCTCTTCATGATACTCACGGTCAAGGATCCCAATACTCGTCTAAGTCGACGTACACATGTCGACTAACATAAGTTGATTTCCTCTAGGACGATGGTCAGACGTATCAGGATCCATTAGCGGTTGAATACGATCCAGTCGACTCGAGTCGATATCTCAGGTCGATTGAAGGGATCTCACAGTTCATAGATCTCGACAGCTTTGATACACCTCAGCATATCGAGGGAAAGTTAAGGATAAGGGAAGCTAAGGAAGGATCTAGATGCTGACTAGGAAATGGGCAGAATGCGAACCGACCAGGGTATTTTGGACATTTCCAGTAAGTCGGCCGGGGCACTTTGGGGACTTCAGGTAAATTTTGCACTTCTATATAAAGGAACTGAGGTAATCCCAAAACCCTAACTCCCATTCATTCCATATTCTTCTCATTACTGCTGCTGCTCTCTTCAGAGCTTTACACCTAGCTTTGATCTATTTCCGATGGCTGAGAAGGAAGGAGTGCAGAAAAACTCGAATGAAGATTTCAGGGCAACATGGACTGACAAGCGACCTACGCCGATTCCCAGCCTTAGACCACCACTCCAGGTGCTGGGATTCCCATCTTTTGGGGCGCACGCGCCGTCAGGAGGGCGTATGGGAGAGGAGACGCCTATTACCCCACCCGGAGTCAAGATCCCGGTTCTCACCCAGGGGGAGGCCAGTCACGTGAAGGACACGAGCGGAGAAGTGGATGGTCACGCATCGACCGAAATATCTTTAAGGTTGGGGAGGCAACCTGGGCAACCTGATCAGGAGACAAGGCCACCGCTCCAAGTCGAGGAACAAACGCTGACCGTGACGAGAAGCGAGATGCAGAGAATGATCGCGGAGGAAGTAGTGGCCCAACTCAAACAGACGCCAGTCGAACAACCAAGGGTCGAACGGCCCAGGATCGAACAAGCAAGGGTCGAGCAGCCTCAAAATGAACAGCAACCCCTTGAGCGCGAGCAACAGGCGCAATCACATGAGAGGCAGAACAGGAGGGTAGACGAAGAAGAGTCCTCTGTCAGAACTGTTAATCCACAAGCCAGAAACGATACCCTGGAGCAGCTGTTAGCGCAGGTCCGAGACTTGCAGGCTCGAGTGGAAGGAAGAAAAACGGGAAGCTCGAGGGGACACCCTTTTTCGCAACATATCCTAGATGCCGACTTGCCTCAGGGGTTCAGGGAGCTCAACATCTGGTACGACAGGTCGACTGATCCCTCTCGACATCTAAGGAGTTTCGAAAACATGGCAGTACTGCACCGTTATAACAACCCCGTTCAATGTCGAGCGTTCTTGACGACCCTGCGAGGACCAGCGCAGGATTGGTTTCACCAATTGGCCCCAGGAGCCATCAGGGACTTTGACGGATTTAGCTCGAGCTTCCTAAACCAATTCGCAAGTGTAAAAGCCCAAGAAAAGTCTTACCTTACTCTAATAGGTATGCAACAGAAAGAAGGGGAATCATTGAGGGATTATGTGGCAAGATACACACGGGCATGCGTCGACATCCCCTCGGCCACCGAGGAAATCAAGTCAGGAGGGCTCACTCGAGGGCTGCTCCCAGGGCTATGCAGAAACTCCCTAGCAAAGCGACCCGGGAGGACGTTCGACGAGGTGTTAGGGAGATGCGCCAAATACATGAATGTGGAAGAAGCTGAAGTGGATTTTCTGCAAGCAGCCAAGTCAAAAACTGAGCCTCGGGACGAGAAGAAGGATAAAAAGCCGGTCGCGACGACTGAAAGGAAGGGATTCTCGAGGTCTGAAAGAGAAGGACGATCAAGGGGATGGAGGACAACCCAATATACTCCCATGTTAGCTTCGAATGCAAGGATTCTCGAGGTTATGGAGAAAGAGATCCGTGACAATGTTGTCAGGTGGCCACGGACGAGAAAGGATGGGCCAACAAAGCCTAAAAGCGATCTGTATTGTCGATTTCATAAAGACTACGGCCATAATAACGATGAATGTCGGCACCTAAAAAATGAGATTGAGAGACTAATCAAAGCGGGCCATCTGAAGGAATTCATTTATAAGGATCGAGAGCGGACCAGTCGGCGCAGGGAGAGAAGCAAAAGCCCTCACAAGAGAGCAAGGACACCCGACAAGGAGGAGCTCCCTCAGAAAAGAGGGGTAATTCACATGATATTCGGGGGGCCGACTGATGGAGATTCAAATCGGGCCAGAAAAGCCTATGCTCGAGGACACCATGGAAAAATTGAGGTGCAATAGGTCGAGGAAAATGGTCCGGGGATGAATTTTGGACCAGCAGACATGGGAGAAGTCGAGAGACCTCACAACGATGCCCTAATGATCACAGCTCAGATATCGGGCTATGAAGTACAAAGAATCTTTGTCGACACAGGAAGCTCGGTGAACGTGATTTTTTACAATTGTCTTAAGCGGATGGAACTCGACATCGAACTCTCACCCCTACACACCTCACTTTTTGGATTTAACGGCTCGGAAGTCACACCCCTAGGAGAGACCACGCTCGCTATCGTCCTAGGGGAAGGTGACCTAAGGAAAGTGAAAATGGTACGATTTGTCGTAGTCGACGTCGAGTCAACTTATAATGTGATTCTGGGAAGGCCAGCGCTCAACACATTCCAAGCAGTAGTGTCAACCTACCATATGAAACTAAAATTCCCCGTGGGAGATCGGGGAGGCCAGAGGAGACCAGAGGCTGTCAAGAACCTGTTATCAGATTGCAGTAAGAACAAACCAACGGACGGAGGTGAAAGAAGGGAAAAAGCTGACGACAAGCGAAAAAAGACAAAGGGAGGGTGACCTCGAGCCACATGGAGAATTAATGGAAATTCAAATCGGGGAAAAAGAAGAACATACCACTAAAATTGGGCGAGAATTAGAAGATGAGTTGCGTCGACAGTTGGTGGGACTGCTGAAAGAATTTAGGGACATATTCGCTTTTTCCCCCAAAGAGTTAACGGGAATCAACCCCGATGTCATGGAGCATAAACTTAATGTCGACCCCCTCAAGAAACCTGTGAAGCAGCATCTCAGGCGTCACGGGGCAGAGATCGATAAAGCAATCGAGGTCAAGGTGGACAAGTTGCTGAAGGCCAAACATATCAAGGAAATTCAATTCCCCGAATGGATATCGAATACAGTGATGGTGAGAAAAGCGCTAAATAAATGGTGCATGTGCATCGATATTCGCGACTTAAATTTAGCCTGCCCAAAGGACCACTACCCCCTGCCTAGAATCGACCAGCTGGTCGACTCCACAGCTGGCTGTCAATTGCTAAGTATGATGGACGCGTCCCAGGGATATCACCAAATTCCGTTGGCTCCTAAGGATCAAAGCAAAGTTAGTTTCGTAACGAGCAAGGGGACATATTGCTATGTCGTCATGCCTTTTGGGCTTAAAAATGCGGGCGTAACATATCAGAGGTTGATGGATCGAATGTTCAAATCACAGATCGGACGAAATATGAAAGTTTATGTGGACGATATCTTGTGAAAAGTAGGTCCTCGATCTCGCATGTGGAGGATTTGAGGGAAACGTTTACGACATTAAGAACATTTGGAATGAAACTAAACCCGAGTAAGTGCGCCTTTGGAGTAAGGGCAGGATGATTCCTAGGCTATGTCGTAACTGAAAGAGGCATCGAAGTAAATAAAGACAAAGTGCAAGCCATACTCGACATGGCTCCGCCAAAGAGCCTTAGAGAAGTGCAAGTCCTGACAGGTCGAATTGCAGGTCTAAGTCGATTCATAGCTTGAGCTGCGGAAAGGAGTTTCTCATTCTTCAAGTTACTCAAGAAAAAAGCTTTTCAGTTGGGTGACGAGGCTCAGATGGCGTTTGAAAAGTTGAAGGAGTTTTTGAGCGAACTGCCATTGTTAACAAAGCCGGAGCCGGGCGACGAATTGGTGCTCTATATCTCGGTAGGAATCTTTTCTTTGAGTTCGGTATTACTGCGAGAAGCTGGAGGAGCCCAACAGCCAATCTATTATACAAGTCGAGTGCTTCAAGGTGCAAAAGCAAGATATTCCGAAGTCGAGAAGGCCGCATTAACATTGGTACTCACAGCCAGAAAATTAAGACCGTATTTCCTGAACCATGTGATAATAGTAAGGACAAATTTCCAGCCTCGGAGAGACCCTGGGTCGACCTACCGTGTCGGGTCGACTCGTAAAATGGGCAGTCGAACTTAGCGAATTTTCCATCAAATACGAACCTCGACGAGCTATAAAGGCCCAAACGCTAGCCGACTTTATTCAAGAAGGGACTAATGGGGCAAGCAAGAAATGGATGATGCACGTCGACGGGTCCTCATCAGCCAAGGGATCTGGTCTGGGAGTGACCCTGATATCCCCCGAAGGCGAACAGCTCG
This sequence comes from Striga hermonthica, assembly GCA_902706635.1. Taxonomy (NCBI): domain Eukaryota; kingdom Viridiplantae; phylum Streptophyta; class Magnoliopsida; order Lamiales; family Orobanchaceae; genus Striga; species Striga hermonthica. The sequence goes on along the minus strand of CACSLK010028053.1, from coordinate 8,639,892 downwards.
ACTTCGCCATCAGAATGGGGTTCAAAGCCTCAAACAATGAAGCGGAGTACGAGGCTCTAATTAAGGAAATCCAACTGGCAATCGGGGGCGGAGCGACGGAGATCATGGCACATTCTGACTCACAACTAGTTGTGGGGCAAGTATTGGGAAATTGCGAAATCAAAGAGGATCGGATGATAAAGTATGTCGAAGAAATTCAGAGACTAGTACAAGGCTTGGACAGCTTTGAGCTAACACAAGTACCCCGAGAAGAGAACAAGCGAGTTGACTGGCTCGCAAGAATTGTAAGTTCGAACGAAGGAAAAATGGGGAATCATATTACCACACTACACTTGGAAGGAAGTGTCCTAAGTGAGACAATGGAGGTCGACGAAAGCCAAGATTGGCGAAAAGCAATCCGCGAGCTATTACAAAGTCGGGTGCCAGAGGGAGATAAGCAGGAGGCTGAGAAAGCAGCCCGATATTTGAGTAAATATTTTGAGATCGAAGGAGTCTTGTATAAGAAATCGATGGTCGGGCCCCACTTGCGATGCGTTTCTGAAAAAGAAGGGGACCAGGTCTTGAAGGAAATCCACGAAGGGTGCTGCGGATCACATGTAGGATCACGAGCCCTAGCGGGCAAAGCCCTTCGAGCAGGCTATTATTGGCCCAAGATCCGAAAAGCAGCCGAACGATTAGTACAACGATGCGATAAATGCCAGCACCATGGTCAAATCCCCCACGTCCCAGCCGAAGCAATGACGACAATCAGCTGCCCGATCCCTTTTGCTCAATGGGGAATTGACTTGGTAGGACCATTGCCAATGGGAACGGGACAACGAAAATTTATGGTGGTTGCCGTCGACTACTTTAGCAAATGGGTAGAAGCAGAGCCTCTGGCAAAAATCACTGAAGATAAAATGATACATTTCATGTTCAATAACATCTGTTGTCGATTCGGAATCCCATAGATCTTGATTTCGGATAATGGGACGCAATTTCAGGGAAAGCGGATCCAGGCATGGTGTGTCGACATGGGGATCAAGCAGCGGTTCGCCTCAGTCGCACACCCTCAAGCGAATGGCCAAGTCGAAGTGACAAATAGAACCATCTTGCAAGGGCTAAAGAAAAGACTAGAAAAAGCATCTGGTGCCTGGGTCGACGAGCTGACGGCGGTCCTATGGGCCTATAGGACGACCCCAAGAAGTTCAACAGGGCAGTCACCATTCCACATGGTTTACGGAAGGAACGCTCTATTGATCATCGACGTCGGATGAGAATCACACAGGTCGACATTCTACAAAGAGAGGACCAATGAAGAGCTAGCAAAAGAAGCCCTCGACATGATAGAAGAAGTGCGAGATGAAGCTTGGCTGCGATCCGTAGAGTACAAACAGAAGATGCGTGCGGCCTTTAACAAGAAGGTCTACACCCAACGATTTCAAGTAGGAGACCTCGTCCTCAAGCGAGCAGATGCCCTCAAACATGTCGGGAAGCTTGAAGCCAACTGGGAAGGACCTTACACCATCACCAAGGTACTCGAAAGAGGCGCATACGAACTCGAAGATGGCGAAGGACGACAGTTGCCGCGATCCTGGCACGTGATTCATCTCAAACGCTTTTATGCATAAGATAGTATTTCGAACTCTTTTTGTACCGAACAATGGTAATCAAATTCAGAAATGCAATGACTTGAAGTTTCATGTTTAAAATTGTGATTTTCACGTTTCCATGTCAATTTTATTATAATCAGAAGAATCAGACCCTTCGGAACGACTATGAAGTGAATAGATTTCACCCGGCTCCTTCAACTCGAACGGCCTCCGCACCTGCAGAACCCAACGCCGGGGGTGGCCCCGGCGTCGGGCCTCCGATGCTTAAGTCAGTGTTCAGCTCAAGAGAGAGAAAATGTAGTAATGTAATGAGGAGAGGATGAGAATAAGGAATACCTTAACTCCCCTTTTATAGGGGATATGTACCTTTTGGGCCCAAGTTGGGCTTGGCCCATATCGCGGTGCTATATGTCTTTAGTCCGTATGTGGGCTTATCTTCCGAAATGTATTCGCTTTATCAACTAAACCGGGTCCAGTATAATATCCTATATCATCTAGTCCCCCCACTCTGGTCGAGTAAGCATAACTCGATCCAAGAGTGAAATGTCTCTTCGAGCCGCTTCCGTTAACCTGCCACTGAGGTTATGATTTGAATAAGCTCCCGATCGCCGAATAATCATAAAACTTCCACGTGAGCATCGAAGACCGTAACGGGTCGAAAACCGAATGACCATACACTGAGATAAATAAATGAAGGACCTTCGACAGAGGTCGAGAAACCGAAAGCCAAGAGCCGAATGATAACTGAGATCGTAAACTGAAGCCAAGAACCAAATGATCATTGAGGTTGAAAATCAAGAACCAAGAGACCACTGAGGTCAAAAACCGAGATTTGAAAGACCATTGAGGTCGAAAACCGAGAGTCGAGACCGCGGAGGTCGAAGACCGAGAGTCGAGACCGTGGAAGTCGAAAATCGAGAGTCGAGACCGTGGAGGTCCAAAACCGAGAGTCGAGACCGTGGAGGTCGAAGACCGAGAGTTGAGACCATTGAGGTCGAAAGCCGAGAGTCGAGACCGTTGAGGTCGAAAACCGAGAGTCGAGACCGTGGAGGTCGAAGACCGAGAGTCGAGAGACCGTTGAGGTCGAAAGGCGAGAGTCGAGACCGTGGAGGTCGAAAACTGAGAGTCGAGACCATTGAGGTCGAAAGCCGAGAGTCGAGACCCTTGAGGTCGAAAGCCGAGAGTCGAGACCGTGGAGGTCGAAAACCAAGAGTCGAGACCGTAGAGGTCGAAAGGCGAGAGTCGAGACCGTGGAGGTCGAAAACTGAGAGTCGAGACCGTGGAGGTCAAAAACTGAGAGTTGAGACCATTGAGGTCGAAAGCCGAGAGTCGAGACC
>CACSLK010028053.1:8581347-8621234 GCA_902706635.1 Striga hermonthica | reverse complement strand
AGTTATTCTTTTGCAATACTCCACGCAAGAAAAACAAGAGATCAAATATAAATATCACCATCTCCTCGACTTAAGACATGCTCGAGCAATGACATGTTTAAAGATTATGAATAATCAATTTGACATAATGCCACATTTCCACATGAAAATCCAAATAAATGGTCTAAGTGTATCAAGATATCCAATTATATAAATATAATCCACGCCCTCGAGCAAGACCATATCTCCTCGAACAAATCGCATAATTCCACAAACGTATCAAATATTTCCACGCATAATTTTGTACGAACAAATTGAATATATCCACGAATAAATAAAGTAGTGTGTCCTCGAACAAATCAAGTATCACCACGCGCAAATCAAGTTATCCACGAATAAACCATGCAATTCTCCACGGATAATTCAAATAATTCTACGAATAAGCCAAAGGTGCTCCAAATAAATCCGATGCTCTCACCATTTTTACCAATTAAAAAATCCTCAAGCTTTTTATCTAAATGAACGTCATACCTTTTTCGCGAGAATGTTGCCAAAATTTTACCTCCCGAGATAGAATTGAGCCTAAACTGAGGCTATTAGATCGATTTGAGCTCGAGCTGGAAGTGATTAGGTGCGAATAGGCCACTAATAGGCTGCTGGGTCGTGGAAAAGGGTCATTGGGTCGAGGGAATAGACTGAGGGGCTTCAATTGGGCCGCAGATAGTTGGGCCGCCAATCTGATCGACCATCCTTCCGAATATATCTATAAATCTGGTCGAAAGTTCCTACCTGCCAATCTAATCAAGCATCCCTTGTCAAACGCAAATACCTGCAAATCTGGTCAGCCAAACTACGGGCCTCGCATCTTGAACCTGATCGAATCTCGGCGAAACTTCAAGCAGTCCCAAGAAAGACCTGGCAGGAAAGCTGATCGAGCCACACGGCGAGTTTTTCGACCAAACCAGGTGGTGAAATCTGTCTGCAATTCGGGCTGCACGGTGGATTTTCGAGCAATATCCGAGTAGATGTGCAATCTTGTCGAGCTCTACGATTTTTAGATTGATCCTCGAGCCTCCGAGCAGTCTGATCGAGTTGTATGGACTCTCGATCAATATTCGAGCGGTCGAGTTTGTCTCCATCTGATCGAGCTGTAGTTATCGAGCACATCGGGTGGGTTAGCCTACAATTGGGTTGAACCACACGGCGGATTTTCGAGCAGCAAAATGGTCGAGGCTGTCGAGCCTGCAATTTGCTCGAGGTGCACAGCAGACCTTCGAGCAGGGAAAGTGATCGAGCAATTTGATCGATACACACTGCGGATTTCCAAACGCCTCTGGTGGTCGAGCCTACCATCTGATCGAGCTGGACGGCAAATTTTCTAGCACACCGGTGGACGAGCGTGCAATCTGGTGGAGATAGCGAAGGGTTCAGAGCGGCGACGGTCCTTGAGCTAGCTGACAGACCTCCGAGATATAATTAGATTTGATATAACTGTAACACGCCGGTAAATTCTTTCCCAGTGAAACTTCGCCGGCTCTATCAGAAACGACCGGTGGTATGCGCGCCATGACCAAGAGATTGCCATGGTACCTTCCTCTTGTATTGATTCGCAGAAAATGAACACAAAGATGGAGAAAATGTTCAGATTTTGATCCATTTGTTCTTAGATCCGTGAACGTTGACCAGCAAATTAACAGCTCTTCGGGTGGAATTTTTACTCCAAATTTTAAGGGTAGAATGAGCATGAGGAGAGCTTCCCGATGGTGTAAAATTTTTTCAGATCGGAGGACTTCGACCGGCGGCCGGCGGCGGAGGCAGCGGCGGACGGCGGCGGGGCGGCGGTTTTCCGGCGAAGATTGGTAGCTGGAGATTCGTCTCGTCGTGAGGATTCCGGTGGTACCCTCGGATTTCTCATAGCCCTCCCGAATCGCCGGGAAAATGCGTTGGAATGTCCGATTTTGACCAAAAATTTTGTAGATCTGGAACCTTTGACCACGAAATTGACCGCCTTCCCGAATGAATTTTTTCATGAAATTTTAAGGGTAGATTCACCTTGAGAAGATCTATCCGATGATGCCAACCATTCTCAGACCGGAGCACGTTTTCCGGCGGCCGGCGGCGGAGGTGGCGGCCGGCGGTGGCGGCGACCGGTGGAGAAGAAGGAGGTTTTTCAATTTTTTCAGTCGGGACTCCGCTTGACTTTTTGACGGGTCCCCACAGACGGCGCCAATGAAGTGAATAGATTTCACCCGGCTCCTTCAACTCGAACGGCCTCCGCACCTGCAGAACCCAACGCCGGGGGTGGCCCCGGCGTCGGGCCTCCGATGCTTAAGTCAGTGTTCAGCTCAAGAGAGAGAAAATGTAGTAATGTAATGAGGAGAGGATGAGAATAAGGAATACCTTAACTCCCCTTTTATAGGGGATATGTACCTTTTGGGCCCAAGTTGGGCTTGGCCCATATCGCGGTGCTATATGTCTTTAGTCCGTATGTGGGCTTATCTTCCGAAATGTATTCGCTTTATCAACTAAACCGGGTCCAGTATAATATCCTATATCAGACTATAAAAGTCGACTCAAACAACTAAAAAGTTGTATGCCTCGAGCGAAATCTCGGCAAGGCTATAAAGCCCACGACTATAAAAGTCGACTCAAACAACTAAAAAGTTGTATGCCTCGAGCGAAATCTCGGCAAGGCTATAAAGCCCACGACTATAAAAGTCTACTCAAACAACTAAAAAGTTGTATGCCTCGAGCGAAATCTCGGCAAGGCTATAAAAGCCCACGACTATAAAAGTCGACCCAAAAAACCACAAAATTGTCTCAAACATAACCCGTCAAGGTTGTAATACCTACGGCTACAAAATCACTTAAACTACAAAATGTGTAAGCAAATGAAATGTCAATAAATCTACAACTACGAAGTTATAAGTAAAATCTCGAGGGATGCATGAACACAGCATTGCGGGAACGTGACAACTTAGGCAAAGATAAAATGAAGAATAACATTTAAAAATAGACTCATTACAAAAGTCGTCTCAACCCTTACAATTCAGAAAATCAGATTGAGACCAGAACAAACAATAAGAATAAACGACAAGAAAAAGGCAATAAGCCTCGAACAAACAACTAAGGTACAACATCTTCGCCGCTCTCCTCAAGGATGTTCACGACCTGATCTTCATGACTAGGCCCGTCAGAGTGGATGGGGGAAGTCAGGGGAGCTTCCAGCTGATGAGTGAGCCTGGCATCTCGGATAGTCTTCGCCTCGAGGCCAGTCCACTAGGGGTAGTCGTCCGGAAGGGACGGATCACCTTCATAACCATCAGGTTCGGGAAGCGCACGCTTCATTGCCTCCCGATCGAGTTTCCCAGCAAACTCAGACCCCGCCACCACAGCTTCCCATGCGTCGAAAGCATGATCGAAATATTGAACGGCGGCAGGGCAGAGCTTATCGAGAAACTCGGGGGAATTGCAGAAAGCCTTGACGACTTCCTTACGGTAGGCGTTGACAAATGCAGCGTCTAAGCCAGTCCTTAAGAACGACTTTCGGCCCTGAACGATGCCAATGTCTACCTCATACATGTTCGCCTCATGAGCCTTCTCAAGGTCGGCCTGGAGCTTCTCGTTGTCATGCACGGCCACGGCTTTGTCGGCTTTCAACTTGTCGACCAAGGCTTTAGACCCCTCCAGATCCTTCTTTAACTGGGAAATCTCTCTAAGCTGCGCCTCACATTTGTCCTCGAGAGCCTTAGTGGAGGAAGTGGGGGGTCGAGTTCCGGCCTTGAGGCCAGGGAGAGCGGCCGCTAAAAACTACAAAAAAAAAAAGAGAAACACAATACGTAAACAATGAGCACAAGAACACACAAACATGAACGACTTAGCTAAGAGAAAAACACATACCCGAGTAAGGCATTGAGTGGCGTAACAAGAACGCTCGTAGTCATTCCCCTCGACACGAGCCTTGTCGGCCTCAGGAAGCACAGAATGGAGGTAGTCTGCCACCTTATGCGGTTCCGGGTGGTTCCAGAGCCGGGAAGGCATCCGAATCGTCACGTCCTTGTAAGTAACGGACGATTCCGTTCGTTTAGGCGTAGCATTCTCTTCGGCCACCTTCTCCTTACCCTTGTCGACCTTACGACGCTTAGGGTCGCCAAGGAGTAGGGGAGGGGCGCGATCGTCCTGAGGTCTCTTGCGGGCACTGGGACCCGAGGACTTGCGTTTCCGAGCCAGGGCAGCCGACTGTGTACTGGATCTACTGGGTGGAATAGGAGCAGTGGGTTGTTTCTTCACCTCGAAACGCTTGAGAGCTTTGACTGAAAACAAAAAGGGGCGAAGGTTAAAAAACAGGAAATAAGACTCGACATTATAAGGAATATTAAGCAGCTTACGGGGATCATCGAGGCGAGCAATATCGTCATATAGAACGATTCGGGCATGATTGACCAACTCACGGTCTTTTATTATGCGTCGAGTGCTATAAATACACCTATTCAACTCCTCTAAGAATCTTTCGAAGTCCTCGGATCGAGACCGTTTATTTTGTTTGACTTTGGTACTTATCCAATTATTTGTATAAGGATAAGCACCGACGGGAGGTCGAATGAAGACAAATTTTGACTTCCACTCTGGGATATTTGAAGAAAGATCATCAAAAAAGGTAACGCCGGGACGACGGATCAAACAATGGGCCCCCTTTTGAAGTCGATATCTATAACAGTAATGAAAAAATTCGACCGAGAAAAAATGAAGAACTATACGAGAAACGACGATAAAAGCTATCATGATACAAAGAGCATTTGGAGAAAACTGATTTATTGGGATTTTATACAAATCGCTTATATCCAGAAGCTCGGCTTGGATAGGGAAGCGTAGGCCAAAAATGACTTGGTCAATAAAGAAAGTATGGCAACCCTCGGGGGGACAGGCGAAGTCGCTGTCAGGACCCGGAGTAATCAACTCCCAATCGGAGGGAAGCCCGCTAAACTGCCTAAAGCTCTCGACTTGACCCGCAGAGGCATAGGAAAAAGGGTTCAAAGTAGCCAATTTGGCCAAAGTACAGGCTACTGAAACAATCTTTCGAGGGTCGAGGGGAGTAACTAAAGATACAGGTACAGGACTGGTACTATATACAGGGATATCTAACAACCTAAGGGGAATACCTTGAGGAATCAAGTCGAGACGAGGAGAGTTTCCCCGGGGACTCCTTGAGACCTCAACTAGACCACCGTCCAACAAGGCCTGATCATATTCGGTCCACTCGACCTTCGGGGTCGAAGTACGCGATGAAGAGGGCGAAACGTTAACCATCCTACAGCCGATAATCTCGACTGAGCTTGAGTCAGCTTGGTCAAGGCCCCTGTCGATCAATCTGTCGAGGGTGTCGGGCGAAGAACCGGAGTTGGAAGCTAGAAGAAAAAGAAACAAAGGCAAAGATCAGACATGGCGAAACAGAATCAAGCAAAGCGCAATCGACTCACTTAAGTCGATAGAAATAAAAAAAAGGGGAAAGTGGTACGGTAGCCTAAATCAAGGAAGGTACAAAAAAAAAAAAAGAAAACGAACGTCGATAAGAAGTCTCATAATAAAAGCCGACAAGAGGTTATACACGGTAGCCTAAATCGCACGATAACAATTTACCTACTTGAAGAGTGATTCACCTAAGATCCAACATAAAATCTCAAAAAAAAAAAAATAAAATAAAATAAAAATAAAAATTTGAAGAACACGAAGAACACAGCGCCCCAGGAAAACTCGGAAAACCCAGAAAATATAAGAAAGAAGGAATAGAACGATAGAAAGAATGAAAACACTTACACATATCGCCGATCTGACAGGTGATTAAGATTCTGCAACGGTGGAAAAGGTCGCCGGAAAGGAAAGCTTGGGTCTTTGAATCGCCGGAGTTGCAGAAGAAATTGGGGAGAAGTAAAAAAGACTTGAGGAAGAGATCCAATCTTATTTATAGAAAACAAGATGGATGTCAGTCGTTGGATTGAGAGGAAACCAACGACCGTGATAAGGCACAGAATGCAAGGAGTCAGCGGTTGACATGACGCGCGTCACTCAAAGGATTTGAAATTCGAAATGTATAAAGGAAAAAGGCGGCATTGTCAGCCTTATCTTGAATAAATAATCATTAATGGGGAAGATTCGACCCAAATAGCAAGGCATAACAAACAGATAGAAAGGGTCAAATATCCCGAAGACGAGAAGAAGTGACGGTCGAACTCTCTCCACACCGACTGAGGCGCGAATACCAGAATATATCGAATTTTCCGAAACGGCTATATAGCCGACACGAAAAAAAAAACAACGAGGCTCGACAGCTATGAAGCTGTCGAAAACTATTGCTCGACTTCGACCAGCTCGCAAGATGGGTTGGGAGAAGACTACTCGAAAAACTTAGTTCAACAGCTATAAAGCTATTGAAACTATTGCTCGACTTCGACCAGCTCGCAAGATGGGTTGGGAGAAGACGACTCGAAAAGCTTAGTTCAACAGCTATAAAGCTATTGAAACTATTGCTCGACTTCGACCAGCTCGCAAAATAGTTGGAAGAAGACGACTCAAAAAAACTTAGTTCAACAGCCATGAAACTGTCGAAACTATTGCTCGACTTCGCCCAGCTCGCAAGATGGGTTGGGAGAAGACAGTAAGGTGAAGAAAGAAAAGCAAACAATAAAATAAAAAGCTACAACCACGAGAAGACGACGATATAAAAATAGCACAATAAGCATTATAACTAAAAGAAAATTCATTACATCCGACACCATCTCACCCTTTACATAGGGAAAATAGGATGAGATGGTAAAACAAGAAAAGAAAGAACAAGCAGAAACAAATAGCAAAACTAAAAAAGGGAAAAATCTAAGCCTTCTGGGAGTCGGCTGTCGACTTCTCATCAGCATTTTCTCCCTCATCACCAATCGGCTCGGTCCGAGCGCCTCCCTCCTCCGCAATCGGCTCCGTATTAGGCCGCTCGACTTCAACCTCCTCGTCGAACGGCTCATCCTCGAAGTTCGCACCATTCGGCTCGACCAATTCAATGGGGCCGACCAAAGGAAGTGGTGGAACCTCAAGCTGAGAGGATAGCCCAGCCGAATGGATGGCCTTGGCCGCCAGGCCACTCCACCACGCATGGCCGGGGGGAGGAACAGCTTCCCGGAAACTCTCGGGGTCGGGGAGAGTTAGCTTCACGGCGTCGCGGTCGATTTTTCCTGAAAAGTCGGGCTTGGTCACGGCCTGCTCCCACGTGTCGCAGGCGAAGTCGAAATACTGGATGGCCGCGGGGATCAGTTCATCGAGAAACTCCGAGGAGGAGCAGAATCCCTCGACCACAGCCTTACGGTGGTGATCAAGAAAAACCGCTCCTGCGGTGGACTTCAAGAAGGTCCGTCGACCTTCCTCTATCCCATTCTCCCTCTCGACCAAGATTTCGTTGTTCGCCTTGACCAAGTCGACCCTTAGCCGCTCAGCTTTACGGACAGCCACCTCCTTATCAGAACGGAGTTTTGTGATGATGGCGTTGGCGGCCTCAAGCTCCTCTTCCTTGGCCGCAAGCTCGGCACACTTGGCCGCATACTTCTCCCCCAAAACCTTAAAATTAGTCTCGGGGGAGGTCGCCTCCTCGATCATGGTCGGGAGAATGCAGGCAAGAAGCTGAAGAAAGAACAAACAAACAAAATAATAAGAAATCGACACCACTAAAATCATGAGGAAAAAGCAAACAAACATAAGATTAAACCTACCCGAGGAATGAGCCGAGCGGCATAACGAGCCCTGTCGTATGGGTTTCTGTCGGAACGGGCTCGGTCATCCTCCGGAAGAACTGACTGGAGGTAGTTGAGAATCTGGAGAGAGTCGGAGTTGTCATAAAGTCGAGAGGGTTGTTGAAGGGTCACCGGTTTCACCCTCACGGGCGACGGTTGTCCCGCACCCTCTTCATCCAGAGGCGTAGTCGCATCGACGACGGCCTCTGGCTCTTTCCTCTCCTGACGCTTCGAGGAGCCAGGTGCCAGAGCCTTATCTCGCTGGTCACGAGGCCTCTTGCGAGAGTGGGAATCCGATGGCTTGCTAGGAACAGAGGCGGAGGGAAGAACAACTTTAGACTTCTTAGCGGCAGTCGTCTCGACCGCCGCTGATGGAGCAACAGAACTCGAGCCACCCCCAAGCTCTTGAGCAACCGATTTGCGGGCCGCTTCAGCCTTCTTCTTCTCGAAGCGGGCCAATGCTTTTACTAAAAAGGAAGAAAACGATTAATACAAACAAACACACCAGCCTTACGTGCATTTCAAATAAAAGCAAAAACGCGAGACCAAACAATCAGTAAATAAATCGGAACAAAAGACGACAAACAAAGAAGCTTACAAGGATTGTTAAGACGAGGAGCACTTTTGTCAACGCAAATACCAACATGATTAAGTAAATAAGTATCTTTGGTAAGTCGGCGAGCGCTCCATACGTGTCTATTTAACTCTTCTAGCATATCAGCGAACTATGAAGAGTCGGGACGCTTACGCTGCTTTGTCTTACTGGTAAGCCACTCATTCGAAAAGGGATATTGTCCAGGAGCAGGTCGAATGAAGAAATACTTCTTTTTCCATTCGGTAATGTTGGAAGAGAGGTCGTCAAGGAAAGTAACGCCTACTCGACGGCCCAGATAATGGGCGTCCTTGCTAAACCTATACCCGTAGCAGTAAAGGAAAAACTCGGGTAGAAAATTACCTAAAACTATGCGGGTAACAACTATAAAGGCTACCATTATTCGAATAGAATTGGGGGTGAACTGGTTTATTGGTATATCGAAAAGGTTACTTAACGATTGCAGCTCAGGTTGAATCAGGAAACGCAGGCCCGACATTATTTGATCCACGAAAAAAGTAAAAAAACCCATAGGAGGGCGACGGAAGTCGTCTTCGGGTTTAGGAGCAACTACAGCCCAATCCGAGGGAAGGCCGCTGAAACTCTCTAAAGCCATCGATTTCGGCTGCAGGAGCATAAGAAAACGATAGTAAGAACTTTACCACGGAACATGCTATAGTTGCAGACTCGATTAAGGGAAGTCATTATCAAGTAAAGGAACAAGGCTAGCCGCATATATGAGGATGTCTAGAAGAACCTAGCGGAAAATACCTCGAGGAGTCAAGTCGGGGTAAGAGGATTCAAGGACTTGGAGAACTTCGGGATCCTCACAAAGTGTGCCCTAAAGCAACACCTGATTGTACACAGCCCAATCGATACCGAAAGGTGAGGCATTGGAATGGACAGAGCCTCCGGCTCGACGTGTCGACGAAAACATGGTTCGACATCGTTTGGGTGAACAGAGTCCGAACCCGAATAATTATCGATTTCACGGGCAAGAGAACCGGAGACGGGATCAGAAACAGGGTCGAGATCGGAATCTAAGAAGAAAAAGAGAGAACGACAATCAAGAAAAATTATTAGAAAGCGTGGCCATGATTCGATTCAAAGAGATAAGGGTCAACAAAATAACCAAGATAGCACGAGAAGCGTCTCGACAACGGGAAGAAGGGGAGAAGAAACAAGAAAAATATTCCCCATATCGATTCGACTTGACAAATGAAGGCCAAGTCAGGAAAGGAAAAGAGTCGATCTCTCATAACAAGACGACTAACAAAGGAGAACACTTGAAGAGATAAAAAACCTACAATCAAAGATCTAACAGGAAAATCGCCAGAAGATTCACATGCAATTCCCAGAAAATGAAAGATGTTCTTATTTCCAAACAATTTACCCAGAAAAATAAAAGGCGTTCTTATCTCAAAACACGAAAACAAGTCGAACAAGCAAAGAAAACTACTCATACTCATGATGGTTGACGGAAAGTCCTGAAAAATCTGAGAAGGACGCCGGAAAATAAGAGCGCCAGAAAGCTTGAGATGCTGTGTTTGCCGGAGAAAACAGAAAGCTCAGAGAAGATGAGTGCGAAAAGTGAAGACGAGAAAAGGGGAGGAGTATTTATAGAGAAGGCAGAGAAACCCCAGCCCTCAGATTAAAGTCATTTTCAACGGTTAAGATGGTGCACAGAATACGAAGCGATGGAGATAGAAAGTGTCTTATTTTATGAATTTTGAAATTTGAAAAGATCCAGACTTATCCAATCAATTCGAAATACAATTGGGTAAACATCACTTTGCAAGTCGCAAAAACAAGCGGGTACAGCTTAGGACAGCGACAGGCGACAGAATATGAGAAAAGACTCGAGGAAGACATTCGACCGTCAAAACTTACTCTTAAGCTCAGAATCGCTTCGAGTAATTTTTTGGGGGGACTAGATGATATAGCCACACTGGCTCATAACGGTCCATATCATCACGGCTCAGAGATTATCAAGTCGACTTTAGCAAAGTCGACTCCGCCAATAAAGCTCTTCATGATACTCATGGTCAAGGATCCCGGTACTCGTCTAAGTCGACGTACACATGTCGACTAACATAAGTCGATTTCCTCTAGGACGATGGTCAGACGTATCAGGATCCACTAGCGGTTGAATACGATCCAGTCAACTCGAGTCGATATCTCAGGTCGACTGAAGGGATCTCGCAGTTCATAGATCTCGACAGCTTTGATACACCTCAGCATATCGAGGGAAAGTTAAGGATAAGAAGGAAGCTAAGGAAGGATCTAGATGCTGACTAGGAAATGGGCAGAATGTGAACCGACCAGGGTATTTTAGACATTTCCAGTAAGTCGACCGGGACACTTTGGGGACTTCAGGTAAATGTTGCACTTCTATATAAAGGAACAGAGGTAATCCCAAAACCCTAACTCCCATTCATTCCATATTCTTTCTCATTACTGTTGCTGCTCTCTCAGAGCAGCTCTCTTCATCTCTTTCACATACTGACTTGAGCGTCGGAGGCTCTACGCCGGAAATCCCTCCGGCGTTGAGTTCTTGCAGGTGTTCTTGTGGTTCGATAGCAATTCGGAGACCATCAGGACAGATCTGAGCTCGTTCTCATCGGTTCATTCCAGATCCGGGCGATTTTCCACCGGTTCACCCCAGATCCGGAAATAGACCCATCAAACCTTGATGGGTCAGTGGACAAGTTTAAAGCAAGGCTTGTGGCTAGGGGTTTTCAACAAATAGCAGGTGTTGATTTCTTTGAGACTTTCAGTCCTATTGTCAAAGCATCTACCATCAGACTTAATTTCACTCTTGCTGCAACTCACCACTGGTCCATTCAACAAATTGACATCAATAATGCCTTTCTGAATAGGGACCTTCATGAAACTGTCTACATGTCTTAACCTGAGGGTTTTGTTGATTCAAGACACCCTACTGCTGTGTGCAAACTTAAGTAATCCCTCCATGGCCTCAAACAAGCTCCCAGGGCATGGTTTTCCAAGATCAGAGACTACTTGCTATCTCTTCATTTTAAAGAATCTATTTATGATTCTTCATTGTTTCTTAAAAGGCAAAATGGTAAGCTGTTGCTCAACCTCATCTATGTTGATGATATCCTTATCACTGGTGACAGTTCAGACATGGTTCGTGCTCTTATTAATTCTCTCAGTCAGTAATTTGCTTTAGAGACATATGGGGAAGTAAATCATTTTCTTGGATTTGAGGCTTTGAGGACTTCCACAAGTTTTTTATTGAATCAAGCAAAGTATGCTCTTGATTTGCGTGCCAAGACTAATATGTTGTTTTCTAAGCCAGTTTCCACTCCCATTTCTCCTGCACAAAAAGCTTCATCTTGGTGACAACAAGGCTTTCGCATATCCCACTCTTTACAAAAGTGTAATAGGTGCTTTGCATTATTTGACTATGACAAGACCTGATATTTCCTTTGCAGTTAACAAGCTCAGTCAGTTTTTACATGCTCCTACTCATCATCATTGGCTTGCATGTAAACATCTTCTCAGATATATCAAAGGCACTATTTCAGTTGGTTTAAATTTTCATCTTGTTTCTAGATTTGTGCTTGAGGCCTACATTGATGCTGATTGGGCCAGTTGTGTGGATGATAGAAGGTCCACTGGTTGTCACTTCATCTTTCCTGGATCTAACCTTCTCAGCTGGAGCTCAAGAAGCATCAAGTGGTGGCTAGAAGTAGTGCTAAATCAGAGTATAGATCACTTGCTACTGCCACAAAAGATTTGATGTGAATGCAGTCCTTATTCAGAGAGCTGGGATTATTTTTTCAGTCTCCATCTGTCATATGGTGTGATAATGCCAGTGCAGCGGCCTTGGCTTCTAATTTAGTGCAGCATGCACGCACTAAGCACATTGAGATTGTTGTGCATTTTGTTAGGGAGTAAGTTCTTTCGAAGGAGGTAGATGTGAGAAATATTCCCTCTGAGTTTCAGCAGGCAGATGTGTTGACCAAACCTCTATCTCCCGGTCGTTTTCATCTCTTGTGCACACGGTTGCCTCTTCGAGCCAAAGATAACCGGGCATCATTTCTCGGGGGTGTATTAGAGTAATTGTGAACTGACTGTTATTATGAGCTGGCATACTGTTAGTTAGTTAGAGTTAATTGTAATGTTAGTTAGCAGAGGAGTTAATTAGAGTTAACTAAGGGATTAACAGAGATCTTAAGAAATCCCTTAGCTCGTGGTATAAAATCTCTGTACACACCTTTCAATATGAATAATCACTTTCATTTTCATTATGTTTGAGATTAACTTCAGCATCCTTCAAACCCGAACATCGTGGACCTAAACACACCAAAAATGGAAAAGGCCGAAATACAAAAATACATAATACCGATAAGAACACATAAAACACGACAAAATGAACCAGATGACACTCAAAAAAACCTAAAAACGACTCGACTAACACATAAAACACAAAAAATAAGCACAAAAACATAACAAACAACGAGCGGAAGCATCTACATACCGACTTCTCGTGTGTCGGGTTCCAGCATAAAAAACTCGGCAACCTCTCTATCGGTGGTCGGTCGCGTATGTCTACCACCAGTCTAAATCAATAATTTAAACTAATAATTAGTAAATAAACTTTTTAAATTCAGTTAATTATTATAAAATATTTACATTTAACTATTTATTACTAATATTGACGCAAACTAATCATAATTAATATTATTAATTACTATTGTTTCCTAAACATTATTAAATATTACAAGTAATTATTTTCTTAAATAGTATTAAAATATCATTATAATAATCATTAGTAACCACATAATTAATATAATTCTTTTTTTTATTATATAATTATACAAAGTTAAAAAATTATACAATTTTTTCAACTTATATTAGTATACTAATTATAATTTTTTAAACTAATAACTACTCAATAAACTATTTTATTATATATATTACAACGAATTCGTTTTCTAAAATAAATTAAAAAACATACCGGATGGATCATGAGTCGTTTGCATCGGCCGTGGCGTCGATTTTCCATTTTTCATGAATTGAATTGTGCGGCGCTCGGGAAGAAAGAGAAAGGTGACAGATTTTTTATTATTTTTTTTTTTAAATCTGAAATTATGACACGAGTAGTTTGATCTAAAAGGGATTGTGCTCAAGACTCTCAGGAGCTCCAAAGGTCTGATTTTTATTTTCATTTCCCTTTTATATTTTTACTTATTTTTTGAATGTGTGTTAAAAATAAATGCGGGTTAGATGTGTTTTATTTTGTTTTTCTAATGTTAATTGTAGGTAAGTTGATTTTTTTTTTTTTAGCCAGCCACATTATCTGGAGCTATGTCTCGGCTAATCCGCTGGTCAACCCGGGTCGCACAACTGGCACTGGTGGGTGAGTCTCCCAACAAAGGTTTTTTGCATCCACAAGAACTCGAACCTCAGACCTTGCTTAAGCGACATGACGTTGCTTGCCATTTGAGTCAACCTATGTCGGTTAGGTAAGTTGATTTTGATATGTAACTTGCCCGTGTTGAGGAAGTCTAAGATTGAGTACTAGGCCATGCTTTTTAAAGTTGGGGTGTCCATCATTACAATGGAAGTGAGTTTCGATTGTCTAAGCTAATTTGTTTATGCTTTAATCTTAGCTTAATTTCTGGTTAAGTCTTTAGTTATCTTCATGCATGTTGTGTACAATGTTCGATAGGTTGGGCTAATTGTGTTTCTTGCCTATCAGTGTAATGATATGGAATAATTATTGAGTGCATTGCAATGTTCCATAGGTTGGTTTAATTTTGAATTTTGACACTTCTTTTTCACGTAATACATTGCACATGATTTTCACTTCTTTTCACATCTCGTTTCATGTTTTTGAAGCTCGTATTGGTGCTTGTTTGTGATTGATTTGAGATCGAAATGAGATATTCGATTGAGAAAGTGGCGACTAAATATGCCGGGAGCGTGATAAAATCTTGTGAAAAAAAAATTAAAATCTTAAGGAGATAGATGTTTATCTAGATACCGATATAAGATAAATAGCTCGATTAAAATCTACGATTTAACTTGGAGTGAGAAAAGTTAGTCCATTGTTAATTAGAATTGATGAGTTTGTAGCGTAAACAAACCGAGAGACAATATACATCCCTACCGTTTAAGCTCACAATCAATGAAAGATGAAGATTCAATCTCACAAACAACACGAAAAGATGAAAATTCAACCATAAAGTAAAATATACATGTAGCAAATAAGTGCATATATATATATATGCACACGCCACATTGCATTGGAACTCTATTACATATTTCTTAATCTGAAGAGATTATATATAAGTAAGACATGAACACAAAAGCTGAAAGGGACAATGCTCAAAGAAAGTGACGACTATCGAGTAGCCTTATTTAAGCATCGATCGTTGTAGTATAGAAAATTTCAAAGACTCGCACTAGTACTACATAAAATTAAGGGCATGTAGGGAGGGTCACACTGGTTCCCTCGGTTACTTCCCTGCAAATATAACAATACTATTAATTAATGTAACATCAGGTACAAAAGCACAATGATGCATGCATACAAGTATAAGTATACCACATAATTAAATGTTAATTTTGTCCATTAATTTTGCAATGAAGTACCACTTATAGTACTCGACGTGCCAAAACAATGTCAATTTAAAATATTAAATGGAATAACTTTAGAAAGGGGGATTTTGAGAATTGTTAAATGCAACCAGTCGAATTCACGTTCAAGCATAACTCGGCTCACTTGATAAACGGGCAGAACTTGAGTGTGAGCTCGGCTCGTTTTCCTTTTTTAGATACGATTGAGCTCGAGCTCGTCTAATTAATGCTCGTTTAATAAACTGCTAAACTCTTCTCGTTAAGACTCGAAAATAAGGATTTGTGAAGTTTTCTATAGCTCGTTTCGTTATTATTGATGAATGAAACTTGGAAACTTACACAACTTTAAGGTTTTGGCTACACGCCAGGTCCTCAGGTACGATGCCTGATAAACCCGCATTATCATATAAGCGACTGTCCATGCAAAAATCAAAGAGACAAGTCGTAAGATAGATAAAGAGAAATCACATTAATTAAGTTTGTAGTTGTAATAATAATAATTAGAAATATATTGTAATATTGGAGCTTGGAACGAAGGAAAATATTGTATAGTAAAAATTGGTAAAAGTTATTACAAGTAGCCTATCCAATACAAATAGCACTAATTAGGCTATGGTTGGGCAATATTAATTTTTCAAGTGATATGTATAATTTTAAATTAAAATGTTATGTTTCAAATCACAATAGAAAAAAATTATGACATTTCATTAGTATAAGTATAAATTTATAAAATAATTGAATTCGCGTACAGGAATCTAAAATTCTTCAGTTTTCTTAACTCCGGTGGAATATCGCCAGTGAGATGGTTGTCGTAAAGGTCCAAGCTGACCAACTGAATAAGATTTCCAAGCGCCGATGGTATAGTCCCATTTATCGTATTATTGTATACCTCTCTATTAAATTCACACCAAATCAAATCAAAACAAACTGATAGAAATTATTAGTTCAACTAAACAATTGTCACTCAAACAATATATATATATACATATATATAGCGTATAAAATTTAATAAAATTTATCCTTTTTTTTTTGGCAACATAACACAAAATTAATTGTATTTGCAAATATTGCAACATCTTTGAGAAAAACGTGAAGTGTACCCAGTAATTTGGGGGCATATATGGGTTAAAACTTTCTGCAATTACTTAGTGAACAGTTTATGCCAATATTGTGTTCGATTTTAATAGTTACTGTTATTTCCTTGCAACTAATTAATGTCATATTTATTCTCATTATCATCTAAGGATAATGTTCCCCTACCCACGGTGGACACATGTTAATATGCCCACCGCTTATGTGGCATGCACACATTGGTGATGTTAATATGTTCAAAAAAATACATCACCAATAAGTGCATGCCACATAAGCGGGCATATTAACATGTGCCCACAGTGGGTAGGGGAACATTACTGTATCATCCAAATCAAATTACAGACATATGAAAACAATAATATAAAGAACAATAATATTTTTTTTTATTTTTCGCAAATAATACATACAAATACTGTAGGTTCGGCAAATTTCCAAGTTGGGGAACCAATGGCCCTGACAATTCCATACCGCCGATATCACTGACCACAAAATTGGTTAAGAAAATATATCATAATTAGATTATTAACATCTCATAATCCAATCATATTATCAATAATATCTGAAATCATGAATGTCATGAATCTATAAATCTGTTTCATTTGGGATTCGTCAACAAAAAGTACGAATACTTGCAATTTAACACGAAAACGAAATATGAAAGGAACATTAAGGGCATTGCTTGCTTACATTCTTATTACGTTGTTTGAGTCATCGCATGTAACATGGAACCATGTGCAAGGGTCGACAAGAGTATGATCCCAACTTTGTAAATTCTTTTTAGGATCCGTTAGGGCTTGCCTGAAGGCGTATAAAGCATCACCTAATTAAACAAACACATTAGAAGCATTAGAAGCATTAATAACCTTCAGCTTGAAGATCAAGATGAAGCACACAACCACTAGAGATATTATCACACTGAAGGATATTTTTCCCATTTCAACAACGAACTCTAAAATCACAAATGCAATTTTGATAATAACAATAAATTAAGGAGCACAAAAATCTTTATAACTTGCTTATGGGTTGGATCAACCTTTGAACGTCACTTTTTATAGGCAAACTTGTAGTGAGGGCCAATGACTTTATACATGCAAGTTCATTTTTTTATATTTTTATTCTTTTTTTATTAAAAAAAAAATAAAAGTTGGCCTAAACATACGCAACCTTGTACGTCACTAACCTAAGCCTTGTGGTGACTCAATTAGTCAAAAAAATTCAACACTGATAAAATGAAGAAAATGAAGAGTGTAATATTTGATATTTTTAAAGTTAATAATTTTTCTTAGTTGCTATTAGATTTTTCATATAATATTTTTAAATTAATTATAAGTTGAAGAGTGTATATTTGATATTCATACTTCTTATATAAGATAGATAAATAAATAAATAATTTATTTTGTTTATTATAAAATTAAATCATCAATTACTACTAATTAAAAGTTAATAAAAATATTTTTAGGTTCATTACATATGAATTAGAAAAGTCATCATAATATAAGACGTAAAAATTGTACGAGTGAAAATTCATTTTAAATATAATAATTATGCAATTTTTTAAAAAGTACTTGAAATTTAATTAATAAAAGTTTATCTTACATTTTTTTAAGAATTTCAGTATAATTTAATTAACTAGCACCTTGTGATCATGTGTGTCGTACTAGTCTTATTAATTACTGAACGAAAAAATATTTTTAGAAAAGAAAATAATTGTGAATAGATAAAACATTGTTAGATAATAAGTTAGTTTATAATTATTATACAAATTGTTTTAGTTGTTAATCTTTTCTTAAGTTTAATTGTAGTAATAAGATATTAGAATGGTTTGGTTGTAATCTATTAATATATAAAGAGGTAATGATATTTACTTGAAATAACAACTAATAATCAAAAAAAAAAAAACATTTGATTTTCCACCTAAATTATTTACTATATTGAGTAATAATTTTTGCCAAATTTTGGGAAATCCCGCCTAAGTTAATGTACAGAATCATTTTGGTCAAATTTTGCGGTTATTACGTTACTAGTTGAATGATTTAAATTTAAATATTATACATTGACAAAACTTAGAGTTATTACTTTATTAGTTGTGTTGGAAACAAACATCACCATAGTTGATTGAAAAACAGGAAAACTCAAGAACACTTTGAAAACAAACAACAGCTATGTATATTATAAAATCGATGATAATAAGTGGCTGTTACATCAAGGCTTTATATAGCCTGTTGGGAAAAACCTAGAATCATAAAGGATAAGAACAATAATGGTGAGGTATCCGTAAATGACAAAGAGCCAAAGAGCTCTAACAAACTGCAGAAGAAGTCAAACAAAACGGCTAGTGCATGTTGTACTATAAAAAGGAGAAGAGCACGTGCATGGAGTGTGCATGTGAGGGAAAATGAAAGATAATGAGAGAGATTAAGACACTAAACAAGACTTAGGTTAATATAAATGAATATCTAACAGTCCCCCCGCAATTCAAGCGAGTCGAGAGGAACAACTCTTAATTTGTTGCGCATGCGAGAGAAGAATTGGCCCGTGAGTGGTTTGGTCAAAGAATCTGCAGTCTGATCAATAGCTGGAATGTGAAGGACAGATATGGACCTGTTAAGAACATTTTCTCTAATAAAATGGAGATCAACTTCAATATGTTTTGTTCTTCCTTGTATAACTGGATTACAAGACATGAAAACTGTGCTGAGGTTGTCTACCCAAATGGTAGGAGGAGGTAGTTTTCTAATGTGCAGCTCATGAAGAAGGATCTTGATCCAAATAATCTCAGAAACAGCAGCTCCCAAACTCCTGTATTCAGCTTCTGTACTACTTCTGGAAACAGTGTGTTGTTTTCTTGAGCTCCAAGAGATCAAATTGTCACCAATAAAAACACAATGACCAGATGTGGACTTGCGGTCATCAGGATCAGAGGCCCAATCGGAATCAGAAAAGGCAGTGAGATGAAGGTTAGAAGACTTGACAAAGAACAGACCATAATATGTAGTACCAGCAAGATATCTCAGAAGCCTCTTCATGGCTTTCCAATGTGGCTCAAGGGGAGATTGCATGAATTGGCTAAGCTTGTTGACTGCATATGTGATGTCTGGTCTTGTGATAGTTAAGTATTGAAGACTTCCTATCAACTGCCTGTATTGGTAAGGATCAGAGAGAGAATTGTCATTGAACTTAGACAAAGCAGGTGAACTGACCATAGGAGTACTAAGAGCTTTTGAATTCTCCATGTGAGCTCTTTGAAGAATCTGAGAAATGTAATGCTGTTGGGTCAGCAATAAGCCACCCTTAGTGTAAGGATCTTCATGCCTAGGAAATGGTGTAAATCACCCAAATCTTTCAAAGCAAAGGCCTTTGTTAAAGAAGAAATAATATCATCAATGGTAGAGACTGAATTCCCTGTGATTACAATGTTATCTACATAAACAAGTACATAGATGATATATAGAGAAGAAGCTTTGATGAATAAAGAAGTATCAGCAAGGGATTGCTTGAAACCCAAGGCAATGAGAACCTGAGTAAGTTTATCAAACCATGTTTTGGATGCTTGCTTAAGACCATAGATGGCCTTGTGGAGTCTGCAGCCATAACCAAGGCCCTTGTGAGTTTGAAATCCTGGAGGTTCTTCCATGTATATTTCTGTGTTAGGATCAAGGGTCCCATTTACAAAAGCATTATCAACATCAATTTGTTTGATTTTCCAAGCCTTGGTCAAAGCAATAGAAAGATGAGCCTTATAGTCACTGGTTTGATAATTGGACTAAAGACCTCTGTGAAGTCTACTCCTGCTACCTGAGTGTAGCCCTTGGCCACAAGTCTGGCCTTGTACCTGGAAATAGAACCATCTGCATTGTGCTTTACTTTGAACACCCATCTACAGCCTATAGGTTTTCTGTCAGATGGCAAGGGAACAACAGTCCAGGTCTTGTTTTTGAGAAGTGCTTGATACTCAGTTTCCATAGCTTCTTTCCAATGTGGTGTTAAAAAGGCCTCTTCAATAGTTTGAGGTTCATGTGCTGTAAAAGAAGAAGCATATACTTTGGGCTTGAAAATGCCCCTCTTTGATCTTGTCATCATATGATGAACAGGCTGGCCTGTGGTTTGAGTTGATGGCTGCAATGTCACAGGACTGGAAATCTCCATGTTAGTAGTGACTGCCTCTGTGTGGGGTGGTGAGGGTGAGAAAGAGTTATGAGAGGTTGAGGGGGATGAAGTAGTATGGTTTTGTGAAGGTGATGAAGAATGAGAAGGTGATGGTGAAGAATGCAGTGGTGAGTTTGGAGGTATAATGGTTACAGAAGGTGAAGTGTGTTCTGTGGATGTATTATGTGGCACTTGTGGGTGTGTGGTAGTGCAATGCAAGGGAGGGGGAAAAGAAAAACCAGAAACATCATAATGTTGCTCAATTTGCCTTGAAACATCTGTTTTCTTATAAGGGAAAAGAGACTCATCAAAAACCACATTTCTAGAAATAATGATTTTGTTATTTAAAAGAACTTTGTACCCCTTGTATTGAGAACTATACCCCAAAAACACCCCTGGAGTTGATCTTAAATCTAACTTGTCCTTAGTATAAGGTCTCATGTGGGGAAAACATCTATAACCAAAAACTCTAAGGTGCTTGTAGCTGGGAGTGTGGCCATAGAGTCTGTGATAAGGTGACTGATATGAGATGGTTTTATTTGGAATTCTGTTTATCAGGTATATGGCTGTAGAAAAAGCCTGTTCCCAGAACCTTTTAGGAATTCCTAAAGCTGACATCAAGCTAAGGGAAACTTCCACCACTTGTCTATGTTTCCTCTCAACTAATCCATTTTGTTGAGGAGTGTATGGACATGAGATTCTGTGATGGATCCCTTTTTCTAAAAATAAGGTGGACAATGGCTTGAATTCAGTGCCACCATCACTCTGAACTGCTTTAATCTTGAGGTTCAACTGATTCTCAACTAAGTTTTGAAAGTGGACAAAGGCTTTATAAGTTTCAGATTTTTGTTTAAGGAAATATAACCAAGTGAATTTGGTGTAATCATCAACAAAAGCAGCATAATAAAGTGCTCCTGAGGTGGATTTAACAGGAGCTGGCCCCCAAAGGTCAGTGTGAATAAGTTCCAATGGCTTTTCAGTGGTATGAATTGAAGCATTGAAAGGCAAGACATGAGATTTAGCTTGAACACAATCTGAACAAAGAGTATTTTTATTAAAGGCATAAGACAGATTACAAGCATCAAGAGCTCTTTTTGTGATATCAAAAGATGGGTGTCCTAGCCTTCTATGCCATAACACTAAGCCATTAACAGAACTAGTGAAATATCTAAACTTCTTGAGGTCTTTTTTTCTTGATTCTGAAACTGAGAGATGGGAAACTTAGAATCCTCCTTTTTCAACTTGAAGGTATAAAGCCCATCTTTAAAGATTCCCTTGAGGAGTGGTATTCCTGTGTGCTGGTCCTTCACAACACAAAATGTGGCAAAGAATTCAAAGAAAACATTGTTATCTTTGGCAAATTGAGCAACACTAATCATGTTCTTAGCTATTTCAGGTACATAAAGGAGTTTATTTAATTTGAATGTATGCAGTGAATTTGTGAGTAGTGTCTTACCAACATGAGAGATATACAATCCTGATCCATTCTCAATCTGAAGTTTGTTGTTGCCTGTGTAATCTGAAGCCATACTTAAGTTTGAAAAATCATTGGTAATGTGGTGAGAAGCACCAGAATCTGGAAACCACTCATTTTCACTGTGGTTGCTTCCTGTGGCAAACATGGCTGAGGTGTGTCCAATGCTCCTGTTATCCCCAAAGTTCCTCTGATTTTGATTGTTGGGAACAAAGTCTGGGTTGAATCTGTTGTAACACTTATCAGCTGTATGATTAGTGTACCCACAAATCTGACATTGGACTCTTTTTTGAGGTGATCTTCCTCCTCTACCTCTTCCACCTCTACCTTTGCCTCTGTAACCCCCTCTTCCTCTTTGGTTACTGAATTGCTGTTGAGGTTTGTTAGTCTGAGAGACCAAATTTGCAGAGGGTAAGGTTGAATTTTCAGAAACCACAGCTGCTGCTTCAAGTCTACTCTCATAAGTGAGCAAAAGAGACATGACATCCACCATTGTGAGGTTCTCTGACCTTGCATTAATGCTCACAACAACTGCATCATACTCAGAACTCAGGCCACTCAAAATATGCATGATCTTATCCTGCTTTGAGATAAGATGCCCTCCAACAGCTAGTGTGTCACAGCAAACCTTAACCTTGTTCACATACTCCCTTATGCTAAGACTGTCCTTTTTGAGATTTTGAAGCTAGATCCTGTAGTGCATGGTTCTTGCTTTGGATCTGGTAGAGAAAGATGCTTCAAGAGCTTTCCAGATATCATGAGAGTTGTCCAAACCTATCACCGAGATTAGAATGGACTCTGAGAGTGAGGAGAGCAGCCATGAGGCCAACAGTTGGTCTTGTCTCTGCCAGCTCACATAGTCTGGGTTGATTTGCAGCAAACCCTCCTCTTGTCCTGGGATGAACCTGGTGGGTTGAACAGCTGTGCCATCGAGATAGCCCTCTAATCTATATCCTCTTGCTGTGGTGAGAACTTGTTGTCTCCAAAGTAGGTCGTTTTCATTAGAGAGCTTGATAGTAAGTAATTGGTTGTGGAGGGGAATAGGCTGGGATGAAGGTGTGGTCATATTGCTTATAGAGGTAAAGGAAGTTTCAGCCATGGATCGAGCTGCAGGGGAAGATGGTGATCATCCCTGCTATGATACCATGTTGGAAACAAACATCACCATAGTTGATTGAAAAACAAGAAAACTCAAGAACACTTTGGTATATTATAAAATCGATGATAATAAGTGGCTGTTACATCAAGGCTTTATATAGCCTATTGGGAAAAACCTAGAATCATAAAGGATAAGCACAATAATGGTGAGGTGTCCCTAAATGACAAAGAGCCAAAGAGCTCTAACAAACTGCAGAAGAAGCCAAACAAAACGGTTAGTGCATGTTGTACTATAAAAAGGAGAAGAGCACGTGCATGGAGTGTGCATGTGAGGTAAAATGAAAGATAATGAGAGAGATTAAGACACTAAACAAGACTTAGATTAATCTAAATGAATATCTAACAAGTTGCATGATTTAAATTTGGTATATGATATATTGAAAAAATAAAAAGATTTTATTTTAAAATTAAAAATAAAAAAATTATTCATAATTTGCGAGTTAATATTAACTTGGACGTAAACGAAATAGACAATTATTTATTTTTTTAATAAATTACTCAATAACTTACGGGTTAGTATTAACTTGGACGTAAACTGAATAGTCAATTATTTATATTTTAATATATTACTCAACTACTTATTTTTTTTATTTGAATAGTTTATACAAAAATAGATTAATTTAAGTAATGAAACAACAGAAATTTTATATTTATACTTATTATTCACATAGGTTGTTAAATATATGATGAAATTTTACCAAATAACTATTTTATATAATCACATTATAGTCAAATCGAATTTCTGAATAACATTTTTGAAATGATACTTATTTTGAAATGAACTTAATGTGATTTATTATCAGTTACGTGCACCACACGGGTTGTGTACTTATTTTAAATAGGCATTTTTATGTAATTTTGTGCAATTTAAACTTTATATAGCATTTTCAATAAATTACAATAGCTAATTGTATTACATATTGTATCTATATTTTTTATCTATAAATATTATTTAATAAGAATTTTTAATTTATATATGTTAGTGCATATCTCTTACTCGTGCACTGCACGAGACTCATACTAGTGTATTAATAGTAGAAATATACAACTCACCATTTATATTGAAAACTTTCAGTTCTCTCTTAGCAAAATCCTTTACAAAGTAAGTTTTTTGGAACAAAAGTAATATATGTACGTGTGTGTATATATAATATTGGAATCTTTATACCTAATTTAAAAGATTCGGTATTTTAAATGTGATATATATTGGTTTTAATAATAATAAATAGTTAAATAAAAAGATATATATATAGTTATATACATTATTTAAGACTATTTTATTCATAGTTACACCATTTTTTATTTATAATGTGGTGTTTTTTTTTTTACAGGGACCTTCCGGTTTTCGAATCCACAGGGAAACCGACTAATCCGGAATCGAGCCGGGTAGGACCACAAGGGCGGCAAAGCTCTCCCTCAAGAGTTTTTAACACTGCTGCATTCCTAGTGCTCGAACACGAGACCACTGGTTAAGCTGGAAGAGACTCAAGTCATCTCATCCAAGCGCTCTTGGGTATAATGTGGTGTTTTTTGACGTGCTTATTTTATGTATTTTACGTGTTTGGTGCTCCTTTGAGCTCTTTTTTTTATCGAAACGATAGATATGAATAGACTTAGCAAATATACAATGTTCGGAAGGCCAAATGACCTATACAAATCAGGAGTTCCACTAGGGGAACTAAATAATACAAACCCAAATAAGAAGCTAAAAAGCAGTAAAAATACTGGAACTTTTAGCTAACCTATCTAGGCCTACATACAAAAAGAAAACTAGCCACTGAACCAAAGCACCTAGCTAGGGAATGTCCAAGGGGGAGAATCAACAGAATAATGCAGAGAAGAGAGCCAAAACAACAAACAGCAAAACCAACAAAAAAACAAACCAACTAAAAACTAAAGGGAAGCAGAAGAGAATTCTTGCCACTCCAGCAAGGCAGATTTGATTGCTTCTTTTTCTGGCAGCCAAGAATGCTTGAAGAGCCACAGATTTCTGGATTTCCAGAGCCATCACAGAATGTATGTGGTGAGCTCAATTATGTCCACGGCTGTTTGACCTTTGGCCAGACAAATGTCCTTCCACCAGTGCTTGAAACAGGGTGTCTGAGGGTGGGTGATATTCCAGCTCAAGGGTGCAAGCTTCCAGATAACTTGAGCCCTGTAACAGTAGAAGAAGATGTGTTCTGCAGATTCTTCAGCCTCCCCACACATTTTACAAATGGGATCAAGATGCAGACCCCTTTTGATCAAGTTAACACAGCAAGGAAGAGTATTGTTAAAACATTTCCAGATGAAATGTTTAAGTTTTCTTTTAACTTTGAGCTTCCAGCTGATTGATCTAACTTTATTGATCCAAGTAGATTGAGTGCTGTTTTCAGGGGAATCCAGTGTGCTAATCTTCTCCAAAATCAATTGTGCATAGGAAGAGGAGACAAAAAATGAGCCTTTTTTCGAGGGAGCCCAAAGAAATCTGTCAGGCCTTGATCTGTCTTTGCAGTTTAAGAGAAGAATGGCAGCAGCTTCTTGAGGGGGGAATGATCTTGTAATCAGCTCAGTGTCCCAACCATTATCTACTGAACTCATGAGATGGCAGACTTTGAAGAAAGAGTGAGAGCAGCTGGGGTTTTTATTAGGTTTGAAATCAGGGAGGGTGTGCAGCCAAGGGTGCTCCCAAATAAGTGCAGTCTGGCCATCACCAATAATCATTCTGAGATGCTGTTTAAAGGAAGGGCAAGTCTTCATCCAGCTTCTCCATAACCATGAACTACTAGCAGGGGTTTGGCCATTAAAAAATGAGCCTTTGGGGTAGTACTTGCTCTTTAGGATTTTGCTCATCAGGAGATTGGGTTTTGTGATTAGTCTCCACAACTACTTGAAGATAAGAGCTTCATTAAATATTTTGAGATCAGAAAAACCCAGGCCACCATTTTCAAGAGGTAGAGTTAGCAATTTCCAGCTTTTCCAGTGCATTCCTCTCCCTGCATTATCTCCTTTGCTCCACCAAAACTCAGCCATTAACCTGTTGATCTCATCACACACAGACATTGGAAGGATAAAGCAAGACATCACAAACATAGGTAGAGCACTAACGACTGATTTGATTAAGATTTCTCTTCCAGCAGGGGACAAAAATTTATTCTTCCAGCTTGAGATTTTAGCTCTGACCACCTCAATCACATATTGGAAAGTCTGTCTTTTAGAGTGGCCAATTTGCAGAGGTAAACCAAGGTATTTGCAAGAGTTTTGGTGTTGGATACCATGGAGGGTATAGCAGATATTTTTTTGGGTTGAAATGGGGGTGTTTTTGCTGAAGAAAATGGATGATTTTTGGAGGTTTACTTTTTGGCCAGTGAAAAGCTGATAAGTTTGGAGGATATTCAGAACTGCAGCAGCATTTTGGGTGTTAGCATGGCAAAAGAGGATTGTGTCATCTGCAAAGAATAGGTGGCTGAGGGTTGGGCCATTTTTAGAAATCTTAATACCCTGCAAAACACCCTCAGAAATAGCCTTAGCAATGAGGCAGGAAAAAAGCTCAGCAACAATAATGAATATATAGGGGGAGATAGGATCTCCTTGCCTAATACCCCTTGAGGGAGCCACAAAACCGCTCACAACACCATTAACATTGAAAGAATAATGGGAAGAAGAGACACAAGCCATGATCCAGTTCACAAATTTAGAAGGGAAACCCATTTTTAACATGATTTTCTTGATGCTGTTCCATTCTATCCTATCAAAGGCCTTTGCCATATCGAGCTTCAGAGCCATCATAAATTTATTACCAGAGGTATGCCTATTTAAGAAATGAATAGCTTCATGAGCAACCACAACATTATCTAGAAGACTTCTATCAGGGATGAAAGCGGTTTGGTTCTCAGAAATGCAGGACTTAAGGCAATGCTTCAATCTGTAAGCCAAAATTTTAGAGATAATTTTGTATGGGACACCACATAGACTTATGGGCCTATAGTTAGCAACATGGGTGGGATTAGGGCCTTTAGGAATCAAAGTGATTGCTGTGTGGTTCCAGCTTTTCAGAATTTGGCAGGAATAAAAAAACTTTGAATGGCAATGCAAAGGCTGGATTTAACAATGTTCCAATACTTTTGATAGAAAAGAGGAGACATACCATCAAGGCCAGGGGCCTTATTTGGGTTCATGCTGTCAAGGACTCTCTTGATCTCAGTCTCTCCTATTTGAGCCAACAATGCTGGGTAAGAAGAGCTGGTGATGGATGTTTGAATACAGTCAAGAAGACCTTCAGTTTCCAAGGAGCCTTCAGTGCAGAAAAGGTGGCTATAGAAGTCAGCAATGCAGCCTTCCACTTCAGTTTGAGATTGGTGGATCACATTATCAGAACTAATCAGTCTGTAGATGTGATTATATTTTCTCCTTTGCATAGTGTAGGCATGGAAGAAAGAGGTGTTTTTGTCCCCTGAATTTAGCCATTGGATCCTTGACTTCTGATGCCAGTAGCTCTCCTCTTCTTTATGAGCATTGTCTGATTGGCTCTTTAGACTATGCCATAAGTTCCAATCCCTGTCCCCACCCATAGATCTCAGCTTTTCCAGCTCTTTGGTCAGACTATCAATTTTCTTAGAGTTCTCAGTTCTGAAGTTTTTGCTCCATTTTAGAAGAGAGACTCTGGTTTCTTTGATTTTGCATTGGACCTGATACATTGGTGTGCCAGAGTGTGGAGCAGACCAAACTTGGGAGATCACTTCTTTAATGCCTTCTTTTCCAACCCATCTTCTATCAAAGAAGAATCTCTTCTTTGGTTGCTGATAATCAGGATTGTTTGAGAGTAAGATGAGGTTGTGATCTGATGAACTTCTGCTAATGCTAGAGGAGACAGTGAGAGGGTGATTAGAGATCCAGCCATAAGAGGTGAAGAACCTGTCCAATTTTTCTTCAACAAACTGAGGTCCCATTCTGTTATTACACCAAGTGAATTGATTACCCTTCATAGGGACTTCAAGCATATGCATATTAGCAATGAAATCTCTGAAGCCCCTAAAGCTGCTTTCTGGTCTATCCCTACCACCTTTTTTTTTCTCTTTAGTGCAGATATCATTCCAGTCTCCTCCTATGATCCAGGAGTCACCCCAGTTGTCTTTGGCATTGATCAGATAGTTCCTTTGCATATCTCTCTCCTCAGAATAGGGGCTCATGTAGACAAAAATTGCCCAGTGCTTAGCAGGTGATGAAGGGTGCTGGAATTCAACTTTAATGCAGAAATAGTGGGAGATAGTATTGATGATCACAATGTCCTTGCTCCAGAGCAAAAGGAGACCACCACTGTTGCCAGTGGGGTCTATGGGAAGGCAATGATCGGCAAAACCAAGTTTTTTTACAGATAGTATTTACAAAAGCAGAAGATTTCCTAGTTTCAGCAAGAAAAGTAAACCAGGGGAGGTGGAGTTTAATAGACTCCTTGAGCTGGGGAACTGTAGAGGGTCCTCCCAGACCTCTACAGTTCCACACCATAGCTCTCATTTATAATTTGGGAGCCAATTCAGGCTGGCTGCCTCCACCTTTGAAGAAGATTGTTTGAGTTACTTAGAGCTTGGGTTAGGAAGATCAATAGCATCAGAGACTGGGTTAGAAAGGTTGGATTCATTAGACTGCAGCCTTCCTCTTTTGGATTTGAGGGGTGCAGTCTGGGAATGGGAAGGTTGGTTTGGAGAGATGGAATTAGAGGGGTATTTAGCTTTTCTAGTCCATTTTTTAGTAGGTTTTGGGATGGGGGAGGCAAAGTCTAAAAGCATTTTGGTGGCTTCAGAATTTTCAGCTACTGGGGAACAAGATTGATCTGGGTTGAGGACAACTAACATTTTAGAGTGGGGTGAATCAGGGGGGTCTTCAGCTATATTAATGGGGGGGTAAGGCGATATCATAAGAAGGGGTGGAGATGTAGGTTGAGCAGGGGTGATAAGGGAGAGTTTAGAGTCAGGTGTGGATTGAGTGGAGAGATTAACTGGATTAGGAGGAGAATGCTGAGAATTTAAAGGGATATCTGGGTTGGAGTTTTTATCTGGGGAGGATGGGGGGGAGTGAGTAGATGTACCTGAGTAGGGAGCATGATATCTGGTTTTCATAATGGATTGTGATTCCGGGACTCTGATCCATTCCCCAAATTGCCGCTTTTGAGGATTTCCAGCTTCAATATCAGCAGCTCGCATGTTGCAAGATCGTTCAAGGTGACCGATATGACCGCAGTAGTAGCAGAAGTTTAGGAGCTTTTCATATGAGAACATGACTCTCTAAATTTTGTCCCCTAGCTGAACCTTCGTACATCTGAGAAGTGGCTCTTTGATGTTAACGGAGGCAAGGAATTTTATACACCTGCCATTTCCCGAGCTTGAATTTGTGATTAGAACATTTTTGGCATTTTGGAAGACTTTGCCGATTTTGATGCCCACTTCTATGCTGAGCCAATTCAGAGGGATACCATCTGCTTGAATCCACATGTCCATTTCGGAGAAGCACTCATGGTCTGCATTGATGTCTTCTTGCCATTCTTTCAAGAGTAAATACTGGTTTTCATAGGTCCAGTTTTTTCCTCTTGCCACCTTCTTCTTATCCTCCACATTCTCAAAGATGAATTGAAAGAAATTGTGTTGCAGTTCCCGGACCTCCATCTTGTTCTGTATTTGCCATATTTGAGTCATGGTACGTCTGAGACCATAGAGATGTGCCTTTCTGTCACCGATAATTTGCCGAATAAGCTGCGATTACATTCTTCAGCAATCGATGTTATATCACCGTCCCGCAGGGGGACTATATTTTCTTCTCTCTGGCTGAGATTACATTCTTTTAGCTTTTGCTCCAAATTATCCATAGCTAAAGCTTGATGAGGCGGTAAGAGCAGAGATTGAGATAGAGAGCCTTGATTGAGCTTCCCAATAGGTCCTGAAAAGAGACAAATAGAAAGGGGGAAGAAGAAATCGGAAATAACAAACCCTAGAAAAAAAGCAAAAACAGGTAACAATGAAAGGAGAAGACAAAACCGAAAAAACTGAGCGGGATGAAGGAACATGCTCGAAAAACTGGATTAAGCTCGATAAGATACGATTAAACGCCTCCCTGCGAAGGAATTGCAGCTCCCCTTTGAGAGAAGAAAACGCTCCCCTTTGAGAGAATGTCTTTGAGCTCTTTGTTTTCCAAAATAATGAACTTTTTAAATAAACACGCACTACAAAATAATTGTTATATTCCAACGGAAAATTCTATGGCAATATAATCCAATGGAAATTCCAACGGATATTCCAATGATATAGCTTTCGTTGGAATAGTTCCAACAGAAATTCCAACGGAAATATTCCGTTGGAATGTGTTTTCGTTGGAATTTTAGATGGAAATTGATGATTCCAACTGCTCTATTTCCAACGGCTTTTTACCGTAAGAATTTCCGTTGGAATATGCAACTTACGTTGAAATTTTTATTTCCACCCGGACCACCCCCGTTGGAAAATCCACCTGGGGAATCGTCAAAATCCAACAGATTTTTTCAATGGAAACTTCATTCCAACGGAATATTTTTGTTGGAATTTCTGTTGGAATCCATTGAAAAATTCCAACGGAAATAATAGTATTGAAATATTCGTTAGAACTGCCGTTGGAATAATTCTTGTAGAATAGATTTCCGTTGAAATTTCATCATTTTCTTGTAGTGACGTAATAAATATATTGTATGTATAGTAATTTATATATTTTGCAATGTATAATTAATAGTGGATATATATAACTCACCAGCTACGAAAACTTTTAGTTCTCTCTTCGCAAAATCCTTTACAAAGTAAATTTTTTGGGACAATAGTAATATATGTATGTGTGTGTATATATATACTAGTACGTAATGTAGCAAAGTTTTGCGGTGGGTAAAGGATAACCGAGTTACCCGACTCGAGTCGTTCTCAAAGGAAGGCGCTTCGGAGCTTTATCTACTACTTGATTTCCAAATCACAAAAAGAGAAAATAAAATCCTAAACATGCTAATCAATTAGTTTGAGATTGCATTTAACACTAAGAGAGCAATTAACTAAGAGCAATATCAAATCACGAGCAAATAACGAAGCTAGACCATCGGAGTCTCAAGCCATCAACACAACGAGATGATAATCAACGACAAAGAGGAATAAACGAGCTACGAGCATGTTTATTGTGTTTTTGTACTTCTTTTTATGTGTTTTATGTGTATATTTGAGTCGGTTTAGGTTTGTTTTCTTGTCTAACCGGTCCATTTTAGTTGATCCTGTGTGTTTTTATTTTCTCTTTGGTGTTTGTATTCTCGTGTCTTTGGTGCAATTTTTAGGTCCATTTTGGAAGATGAAAGAGAAGAATCGAGCCAAGTTCCAAGAGCATGAACCATTCCGGAAACCCTCGAGCCGTTGTCGAGTCATTACCGTGCAAGAGATCCGAAAGTCTAGTTCGCCTAGCGAACGTATTCGCCGCATAGCGAGTGTGCACAAGACTCATAGGACCAGTCCGCCTAGCGAATGAGTTCGCCGCCTAGCGAGTGTGTACAAGACTACAAGACCAGTTCGCCTAGCGAACCAGTTCGCTACCTAGCGAGTGCTAAATTTTTAAATGTGTGTGCACCTAGTGTGTGTTTTTGTAGAAGACTATATATATGTTTTTTCCTTTGTATTTTGAACATCCACCACTCATTATTTCATCTTTCCTTTTTTGGTTCTTAGTTTATGTTTATGTTTGCTTTCTAGACTAAGGAGCTTATGTCATTTTCCGGGAGGTTTTCCGGCGACTTTCGTTTCTTTCAAGTTTCGAGCTTTTGACTCTATTTTTCATCGTTATGGGTATTTAGTTTTAAAGCTATTTACTTCAATTTTTGCCTCGTTTTTACTTATACTATTTATTAGGGTAAATTTGAGTTTGATTGATGATGGAGGGAAAATCGAAACTTGATTGCTTGGGATGCTTGCTTGAGTAGTTATATGGATTAATTTCTTGTCAATTTCAGTTTAGATTTAAGACCCGATTAGGGCTTAATTACTTAGGGATAGAAGTCTAGGGTTAGTGAATCCATAAAAAACAAAAACTCGTCCCAAGTTATTTCACACATGATTACTCGAGTCAAACCTCCTCACATGAAATGAAAAGCACAAGACCAACAAGTCAACTCCCCAATTTTCTTCTTTTTCTCTTTTTCTTTTTTTATTATTATTTTTTTTAAATAATTAGCTACTTTTTTCAAATGAGAGCCGTTAGGACGATTATTACCTAGGTTTAACCTCGGGGTTTGTCCCTGAGTCTCCTAAGACAGTTTTCCGTGCTCATTGACCCAATTTATCTAGAAGACTAGCTAAACCAAGAGGAGCCTAATCCTTTCAACTCCCACGAACTCATTTCCGTGAGCTTCTTTTTCCAAACGAGGTTTTCGGACGAGATGATCTAGGTTTAACCTCGATGGGCTTTCTCGAGTTTCCTAAACCGGTTTCCCGGGCTCATTATCCCAATCCACGAAGTGGCTCGGAATAAGAGGAGCCTAATCCGTACTTCATCGTGAACTCACATTTTATTCCTTTTTTTTAGGGAGAGGCACACAAGGATACATCACAATAACAATAAAAAAGCATGCCTCAAGATAATCAATCGATAACAAACAAGGTACTAAATAATTCTGTGAATCCACATGCGGGTCCCAATGTCAACAAACTATCAATCAATTTTCGAACACCCTCGAAATCATTAAGTACATAAAGCATGAAGGTTAATAGTGAAACCACTCGACAATCTCGACTCACCACTTAGCTATTCGACTCTCAAACAAACATTGAGCATCATGCGGAAGAGGTGACACAAACAAATAAAAACTCCAACAAAACCGGTCCAAGACACGACAAAAACAAAACAAATATCACCTAAACATGCATAATCACGAAAATCCCTCCCCCACACTTAAAACAAAACAATGTTCTCATTGCTTGACCAAAAAGTATAGGAGAAAGCACATAATTATGTAAGTTCATGCGATAAAAATGAAAAACGAAACGCAAGAAACAAAGAAACGATAAGAAAATAACACGAAGAAACAAAAAGAAAAGAAAGAAAGAGAAAATAGGAAAAGAATATGCGTACTCTACACGGTGGTGCACCACCATGTGTCCAAAAGTGGTCGTCCAGAGGGAAAAGAGAAAATCAACCGAAAGCTATCGATCTCAAAGTGAAGCCATCCGAACGGTGTAGCATTGAACACATAAAACGAAAGAGGCCATATGTGTGTGTGTCGGAGAGATGGTGACCATGTATGCATAAACTCGACGTCGACACACGTACACGTGAAAGCTCAAAATATCGGGCCTCAAGGTCCTCCACGATGCTTGCCATGGCATGATGTAACCAACTCCGTTTTGATTCAACACGAGAACCGATTACCGGCGCTTGCCGTAAGTAAAAACCTACAAACTCAAAAATCCGGCAACTACACAAAATTTGGCACGCCCGGCAAGATTTGCCTAGAACTCAAGTCTAACTCCAATAACCCATAACGACTACTCCGGCAAGAGTAGTGATCCAAGCTCAACGAAAGTAATGACAATAAGGAAATACAAAGCGAGGTCAAGTCGATGTACCTTGGAAATTACCGAAAAAAACGGTTGTCGAAGCTCGTAAAGAGAGATAAATAAAAATGGAGGTTTCGGTCGCCGAAAAATGTACCAAATGCAAGGAAGCGATGGTATGTCACAAGAAAAGCTCAAGAATACTAACCGAAAACTCAGTGGGTGCTCATTTGCCTGAAAAAATGGTCGCCGGAAAAGTTCATCGGATCCGACGACGGTGGCCGAAAAAAGGTACGCCTCGGCGAGAGGAGTCCAGGGGGGTGTCTTTGGATTTCGGTGGGTCCAAGTGAGTCACCGGCAATTTTGATTTGAAGGTTGAAGAGATTTGTAGATCTACGAGCTTTTGCCGGAAAATCGGAAGCCTTCTCGCCGGAATTTTTCTTAGAGTCTCGGATATGTTCTCGGCTTCAAAGACATCTTTTCGTTGATATAAGATTCAACACGATCGGAGCAAGTTAGCCGAAAAAGGTGGCAGTGGGCGGTGGTGCACGGTGGTGGGCGGCGGCCGGAGCTGGTGAGGTGGCTTGGGGAAGAAGCAGGGTGTGCACGGGCAAGGGCACGCGCGCTGGGGCTCGCGACTCGCGGGAGAATTCGCCACGCGGAAAAGAGGCGCGGAAGTTTGGGGCTCGGAGTCCGCAAGGTCGCAGGTGAGTCTGCGAGCACACGAGTGCGGTCCACGCCTCGCGGCATTTTTCGCCGCACGGAACATGGGAGCTGAAAGTTGGGATGTGCTCGGTCCACGAGGTTGCCGATAATCCTACAAGCTCGAGAGTCAGTCCGCTAGGTCGCTGATAATCCCGCGAGCTCGAGAGTCAGTCCGTGAGGTCGTTGAACGCACCGCGAGCGCGAGAGTGCGTGGTGCTGGGCAGGGTCTCTCCTCCTTTACTTAGCCATATTTCACCTTTTTTCGCTCCAAATGCTCGATTCAACTCCCAATTTAAATAACTCTCGATTGCACTCATTTTTTTTTCGGCACTCATTTTTTTAGATAAAAAGAAAATGAGAGAAAGAAAAATAAAAGAAAAGAACAAAAGAGAAAATGAAAAAGAAAAGAACAAGAAAAACGAAAACGTTGGTTGCCTCCCACGAAGCGCTCGGTTTAAAGTTGTGAGCTCAACTTTTCCGTCAATTCAAGTCAACCGGGCACGGGTCGATGAGCTCCTCCAACCTCATTTTTGAGCTCGTCAAAGGACACATTTGCCCACTTACTTCTCGGGGACACCGGGGTTCTCTTCTTCCACTCATCACTTCTCTCGAATTTCTTACCTCGTTTTGTGAACTTCCAACCCCCGGAATTCACATCTCCATTCAAACCCGATGGGGTGCCTCCTGGTTTTGCCTCTCCATTCTTAGGCTTCTTTTTCGCCTCTTTCTTACCCGGTTTCGGCTCTTTCTCAATCTCAACATCATTTTTCAACTTCTCAAATCACTCCAACTCTAACATTCTCATTCTCACACGACTTAACAACCTTCAACTTCTCCTCAACACGGTTGCAATTAAAAAATTTAGAATGAAGATCGGGATGTACCTCTTTGTCGATGTCCTCCATAAACGAGCATTGGCCAATTTTGGGTAGAGCTTCCCGGGTATTGTTCATCGTGAAAGTAGCCGTTTCTCCATGAGCCAAGAGAGTGACTCGTCCCTCCTTGATGTCGATAAGGGTATTGGTTGTAGCCATGAAGGGTCGCCCAAGCAAGATCGTGTGCTCTTTCCCGGTATTTGGGACATTTCCCACGTCAAGGACTACGAAATCGACCGACACAACAATCGAACCAACTTTTACCAACACATCTTCAATTATGCCCTTCGGTTCCCTCAAGGTGCGATCCGCTAGTTGTAGGCACATTTGGGTCGGCTTAAGCCCTTGCAATCCCAATTGCTTGTAAATCGAATATGGCATGATATTTATACCGGCTCCAAAGTCAAGCATCTCGGTCGTAGTCTTCACATTCCCAAATGTGATCTTCATGACAAAGGCTCTCGGGTCACACTCTTTCCGAGGTATGGTAGTAGAGGCTACCTCAGAAATCATCACCTTCTCATTATCCCCGAACCTCCTCTTCTTGGAGGCTAAATCCTTGAAAAATTGAACATATGCCGGGAAATTTTGAATAGCGTCCAAGAGAGGGTGGTTGACGTTTACTTTCAAGAGCATTTCGAAAAGATCTTTGAATTGGCGCTCCTTCTTTGTATCTTGCAAACGGCTCGGAAAAGGGACCGGTGGGCGGTAAGGTGCATTCGCTTTATGCAAAGCCTCACGAGCATCCTTCCTCGGGTTCTCCTTCTCGATTTCCTCATCAACCACATCTTCCCCCTTGGGAACATCAGCTTTCTCACCCGGTTCATCATCATCCTTATCAACAACAACCTCATCTACCCCGTTTTCCTTGGGCATCTCCACATGATTATCGACTTTCTTACCACTCCTCAAGACCGTGATGGCATTGACGTGCTCGGGTTGGCTCGTGAGTTTGTCTTTCATCTTGCCTCTTTGGATCTCACCTATAGAAGTCCCGAGTTGCCCCATTTGAGTTTCAAGGCATTTAAGAGAGGCTTGAACCGAGGGCACTCCTTTGACGGTGTCGTGCAACGTAGAGACGGTGGAGGCCAACGATTGAAGACACTTCTCTAGGCTTTCTATTCGGGTATCCGAGGATTCTCCATTAGCATTTCTCTCGGGCTCCGGTGGAGGTGTCAATGGTTGCCTCAGGATGAAACCTATACGCCCTTGTGGATATCCTTGAAACTCGGGCCTTAGTTGGTATCCTTGGAATTAGGGCCTCGGTTGGAATGGTGGTTGGTTGTTCGGTGGTGTATATTGTTGAGGATGGGGGTAAGCTTGTTATGGTGTCGGTTGGGGTGCACACCCCGCTGTCGGGTCTCTCCATGAGAAGTTAGGGTGGTTTCGCCACCCGGGATTGTAGGTGTTTGAGTATGGATCGTTTTGGACCCGGGGATCGTACCCTTGTATAGCATTGATGTCATAGGGGACTCCTTCGAGATTTGGATCGTATGTCGACCCCATATAATGAGGACACTCGTGGCCTCCATGCCCCGTCTCGCCACAATAACCGCACACCTCGGCCATCACAACTTGAGTTGACTTCGTATCTCTTA
The DNA here is from genome assembly GCA_902706635.1 of Striga hermonthica. Lineage (NCBI taxonomy): Eukaryota > Viridiplantae > Streptophyta > Magnoliopsida > Lamiales > Orobanchaceae > Striga > Striga hermonthica. Next base: position 8,584,717 of record CACSLK010028053.1, on the reverse strand, counting down.
ACCGAAGTTGTTTGAGTTCCTCCTCCAACGAGGCTAGCTTGGCAAGCACGGCGTCGTTCGAAGACCCGGTCGATGGTGTAGCCTCATTCACGGGGGTCCTCTGACGACCGCTCTTCCGTTGGGAATTCTCACTCAACATCTCATAAAGCTCATAGATCTCCTCCGCCGTGTGACTCCCGATATCTCCTCTGGCCACATGGTCAACCATGTATTGAAGGGTTTGGTGGAGACCATCGTAGAAGAATTGATTTAATACCCCGAGGCAAAAGTGATGATGGGGGCATTGAAGTTGGTACCCCTTGAATATCTTCCATGCCTCGTGAAAGGTTTCTCCCATGTTTTGGCTAAAGCTAGCAATTTGGGTTCAGAGGTTGGTAGTCTTTTGGTGCGAGTAGTACTTGCCCATGAACTTCTCATAAAATCGAATGTTTATTAATAATAACACATTTCCTGCTAAAAATAAATATGTCCATAAAATATCTAAAATAAAATTGTTCATTTTATACCGAAACCGGATTTATTAATTTTGTCAACTTTATACTAGGGCGGAGCATGGGACTCGGAGAATTTCGAACCGTTCCGAAAACCGAACCGAAATCACTCCGAACTGAAAAATAACCGTTGACCATTTGACTTTCTCCGAACCGAACCGAACCAAAAAAATAATTGGTACGGTTCTGGAGATTTCACAAATATCCGTACCGAGAACTGAATCGAACCGTCCCGTACTGTACCGAACTGAAGAACTGAAATTAAGAACCGAATTATAACATTAGATGTGTTATTAATATATTTTATGTCAACTTTGATTCTATATAACATAGTAATAAATATTAACCTTCACTCAAATTTCATGCTTAGTAATACTTGATCAACAATTGAACTTTTTCTATTATAAAAATAATTATTAAAATAATATGAAAGTTTAGAGAATATTTTTTAAGAAAAAAAATTATATTTTATTTGAATTTTAAATTTTCAATATTAGTTGCACAACTTTAGTTATAACTAAAACTTAGAGTTACTTATAAAGTTGAAAAATAAAATCTTTAATGTGAGGAAGTACTAATAAATGTTGGTTTTATTAAAGCATATAAAAATTAAATAACTAAAATTTAGAGTTACTTCTAGAATTGATTTCGAAATAAAATCTTCAATATGGTGAATTATTGATGAATGTTGTTTTTTTAAAGCATATAAACATTAAAATATAACTAGGTAGTCATTCAAAGTAATTTAAAAAAAAATAAAGAATCTCCGAAGATCCGAACCAAACCATATCGAACCGAATCGTCCCAATAGTCTCGAATACTGAATCGAACCGAGCCAACAAATAAAAATCTCCAATCCGAACCGAACCGACTTTTTGGTACGGTTCCGGAGATCGAATTTTGGGATCTCCGAAGTTTGGTACGGTTCTATAGATTTATCAATCTCCGAACCGTACCAACCCACGCTCACTCCTACTTTATACCATAAATTGATTAATTAATTTCTAGAGGCTAGATTTTTCGAAATTTTTCAAAAAAAGAGTACCAAGTTTAGAATAAAATTTTTAGGCGATTTTTTTTAATTTTTACTTCATGTAAACATAATCTATATATATATATATATATATATATATATATATATATATAGGGATTGGATCCAATGAGTACACATATTTAAAGTGTGAATGTGAGACCCATTCCTAGCAACTGGATTGGTACATGATGTGTGACCAAGATTTAACTCTTCATTTAAATAATAATTCTTTATTTTTATTATGTAATGCTTTATTTTTATTATTTTAATTATTTATATATTATTTTGACAATTGACCATTGACTTCGGCGTTGACCGTTGACTTCCGGCGTTGACTGTTGACTTCCGGCGAAAAATCGTTGACTTCGGCGTTGACTTCAGCGTTGACCGTTGACTTCCGACGTTGACCGTTGACCCCTATTCTACATTTTGTATGAAGTAAATATGCATACAATACTATGCACTTAGTATGAACTAAATATGCATAAGAAATGAGTTATATATGTCATCCTTATGAACTAAATATGCAGCAATAATATCAACTATGTTTGCACTGTTTATGTACTAAATATGCACATTTTACTAACTAAATATGCTTCAGGAATGAACTAAATATGCAACGAAAATATGCAATAAAATATACATTTTATACAATTAACTTAAATATAATAATTAATGATTTTTTATTATATAATTAATTTTAATTTTAAATTGATTAATAACACAAATAAGTTGTTATAATTGGATCTCAAAATAAAATAGGTATGCACTGTTCATGAACTAAATATGCATTTCGTAAGAACTAAATATGTATCATGAATAAACTAAATATGCATCATAAATTAACTATATAAATATCGTTATATATTTAATTTAAATATAACAAGTATGCATTTTGTATTAACTAAACATGCATCATAAATTACCTAAATATTCACAATAAATTAAAAAAATATGCATCATAAATTAACTATATAAAATGTACATTTTATTGCATATTTTTTCACTGCATATTTAGTTCATTCATGATGCATATTTAGTTCATAACAGATGCATATTTAGTTAATAACACAAATAATTTTTATTATATAATTAATTTTAATTTTAAATTGATTAATAACACAAATAAATTGTTATGATTGGATCTCAAATAAAATAGGTATGCACTGTTCATGAACTAAATATGTATTTCGTAAGAACTAAATATGTACCATGAATTAAGTAAATATGCATAATAAATTAATTATATAAATATTATTATATATTTAATTTAAATATAACAAATATGCATTTCGTATTAACTAAATATGCATCATAAATTACCTAAATATTCATAATAAATTAACTAAATATGCATCATAAATTACCTATATGAAATGCACATTTTATTGCATATTTTTCGCTACATATTTAGTTCATTTATGATGCATATTTTGTTTATAACAGATGCATATTTAGCTCATAACATGTGCATACTTAGTTGATATTATTGGTGCATATTTAGTTCATAAGAAGTGCATGTGCAATTCATATCTCATGCATATTTTGTTCATATTGAATGCATGGTACTGGATGTATATTTACTTCATACATATAACATACTAGGGGTCAACGGTCAACGCCGAAAGTCAACGCTGGAAGTCAACGGTCAACGTCAAAAGTCAACGATTTTTTGCCGGAAGTCACGGTCAATGTCGGAAGTCAACGGTCAACGCCGGAGTCAACTAATAATTATTTTATTATTTAATTAATATATACTTTAAGGAATGAATTCATTTTAAGGAGTAGACTCATTTTAAGGAGTGGACTCATTGGATCTCCCCTATATATATATATATATATATAT
>CACSLK010028053.1:8540793-8574263 GCA_902706635.1 Striga hermonthica | reverse complement strand
AAAAAAAAAAAAAAAAATCTTCTAGTATACCAATCATAAACTATGAATAAACATTGAAAACAGAAAAAACAAACATCTATTCACAAGCTAATTTGTACATTCCCTATATATTAATCCAGAACGCACTGAGCCTATGTGGCTGCTTCTGGTGCTTCGGAATCATATGTGGCAAAATTACATGTTTCGTTATTAGGCTTGAGTAAATTTTAATTTAATTCCAAATAAAAAATAATTAGGTTCGGATTACCATAAATATGTTGATTATTTATGGTCATGTTACATGTATTAATTGCCTTTTCATATCATTCTTTATTATAACTATTGAATTGTAATTTTAAAAGTTAATAACTTTCGTATTTTTTATCAGTTTTACATATGTAATATATCAAATTAATCTTCTTTTGATGAACTTCGATTTAACATTCATATTGTATGTATAAAAAAATAATATATATTTATCTTTATAACAATAATAAAATTATTTTTAATATTAATTAGAAAAATAAAATTATTTATCAACTAATATATTTATATTTCAAGTAGTTATATGATATAAGTTATAAAAATTAATATAATATAACACATGTAAGTCATAAGTAACACATATCATTCTAAAATATATAGTAATATATTTTTTTTTTGTAAAAAAAGTAAACTAAATTTAATATAGTTTTTCATTAATTTTAAAATTTAAGAATAATTTTTTAACAAGCATCCGTGTAATACACGGGTGTTGTACTAGTAACTAATATACCAAACATAAACTAAGATGTACAATAACTGTACATATCCATAAGATGTATATATATTGTACATATACTGCACATATATTGATCATAAACTAATTTATATAATAAAACTATACTTCGTTACCATCATCCTCCTTATTGGCAAAAACTGTAAATAATCCCGGCGACTCCAATCCGAAGTCTGCGGATTTCAATTACTGGTTGATCTACACTCAATGAAAACCCCAAAAATCGAACCAAACATCGATTTTCTTGCAACCAACCAACCAACCATCTCCCCAACCATGGCGACGCCACAACGCTCGATGAGGTCGCCGACGAAAATTGAAGATGCCGCAATCTACCTATTCTTCACAAAGTGTGATGAGAGAGAATTTTCAGCGGTTGGGGATGAAAGGCGTTGGGGGATTTTACACACATGTCGAATGACGGTCAGCAACGGGGATGGGTGGGTGGGAGGAGGCGGAGCGGCCAATGGGCGGTGGGGGAGGAGCAGCGACGGATTTGAGAGAAGAAGAAGAAGAGAGAGAGAGAGAGAGAGAGAGAGAGAGAGAGAGAGAGAGAGAGAAGCGTGATAATTAAGCTCTCATTAAATATGCTTTTACCATAATTAAAACAATCTAGTATGTTTGTAAATAAATATGATAGTTTTAATTGATTTGCAAATAAATATATATGAATTGTAAATATGTAATAAAAATTGTTAATGTGTCCTCTTTTTATATTTATAATAATAATTGTTTGCCTATGTAATGGGCCCATATTGTCAAGAGTTAGAAAGCAATATCTCGTGTTATTTTGTGTTTGGCCCAATAATTTTTCTTGGAAAGGTGGGCCCACCGTTTTGGGCTCAATTAATTTGCATTTGAAATTAGAGGAAATTACACCCCTTACAATAAGTTATGATATATATTGCACTTATACACTAATTAATTTTTTATTTATAAAATTACTAAAACAAGCACAAAATATTGCATTTATGCCTAAAATGTTGAATTATGAAGAGGTAACCGTTTGTAAGCAATTATCATGTCTAATTAAATGCAATTGGGATAAGAAAGTGAAATCAAATATTTACTTACCAAAAAAGGAAAATTAATATCTCTCTATCTTCTATGATCTCTCTCTCTCTCTCTCTCTCTCTCTCTCTCTCTCTTTCCAGAAAGCACCCACCGCCCACGTTCCCCTCTCTGTGCAAAAAAAACATCTTCAATGGCCAAGAAAAAACTACAAATTGCTACTCGAAAAAAAACTGACGAACAATGCCAATCGAAACGACATAATACATATTAAAATCTTTGTCGGTGTTGTTTGACTTTCGTACTCGAAACCGGGTTCTTCTTCGTCCATATCTTTGTCGGTGGATTTTGGTTTCTCCAATTTACGGGGTCTCCGAATATTTCTCAGTGGATTTGGGTCGGATTAGAAATCGACATAATGTTCTGAGGAAATTACACCCCTTACAATAAGTTATGATATATATTACACTTATACACTAATTAATTTTTTATTTATAAAATTACTAAAACAAGCACAAAATATTGCATTTATGCCTAAAATGTTGAATTATGAAGAGGTAACCGTTTGTAAGCAATTATCATGCCTAATTAAATGCAATTAGGATAAGAAAGTGAAATCAAATATTTACTTACCAAAAAAAAAATTAATATCTCTCTATCTTCTATGATCTCTCTCTTTCTCTCTCTCTCTCTCTCTCTCTCTCTCTCTCTCTCTCTCTCTCTCTCTCTCTCTCTCTCTCTCTCTCTTTCCAGAAAGCACCCACCGTCCACGTTCCCCTCTCTGTTCATCTTCAATGGCCAAGAAGAAACTACAAATTGCTACTCGAAAAAAAACTGACGAACAGTCCAATCGAAACGATATAATACATATTAAAATCTTTGTCGATGTTGTTTGACTTTCGTACTCGAAACCGGGTTCTTCTTCGTCCATATCTTTGTCGGTGGATTTTGGTTTCTCCAATTTATGGGGTCTCCGAATATTTCTTAGTGGATTTGGGTCGGATTAGAAATCGACATAATGTTCTGAGGAAATTACACCCCTTACAATAAGTTATGATATATATTACACTTATACACTAATTAATTTTTTATTTATAAAATTACTAAAACAAGCACAAAATATTGCATTTATGCCTAAAATGTTGAATTATGAAGAGGTAACCGTTTGTAAGCAATTATCATGTCTAATTAAATGCAATTGGGATAAGAAAGTGAAATCAAATATTTACTTACCAAAAAAGGAAAATCTCTCTCTCTCTCTCTCTCTCTCTCTCTCTCTCTCTCTCTCTCTCTCTCTCTCTCTCTCTCTCTCTCTCTCTCTCTCTCTCTCTCTCTCTCCAGAAAGCACCCACCGCCCATGTTTCCCTCTCTGTGCAAAAAAATCATCTTCAATGGCCAAGAAAAAACTACAAATTGCTACTCGAAAAAAAACTGACGAACAGTGCCGACGAAACACCACAAATTAGGTCGAGTTCTTGGCTTCGTAAAATCCAATCAAAAGCACAACCCAAAATCGTTCAGAAGAAGTTAAATTTTGAAAAATACATGAACCCTAACCCTAAACGCAAGTCCGTCGGCAAGGCTAGAGTGCTAAATTGTAGTTCATCTCCCGATTTAGACGATTTCTAATCCGACCCAAATCCACTGAGAAATATTCGGAGACCCTGTAAATTGGAGAAACCAAAATCCACCGACAAAGATATGGACGAAGAAGAACCCGATTTTGAGTACGAAAGTCAAACAACACCGACAAAGATTTTAATATGTATATGTTAAGTATATTGTATGTATATAATTCCTTTTGTATTAAATCGTTTCGAAGTTGTTATTGATCAACAACATTATGTCGTATATGTTCAGTATATGTAATGTATATGTGACATGTTTTTTGTGTCGTGAGAATTTTTTGGAGCAAATGTATATGTTCATTAACCAATATCTGGGTATGCTAATAGTTTATCATATGTATATATTCTTGATTGGAGCAATTGTATATGTTCATTAACTGATATTTTATTTCTTTCTGGTGTATATTCAACACATGGTTAAGCAAATGCAAAAATTTCACTTGGTATATATTAAGTATATTGTGGGAATATTTTGTATATTCATTAATCGATTTTTGTGATCGTGTATATTTTGTATCTTTCTGATCGTGATTTTTCTGTATATTGAGAGAATGCATACGTTTATAGACAATATATTTTTTATAATTATGTATATGTTGCGTTTATAGACAGTATATTTTCAGTATATGTTGTGTTTTTAAATATTTTATTTAGGCGATGTTGAACCATTGATAACAATAATAAAATTGATCATATATCAAACATAAACTACTTACCTGATTGTAATAATATCACATATAAAACACTTAAAATATACCATACATTAAGAAACATACGCCACCAGAAAAATAACAAACAAAACAATTCATTTTACAACACTAAAAATAATTGCAAATTCTGTCTACGAAACATATACTTAAAATATACAACACATAAATTGATCATATACCAAACATAAAAATAATAAAAATAGATAAATATTAATTCAGAAATCGATTTGAACCAATCAAATCGAACCCAAGGCCCGAATTAAGACTTGAAATTGCGGGCATGACCGCAGTCATCTTCTCCGATGGATCCCCCTATGCGCCGCCTCATTATTGGACCTGAGCTCCGACAACTCGGCGCATCTCGGACTGGATTGTAGAGATCTCTCCCTCGATCCCCCGCATATCATATACAATCTCAACCCGAAAATAGCCGATTGCGACCGGACGCGTCTCTGATTGGCGGCAAGCCCGTTGAATTTGTCGAGCCTCGACCTTGATCTTGAGGGAGCGGTCGTAGGCCACGACATCGCCGCCTCTTCAACCGCTTCTCTTCCCGACACCGTTAAAAAAAGCCATAGAAGATGACAGAAGCAGAGAATTTTTTTCGTCGAGGAGAGAGAGAGAGAATGTTGTATACCTTATTTATGATTTTTTTTCTTTTTTTTGATACTAATGGAAGATTCGTGCGTTTTATTTTTTCTTTTTTTTTTTTTTTGGTAACATATTTGTATGCATAACCCTATTATTTGTTAAGTTTTAGGTAGTATTGCAATTTTTTTTTTCATTGGCAGTATATATGCAATTATTTGTAAATCATGTAGTAGAGATATAAATTTCCCTTGAAATTAAGTCAAAACGGGACATTCATTCAATCACAACAGTTAATAAAATATCAACGGAGAACAATCTTATGAACTGAAAAACTACCATCAGAAAGTGTTTGATGACTGCTTAAAAAACCAAGAAACTAAATACAGAATATCAAAAAAGAAAACTAAAAAATCCATCAGCTACAGGCAACTCACTGTTGCCCGATTTCAGGGCACCAAACGAACATCCAATCTACCGGAACCAAATCAAATCAAATCAATCACCCGACAGATTAAACTTAAAATGCTGTTCAAAATAACCCATCATCAATAAGAAACCGAGCAGGCTCGATTTTAGCAGCATGGCCATACTTAGAACAGCTATACTTCTTGTGTACCCCTGTAAGCTTCTCGGTCCCTGCCCGTTGGTGCAGACTTACCATCATTTTAGAACATTCCCTGCAAAAGAAATTAAATAGCAACTCAATATCCCTGTTTATTATTATTACTTTTTTTCTTCAAATTCTTTTTAACCAAAAATGAAGAAATATAGTAATGAAGAGAAAGACCACAACTTACATGAGCTGATCTTGGCTGTAACTCGTGTAGCTCACACACGTTTTGCTCCACTGCTTACGTCCGGTCAGAGTGCATTGAGCTGTGAAAACTGCAGCTGCCGCTAGCAATGAAGGTGGGAACTTAAGCATCTCATAACTAACGAGGCAAAGCTCGACCATGAAGAATGATAGCATCTCCAACTGAGATCAAAGAAAGTTAAACCAAAAAAAAGGATTCGTTTCATTCTCATAATCAGCTCAAAGTATTTAACATGTCGCAAACTTAATCAGAGAGCATTTAGATATATTTTTGACCAAAACACACCTTATTGTTGTCGGATTGAGCAGCCTTTAGGAAACGTCTCATGAAAGGATATGGAGTCGGCAAAGACAGATTGAATTGCAATGTGTTGATCATCAGTTTCTCCTGCAAGAAAACCGCAGTTCAAGAATTTTCGACCAAAACACATCTATTTGTTTCGTTTTTCTTCATTTTTTCTTTTCTACTACTTGAGTGAGAAAATACCATATCAAGAATTTCTTGACGGCAGTAAGCTTTGTCGGATATGAAAATAAGGTCATTCACAATTGGGACTGAAACCTCTTCATACTTGCAGGCAAGGAGCATAGCTGTAATCCCAACAAGCTGTAATTTCTTTCTCAAAACGGGTTTCACAGCCAAGAACCTATCCATTATGTTAACCATCAGATATAATGTCTCATCCATTAGCTCGAATTTGTGGTGCACCTAAATACACGTAAACATGCAAATGTTAGTAATAAGCCAGCACGAAAAGCACAAAGAAAAGAGAAAAAAAAAAATAGAAAGCATTTTGCTTTCTCTCTTTTACACCTCAATCAGCCAGTCGATAAGGATTCCTCTCATTCTCTCGTTGATGTCCGATTGATGTGCCATGTAGTTAGGTGGCACACAGCTTGTTCTCTGGAATTACAAGTCACAACAACCCAAAACCAGAGAGGAAAGTGGAAATAAAATATAAAGGGTTATTATTAATTTATAGTACTTAGAAAGTACCACATTAAACAGAACTGATCATTATCCTCCTTTTTGGCATAAACAACAAACATTGGCCAAAAAGAAAGTTGTTGCTTATCATCTTTAGCTAGCAAGCTAGTAAAACAGTTATATAATAGGCATTGGCAGCTAAGGAGATTCAACCATTCAAAGAAATGATTTTCACCTCAGCCTTCTTGTAATAATCATATATATCATCAATGTACTCGGTGACCGCAAGTGGGTTCTTGTTATCGACACCATCTATGTCCACCACAGCCTCACTCCCATCGATGTCTTCCATTTCAACTTCCACATCCTATTAACCAAATTTAACAACCATAAAAAGAAAGTTCATACTTAAGAACTAGTCCACAATACTGCATTTTTAAAGTATAAATTGAATACCATGTTATCAATTTCGTCAAGAATAGCTTCGGTATGCTGCACGAACATGGGCACTTCATGATCGTCCGTGGCCTTGTTATCCTCTTCATCTATTGCATCCACAATAATACAGTCCTCCGGTTGGCGTGCAAACGAATTTGACTGCACGATTTTTATGCCGAACAAGAGATAAACTTCATTAATTGCTCGGTTATTTCCAGGTTTTAGGCTTAAATTTCTTCTGTAGCACTTTTACATCTTATCTTAATCCAATTTCAGAATATGATATGTGTAAAATATATTAATACCTCAATAGAATGTACCTTGGCAGCCACTTGTGCAGCAAACCTCCTGAAACGAACCAAGAACGATAAAAGTTAATCAAAGTACATTCACGGGCACCCGAGCTTTCCCCCAGACCAAGAAAGAGAAAAGAATACAGGTAAAAAAGGCAAGAAGCTTAAATTTACAGACCTAGTGACCGGACGGTGGACAGGAATCAGATTCTTACAAGAGGGATTGTTGTTCCTGGACAAGATTAAGAATTCAAAACATCTAAGCAATTGGAAACATATAGCACAAAAATAACAAACACCTATTTTATATCAATTCTACATACTCTTTCAAAGCCCCTCTTTTTACAGCAGCACAAGGGTGAGGAACAACTTCAACTATGTTGGCATCAAGTGTACTCAATGCCCTTCTGTTATTCCCAATACATTTTTGGCCTCCTTGCAACAAACCCCCTAAAATTCGTACAATTAGAAATAAAAATGTGAAATTTAATCAGACAACCTTCACATAACCAGGATTTTACGCTGTAACTCATGGTAAATAAATTCAGATTTGAACAAAATGTAGAAATCTAAATGAAAAGGAGACATAAAAAGGGCTGGATTTAGAGTACCTTCAGCTTTTGAAGATCTGATCAAACCCGGAAAGTTCTCTTTCGACGCGGCCATCAGTCGTCTTCGAACAAGTCTTCCGAAAAAATTCCAAACATAATAAATCAAAGGACAAACAAATAAAATCAGATTCAAGGCGAAATCAAGACCAACATAACACAATTCGATAGGGGGAAAAACAAAGAAGGCAACCTCAAAATCAAGAAAATCAGAAGAAAAAAGAAACCCACTTTACCTCTGTGAATTCACTCAAGAATCCGATGGGATTTGAGAAAGACGAGAAAGAAAAGAGCCCTTTAGGATCAATTCGATTGAGGATCAAATGGGAGTTCGAAAAAAGAGATCTTTCTCTCTCTCTCTCTCTCTCTCTCTCTCTCTCTCTCTCTCTCTCTCTCTCTCTCGATCTCGTTCTTGAGAGTGTTCAATCGAATTTTCTGGCATAGAAGGGGAAAGAGCTGATAAATGTGCTTCTGGGCTCACATTACAAGCCTCAAAATTCTCTCTTTTCTCTTCTTCAAGTATTTGAAAACAACGGCTAGTTAAGGTCATATGCGGTGTACTATGAAAGGTTGTGTTTGTTCCCTGTTTGGCCCAACCAAAATCCAACGGTTATTTTTTAGCTCTTTTGAACTAAATAATAAAAATGTCATTTATTATTAAGTATTTTAAGTATTAACCTCCCTTTTTGGTTTATTTTTTGTAATTTGATTAAAAAAAAAATGTGATAATGATGCTATTTTTTTAAGTTTTTTGAGTATTTTTGTGGTGTGCCAAACAGAGCATTGATATTTCCTTGCATCACACATCTTCATTATATTATATTTATAGCAAGCATAGTTCATGTTCCCAATTTCATTGCATAAAATCCACCTTATGCCACTTATAATAAGGCCATAATTATGGAATCATGAGAATATACAATAGAAAAAAATATATATATATATATTTTTGTAAAAATGGTGGAATATATATTATGCACCTTAAAAAAAGACATTTTTATTCAATTAAAAAAAAAATCATAGTACTTAAACGAAAATATAAGGAAAATTGTATGCTATATGATTGTATATGCATGAAGAAAAATATATGAAAATAAAGTGTCTGTATTAAGAAAGGACATTAGTTTTTAATAATATAAATAAAGTATACTATTTGATAATATAAGCACATAATTTTATTTATAAAGTAAGATGAGTAAACCAGCTTAATTGTGAGTAAACCAGCTTAATTGTTACATTATGTCAAACAGTCAAAGTAAGTATGGATTTATATTATATTGTTTGCTGGATCAAATAGTACCTGGTATAAGGCTCATGTTTATCAGCATCTCAACCAATTAATAATTAATATGGATCTATTTATTTTCTTAAAGAAAATGATGGTAAGCAATTATAACATCTCATATCGTATGGATCACCACACACGTATCCCCTTATATATAATTTCATAATGCACTGAGTTTAAATGGCGGCTTCGCACGACTCGTACTCTTACTTGACAAAAATTTATGCCTTGTAATATGGTTTGGATAAAAATTACATATTTTTTTATAGCAAATAACTTAGGTTCAATTTACCATATATATATATATATATATATGCGCATATTTAATATATTTAAATCATTCCATATAAATATATTTATTATCTTCTTTCTAATGTGCATATGATCATACTTTCTAAATTTTTTTATGTGTTCATATTATTTTCTTATGTGTTTTAAATAAAAATATAACAAATAAAATTAATTATGAATATAAATTAGTTTTTAAAATTTAAAATAGTATTATTAATTCACTTAATTATTTATTATAAGTTGTTATATATTTTTCTTTCCAACTTCCACAAAATATATATTTTTTTTTTCTTTTTTATTGTACAATTGATTATTTTATCACTCACTCATGTAGTACACGGGCGTTGTACTAGTTTGAATGTTACATTACAATTGAAAATTTTGATTGATCCATATTAAGATTGCCTTTCCATTTCAAAGATAAAGATTGAAACTTTATACTAATGGAGCTCCATTTGCAAAGGCTCCCCCAAATTACACATACACAATGGCCAAGTTTTTGGAAAGCAAAAGATATGATTGATTTGATTTTGAAATAATATTCCATGGAGCATAGACACTTTTCCATGAATTTTCTCTTCTTTTTTATTGCTATACTCTTCAACAATTTTTAACATAATTTTGTCCAATGGCACTCATATTGTGTAATTTATACTAAGAATCATTCGCATGACATTTTGACCTTATTGATTCCTTAATTGTGTGTAAAGCATCTCAAATGTCAATGTTTGTTAAACCATGATACACCTTTCTAGATTTTTTTTTTTTTTTTTTTTTGTTCTGTAAGTGGTGATAACTAGCTAATAACCGCCCCCCTTGTGTTGAACCGAACTGTATAACAAGTTGACAACCCATGAGTTGAGCCGAGCAAATTAAGAATTTTTTGACGCTTTGAGCGCCTAGTGTGACGATGTTTGTCACATTTTTGTTGCGTTTTTTTTTGTTATTTTTCTTTTATTTTTTCTCCATGTTAAGTCTTTTAGTTAGATTTTAGTCTGTTTTATCGTTTATTGCGTATTTCTCTCTTTTGGTCTTTCTTGTGTTTGGGTCGTTTTTCGGTTTTTCGTCGTCGTTGGTTTGCATGTTATAAGACTCGGGAGGATTAGTTTTTCATGATAAATGGACAGGGTGAACATAATTAGATAGAGTGTTTCGTTGGCGACATACAAGAGGAAACGAAACCAAATTCGGAGGTCGGACGAGCTCGAACGGACATAATACACAAATTAATGCATTGAGGCCCGAGTGCCCAAGCTTCGCGCCGCGCCGCGACCACGCCACGACATCGACAGAGAACAAGCGTTCCTTTCTTGTCGAACCGCGAGCTGCACCATGCCATGAAGGACCTCTCTGTCGCGTCGCGAGCTGCTGCCACGTCGCGAAGCTCACTCCCAGACTACCTCTGTCGCGCCATGAAGAAGAAGCCTGCCGCGCCGCGTTGCTGCCATGAGATGGACAAAGGACTTCGCACCTGCTGCCTGCCGCGAAGAGAAGACCGTCGCGTCGTGGTGAGGACGTGTGCTCTTGCTTCGCGCCGCGGTGTGGACGTACGTGTGCCACGCCGTGCTCCTGCCCACGCCCGCGGGCCCATGTTGCATATATACGGGATCGGGAAATAGAACGGGAAGAATTCATTCACGCCGAGAACACACGAAAAACTTCTCTCATTCGTTTTTCATTGTTTCTTCTTCGTTCTTTCATAGTTTTCAACGGAAAACTTGGATTTTGTTCTTGCTTAGGAATTTTATCAAATTCAACCTTGGAATTTTATCGATTGTAAGGATCTCTTTTCACTTAATTGTTGATTATGAATTCTATGATTGAAATGATTGCTTGTGTTGATAATTCAATATTTATGATAGGCTAAATTCATATTATAGGGAATAGGGGATTGATGTTTTGGAATCGTTTGTGATTGTGGGTGTTCGTCGATTTTAGGGTGACAGTTCAACTTAAAATTGTTCAACTAAGTTCGATAAGTTCATGCTTGATGTAAATCTAAACGGGCTACTTGATTAACCACCTTCTAGTCTAAGTTAATCGACTCTTCGAACCGAAAGGGAAGGAGTCGGTCGAAATAGGCTCGCATAAGGTAGGCTTGTTCGTAACTGTTTTGCCTAGGAGTTAAATGACTTGTTAATTTATCGTTCTAGTTTGTTCTCTTGTTACGAAGAGTTATTGATGATGAGTACTTGAGCGTGCTAGTTATTCAAATCACTTAACTGAACAATCATTTGCCCATTAATTGCAATTTAAACCAAAACGGACATCCCCGACTCCCTAGCTTCTCAAATCTAACTTGTTCTTTGTTGCTCGCTATTTTTATTGCTTTATTTAAATCTTTGCAGTAGTTGATAATTAAAAACCAATCTCAATCTTTGATTTAGAATGTTTAGGAATTTTATTTCTTTTTGTACAAGTGAATAAACGTGCATAATTTTCCGGCTAACCTTCCTCGAGAGACACGACCCGGTGTCCGAATCTTTTGATTCTACTCCGGAAAAAATATTTACAACAGACGACTCAGAAGAAGTTGTCTAGGAAGGTAGAACCAACAATCTCTCAAGGAAGGTCGAGTCAACAATCTCTCGAGTTGAAACCAGGAAGAGCACAATGAAATGTTGATGACATTTTGTTGTTTCGATGGACATTTGATACGAACTTGGTTGGCCCATATCGAAATAAAATGCTCTTCAAGTGAGTACAAACTTTAATATTCGTTTTTCGAGTGAACGAAACTCCTCAGAAGTCAACGGTTGTTCAATTTATAGTATTTTTCATATGGCTAATGACCAAATTAACATACTTATAGCCAAAGGACTCCAAAACCTAATATGTCCCATCATTGACAATATTTCATAATATCAAAAAATCTAACATTGCATGTCTAACAACTCCAAACCACAATCAGTTAGGGACGATTGTTTATAATTTCTACAATATATCAAAACTCAAATTTAACTTTAACTTAATCAGGGGCGGGGCCAGGATTTCAAATCTACCCGGGCTAGAATTAGTTTTGCGAAAAAAAGTATATAGATACATATATATATATATATAATAAATTATTAAAAAAAGGCATCTTTATTAAACATAATAAATTACTAAATATGATATCTACTAAATATGATAATTTATCGAACATGATAAAAGTATCTAAGAAAGGGGAAAAGCTCACATCATTGTTCAGGAAAAAAAAAAAAAAGAAAAGATGGTGCCGCGGGAAGGAGGTCGAGCAATCAAAGAAGGGAGCAAGAACTGAACAAGAGAATCTTTCTTTTTGTTTTTTTATAGGTAGAATCTTTCTCTATATTTGCTATATATGTTATGTGTAAATGGTATTATTGTAATGTTCAATTCAATTGATGTCTATGCGTGAGAGGTGAGAAATTAAGAATAAAGAACGATTTAATGGGCCTCTTCCCTTATTGTAATATAATAATGAGAAATTGAATGTGGGTGGGCTGAATTTATTTAAGTGGGTCTGGTTGTGTGTGGGCTAAACTAATTGAATAGGCTGAGCTAAAATATAAAAGGAACAAAAATATAGAGAAAAATACTTATTATACCACATAATAACATTTTTATTACATTTGTACTAATTATATATAAAATTTAGCAAAACAACTTAAACCAACATATTTATTTGCATAAATACTAGAATCATGGTTTAAAAGTAATTATATTTTATTTATGGAATTATCTTTTTGACAATGTACTACTTTGACCTTAAACTTTGTGCAGTTTAAAAAGATGAACAAAATTTAATATTGATATGTTTTTGCTTGTGTGTGTTCGCGGGTGTATTTCTGACATTTATACATAAGTAAGCTCACAAGGACAAAGACCAGAGATTATGTTTGTATACAAGACATTTAAAAACGAACTCAACTATTTTTTTTAACACTTAAATCAACTAGACTATCATCAATATTATCAATATAATTAAATAATATCAATCAATCATACATATACACCACATCAACTTTGATTCACTACTCATCCACTCACATTATTTTAACTTACAATCACTTCAAATCATCTTTCTCCTACTTTTACATCAAATTAATTTTAATTATTTTATTTTAAATATTATTGTAATATACATACGAACAACTAATCATACTACTTTTTCAAAATTAACATAACCAAACCAAACCAAAAAAAATTCAACAAAACCAAAAATTTGTTTCTAACATGCTCAAATGTCTGTCAAATATTACCTTGGAAATATCAAACATGCTAATAGAATAGTCTAAAACTGGTCTACTTTAGACATAGTAGACATATCAATCCACACAATGCTGATAAGTGCACTTAGAAATGTGCTCAAAACAAACATCTCAAATTTTCAGTTCTCAATGTCAACTATGAAACGAAGATACACAATTATCTGAAACTTGCTCTATCTTGACATATCAGGTTTTTCTCAAACATGATAATCCGTTTGAGTTCTCCTCGAAGCTTTCCACGATCAATCACTGTCAAAAAAAACACAATCAAACTATCAATATTAAGAATTTGTACATATACAAAAAGCATGTCGCTTGAAGGTAGTTTTGGTCTTGTACTGGTAATTATGTAGAAAACAGCCATCCTAACATTCCAAAAGGTAGAAGAAGGTTAAATGAACAAATGAGGTACATAAGGTAGACTGACAAAAACATTTACCACACATAAAGAAGTTCGTGGATCGAAAACTGCGGGTTTTTGGAACCGCCAATTTCAAAACGGGAAAAATCATAATCAGAACCGTTCATGTCATGGTTTATAGCCCGTTTATGAACCAGCAAACCACCAATTTGTTCGGTTTCCCTCCAAATAAATTTCCAAAACCGCAAGATTCTCATGTGTCTGTGTGTGAGCGTGAACCGGATCAAAACCGCGCAATAATGTCTCTAATTTCAGTTGAACAGGAACCATGGTTAACAGTTAACCAAACCGTTGACCTCCTGTTTGGCGGTTCAGTTTAGAACCTTGAACATATAGCCATTATTGGGCAATGGCACCACTTATTGCCATGTCCATGAACCTGCTTTCAGCTAAAACAGAAGATCGGTATTGGAGACATGTAAAAGACATTGAAACCGAGTTCTCGGATCATTTGAAAAATAACATAATCATGAGATAATATTGCAAAGTCCTGCAAAGCCACATAAAGTCACTTCTACTAATTCCAGACTCAAATTAGGAAAGACAAAAGAAACTAAGTAATAAGCATAACATACTATCAAATGGTATGAGCAAACCTTTGACCCTGCAGAAAGCAAATTACTTGTGACAAGTGCAATTAGATTTGATGGTAGCTGAGGTAAGAAGAAAAAAAAAAGAAGAAAAATAAATGCAATCTGTTAGAAGGAAAAGAAACATGAAGTTTCCTCTACAAGTAGCTTACAAAGGGAGAGAGAGAGAGAGAGAGAGAGAGAGAGAGAGAGAGAGAGAGAGAGAATAAGCAGTAGAAATGTGAGAAGATCAAACAAAAACTGTCACCCCATTTTTGACTATATAACATTTCTGTTGTGAAAGTGGTTGCATTTTATCTCATATCTAATTCATCCAGCGAGTAACATAACACGACCTTGGAGGTACCATGTTCTTATTAATTGATGTCAACTATATTATACCACAATTTGGTTGTTATGCAGACCTCCAATTCTAAACCCTATGGATTTCTACATCCTTACTAGGAGGGAATTGCAGGCGGTCAGCACCAAGAACAAAATCCCAGCTAACAGATTGCATTTATTTCTACATCCTTACTAGGAGGGATTTCTACATCCTTACTAGGAGGGAATTGCCTCAAACTGTGCCAGCTGCACTTGGCGCACAAGCATCACTAAAGAAGCTCTCGAGAGTGTGAATACAACAATCAGGACTAGCCATAAAACTCGAAAGATCCAATATAAAGATTCAGATGTAACAAGCTCAAGCAATGTCAGCACAAACTAAAAATAAACGTCCGATGACCTCAGTTTGTAGGAAAATGGATTCTCATTTCATGGAATGTGTGGATAACGGCAAAAGCATTTTGGTGACCCCTGCAACTACTAACCGGAGGAAAAGAGTGGAAAGGAGCACTGTTAAAAGTATTTACAGCACGAGGATGTCTTCAAGGTAGCCGATAAGAACAAAGTTTAAAACGAATAACTCAGATTCTTAAGAAGAAATTGGTTGCTCATGAGAAGAATCTGTAATATGGTGACGAAGATTTTACGGAACTCTCAGAAAGTTTGAGAATTATTATGAACTTCAGTTCAAAAGCAGGAGACATCAATTGTCAAGAACTGGAGCACAATCCTAATAGCGACAAAAAAATATACTAGGGAAAGATAAAATCAGCCCAGACAACTTGCACAATCAGAAAAAAAAATGCTTACAACATCAAGTAGTAATTGCAGACAAAGGCGTATATAAGGGATATAAGCACTTATTCGTTCATGCACAACACTAAATCTGTGGATCGTATAAATAAAAATATAAAATAGTCATACCTCAAGATACCAGCCCACGTATGTCACCACCTTGAAAAGGAGCACAATCAAAATCATCTAGAAACTGAATTGTCGCTTTCAGTGCCTCCTCGAGAGGGATGTCATCAATCACGATCCCTTCAGCTGCCAATTTGTCAACAACGTACGTTTTGATTTGGGCGAGAGTGACCTGATTTTGAAGACCAGGCGCAAAGTGAAGAATCGCATCGGAAACCGCTCTCAGC
This sequence comes from Striga hermonthica, assembly GCA_902706635.1. Classification (NCBI taxonomy): domain Eukaryota; kingdom Viridiplantae; phylum Streptophyta; class Magnoliopsida; order Lamiales; family Orobanchaceae; genus Striga; species Striga hermonthica. The sequence continues at coordinate 8,558,194 of CACSLK010028053.1, read as the reverse complement.
AAAGCAAACTTTGTAAACAGAGGATCAATTTGAACGGCTCCGCCACCGCCCTGATTTTCGCTGCCGCCGCCCTGATTTTCGCCGCCGCCGTTTTGGTTGCCGCCGCCGTTTTGGTTGCCGCCTTGAGGATCCATAATCGGAGTCAAACTAAAGGTATGAGTGCCTGGATCAAAATCTGAAATCACGGAATTAGAACTAGGGATTTGCGATTCGGAATCAATCGTATCGGCAGAATAGAAAGAATAGAACTAACTAACCCACAGTCTGGCGGTACCCTAGGTCCTGGAAGACTGTGTTGGCAAAATTCACGAACTGCTGAGCCCCAACGTCATCAAATCGGGCTACCGCGTTAAAATTGGGAAGAAAATTCACCGGATTCGCGAGTTGATTGCTCTGAGCTTCAGGCATAATGGCGTAGTTGGTTGTTGAGAGTTGAGACTACCAACTCGGAGAAGATGGTTTCAGATATTTGTTGTGAGCGGCCAAACGATTTTTTTAATTGAATGAATGGAGGTGATAGGGATGGCGAGGAAATTGCAAATTTGGTCCCGTTAAATTAGGGCGGTTCCAAAAATAGCCCCAAGATGCTTATTTTTAGTCTTTAACTTATTTTCGTTCTGAACTTAGTCCCAAAACTAACAGACTGGACGGAAATGTCACGCGGGGCTCACGTGGGCGTTTGGTCGTTATTTTTGGACAGATTCAAATCTGTCGATTTATTTTCCCAACATATGAAACGATACATATCTCTCCACCCCCAATTCTCAAAATTAGGTTTAGTATTCAATCCATAAAATCAAAATTTTCTCTCTAAAATCTACTCCAAATTAAATTTTGATGTGAATACCCTACGATATTGTGTTGAAAATCCGATGTTGCGCTCAAGTGATGCTGTGGAAAATCCAAATCCGACCTACGGTATTTATTCCTAACCCTAGCGCACTTAATTTTATATTTTTTCTCATTGTATGTTGTTTGTAATGTGTTATTTGTTCGAATTACGTTTGTATTGTACCTTTGTGTGATGTGTTCGTTCCTTTTTTTTTGAAATTTTTTTATGGAAATTAGGGTGATGTGTTTGAAAAATTAGGGCTTTTGTCTGGTATGTAGTAATTGGGTATTTCTTAATCTTGCGATAGAAAATAGGGCTTTGTCGGGTACTTGGGGTAACTAGGGTTTTTTTCTAAATTTTTTGTGATAAAAATTAGGGCTTTGTAGGTATGTGGTCCTTCATGCCGGGTAATTAGGGTTTTTTTCTTTTTAAAATTAGGAATTTTGTTGGGTATGTGGTCATCCATGCTATGTAATTAGGGCTTTTCTGATTTTTTTTTTTTTTTTATATTAGTGCTCATTGTAATTAGGATTATTTGTACAAAAAACCTCATTTTATTTATTTGTATATCTGACCAAATGTTCCATGTTATGCACATGCAGGTGGCACTAACCCGTTTTACCTTACTTTCAAAATACATCATGATGGAATTTTGGTTGATGATATAATTGAAGGGCAGCAGAGGTATGTTGGGGGTGAGATAAGTGCATTTGATTATGTGGACAAGTACAAAGTAAACATGAGGGATGTCTATAGGTTCTGTGAAGAGTTAGGCTACTGTGGGGAGAAAAAAAATTTATAGACTTGACTTGCACCATCAATACAGAGAGGTGCTTATGGAGACTGATCTTTTGTTGGCTGTTGATAAACATCATAAAAGAGAAGTGAAGTTCTATCTAGTGGCTGAGAAGAAAGAAAAGGAATTGGAGAAGGATGGCAATGGGGATGGGGGTGTTAATGAGGCAAGTGAGGTTGAGGGTGAAAATAGAGAAGGGGTGGACAGTGATTCTAATGATGCTGAGCTTGAAAGATATATTGATATGTATGTGGATGAGGAGAACCTTGTGGAGACTCATGTTAAAGCCACAGTGATTCTAATTTATGCAATTCAGGTTCATGATGACTGTTTACCCAATTGAGGTTTTGTGTTCTATTTTAGTATACATGAATGGAATTGAAGTTCTTTGTTGTGTTTTTGTTTCATGCCAAATTGAATCAGAACGTGATTCATGGCAAATTGCAACAAAGTGGTCTGATTTTCATTGTGATTAGCAACAATACATCATAACAGTAATAGATAAGGTTCCCATTTTGGATACTTGGATACATATTATGCTCATTTCATGATAAACATACACACCATTGAGATTACAAGTAAAAACAGTAAAATTCTATTCTTCTTCTTCAGTTGTGCATTTTCTTCTTCTAGTTTCTTCATCTTTTTCAAGTACATCTCCTTCTCTTGAAGCTCTGTTGCAGATTCGACATTTTGGCGATTTGTTTCAGCTTCTAACCGGTTTATTTTACGCAACAATCCGGGGATTATTTCTTTTGACCTTGCACACATCGGAGGGTCAAACCAATTCCAAAAGGTACAACCATTTTGGCCACAATCCATGTACCTCCTTCCTGGGTTGGCAGGGGTCCATGCGGTTTGTAGACGAGCAACCTTACGGCAAAAACAAAGAACACCGGCTTCTCTTCTTGAAGAACTTGAAAAACTTGAAAAACTCATTTTTTTTCCTATGTTTCTGTTGATTTGAGTTGCAAATCTGAAGAAGAGAATGAAGGATTTATGCTGTTCTGTGGCTTGTCATTTCTGGTGCAATTTCCCGCCATTTTCAGATGTCATTCTCCTTCCATTTTTGGCTATTAATATTTCCGTTCAGTCTGTTAGTTTTGGGACTAAGTTTGGAACGAAAATAAGTTAAGGACTAAAAACGAGCATCTTGGGACTATTTTTGGAACCGCCCTAATCTAACGGGACCAAATTTGCAATTTCCTCTAGGGATGGGGTTTTAATTTTTTATACACGTGAACCGGATAACCGCACCGGACCGAACCAAAAATAATTGATTCTCCGGTTATTAATAAAAATACAACTTTTTTGTCGGTTCCGGTTAGTTTTTGCAAGAACCAGGTTCCTGGTTCCGGGCAAAATATATGTGTATTAACCGAGAAAACGACTATATATAGGGTAGTTTATATATATATAAAAAAAACAAAAAAAATTAACTATATAAAAATAACAAAAAATAATTTGTGGAAAAAAATAAAAAACACGTATTCTCATAATACGTTTTTTTTAATTAAATGTTTTAACAAAACGTATTCCTGTAATACGTTTTAAAATTATATTTGTAAAATAATATACTCAATCTATATATATAAAAAGAATTGCCATTTACTAAAAATAGTAAGCAAAAAATATGCCAACATTAATTACATATTATTTTGAGTAACTTTTTTTTATATATATTTCAAAAAGTTAGTAAGCATTTGACTTGGTAAAAAATTGGATATGTATCTTAACTTGCTAATTAATATTTATTATTTATTTATTTTCAAATGGTAAAATAATTTTTATGATTTCTGTCTCTTTAATTTTGCATTACAAAACAAAATTCAAATGAATTCCGTCGATAAAGAAACACGTGATGCTCAATTAAGTAGAAAAATTTTATATTAAAATTTATTTTGAAATCTCGATTTATATATGAATTCATGTAAAAGGTAACAAAATATTTATAATTTCATTACAAAATAGAATTTAAATATTCTTTATGTGTGCATTTCATAAATATAATATATGTTAAAAATATTTTTAAAAACACGGTTTCTCTATCATTTGTTTTCCAACTGAATTTGGTAAACTTCGGGTTTGTATATATCATCCCAATGTTTCGGAAAACCGAAAGAAAAATAACTTTTTTTGAATTTTCAAATAACTTTCAATCAATCTTTTAATTTCTATCTGATATCGATTTTTATATAATTATTATTGTATAGAAAAATTATTCAATCTGAATTATAAGAGATTGTTACAATATATAATAATAATTATAATTATTATAATTATAACCAATTATATATATAATTTTATTGAATTTTGTTTGAAGATATAAAATGTGTATATAATTTATCTTTATTACACTTTATTCATTAGAAGAACGAAAGCTTATGATATTTGATAACGTATGACTAACATACTACAAAAATTTAATAAATATGCATTAGATCACTACTTTGTTCATACCAATGTTAGTATCAAGTCATCATGTCAATTACATAATCAACTATTTAATTATTTTAAAAAAATATATATATATAAGTAATAAATAGTTAATTTGTCTTCTGTAATATAATTTCGAGTCATAATATATGGTCATTCGTTATAAACATTTACTATATGAATCACAAATTATTTTTTATTTCATAAAATTAATTATATTTACGACAAAAAAAGATGAAATTTATTTGGATCAACTGGTTTAGTGAATCAAGTTATTGTACATGTTTATTGGACCAATTTTTTATCATTTGTAAAAATCGCCGAAAAATATGACATAACTTTTGTTGCATCTCAGGTGACCATGTTATGAGTCAAAATGACTGAATCAAATCGATTATTGAAACTGAATACTGATTTCAATATTAAGAAAATATTTGTTCTAATAAATATAATACAATTCAAATAAATAAAATAAGAATGTTATCATGAGGAAATGAAAATGAATGTTAAGTTATACATTATGGGAAAGACTACAATCCATTACGGTAATATTTTGTCAAAGTTTTTAACTGTTATATACACATGTAGACCATTCTAGGATAAATAATATATGGTTAAAACCCCCTGACGAAATAGTGTCATAACGAGCTTTCCCTCTAATTTATAATTCAATTGTTTTATTGCTTACCCGTGCATCGCACGGGCCACGTACTAGTTGAAAAAACAGTACAAAACTTATTCCCCGATTTTTAAGAAAATAATAAATAAAACAAGAAACAAAACGTAATTTGGTAATAAGTTTTATATTTTAAAGTTTATGAAAAAAATAAATAATATGTAGTATGTATTTTGTGTTTCGAGCTCGTTTGAGCTCGTCTAAACTCGGAATTGAGTTCTATTTTTCCATATACGTAGCTAACAAACCCTTCTATTCAATGATGCTTGCATAGACAAATTATTCTTGATCATATTCTCCCAAAGCTACTGACCAATACATTAAACGTATTTTATGCGACTTTATTTCTTGGGCCGTTTGGACTCGTCCAAGCTCGAAATTAATTTATGCTTCTTCCTATGTCGCTAATGAACCCTTCTACACAACCATGATTGCCCGGTCAATTTTTAGGCTAATTCTATTCCGCACGGGCTAAATAATTAACAAATCACACATTATATAAATAGATGGCCCATGGAGGATTTGTTAATTATTTAGCCCCGTGAGGAATAGATTGGATATAGCCATATTATCATACACCGACTCAAGTACTGGTTACTCGACCGCACGACCACCAGCGACGACATCATTAAGTTGACTTCGGTAAAGCCGATTTCTAGAATGACTGTTTAAGAGGGGAACTTCCTGTAAATCAGTGTCTCCCGGACGATCTCATCAAAGTCGATTTGAAGAAGTCGACTGTTGACAAAAGAGAGCAAGCGTGCACAAGATAAAGCCTCCAAATGTTATCGGATATGAGTTAAAGTCGGCCCGGTAAAACCCCAAGGTCGACCCCCTGCGCCTCGAGGTCCGGGCTGCTCAGACAACTCATATACCTCTAGCATTAATGCAAGTGTGAACGTCCTGGCCGCTTTGGAGTGGATCGCCTCTCGTCCTTGCCGGTAGAATGCTGGAAACCTGCAAACAACTCTCACACCGGGAGGTTCTCCGGTGAGGAGCCTCCGATGCTTAAGTAAGTATGCGTATGTTTGAGTAGAATAATGGAAATTGTGTGTTAAGGAAGAAAGACTCACCCCCTTTATATAAGGGTGAGATACCTGACCTAAGGACTGCCCTGACTTGATGAGCTGGCTGCCCCAGCTACCCGTCAGTACTCTGACAAGCCGCGCGTATGTCAGATGTGGCGTTGAGAGTCGTTAAAGGTGGTTGTCCCTGTCAACCAATACATTCTCTCCACGTGTCCTCTGCACACGGGATGATTATTCCTCTGAATATTCCCCTGAAATTCGATTAGAGGATCTCACACGCGCCTGTGACTAGTTCAACTCGACTGCTTGACTGCTCTGATTGCTCGACTTCCTGACTGGTCAATCTTTCAGCTATTTGAGATACGTTGTCTGTCTTAGAGTCTTCCAGGTCTTAGCTTTAAAGTGTTCGACCATCGTCATCTTGCTCGATTATCGCCAGATTCATTCAGCTTCCTCGCGATACAATTCCTTCGACCGGTTCCACAGATCAGTTTGCCCTTGTGGGTATAATATCCCATATCATCTAGTCTCCCCAACTCTGGTCGAGTCTGAATGACTCGATCTAAGAGTGAATTTGTGCTCGCTCTTCTCCTGGGTAATATAATATCAGATATCGACCATCTGATGAGTTTCCCGCTATTTTTTCAATTAGTTTCCCTTTAACCGCCAGAAATAAAGTTTTCTGCCACGCCATATGACAGGCGCTTTAATTATTCCACCCCCTCGCATAACGCGCCCCTTTTGAATCTCGTGTTAATTGAATGGTTTCAACCGTGGGATTCTACTTTAATCCAACGGTTCTCATCCTCCAACCCTTCAACTCATCCAAGTATAAAACCGGTACTTAGCAAATTTTCGGACATTTTTCACCTTTGCAATCTCTGAATCCTCTTGTGCTCTAAAACTTCTCCGCAACCCTAGCCTCTTGCTTTCGGCGATTTCTCTTGCATTCTCAAGGCTCTTTCAATTCCTTCAACTGCGACTATGAGTAAGTTGTTCTTCATTTGAACTCGTGCTTCATGTGTTTGGAATTTATGTGCTCCTGAATTTTTCGCGTTGGGTGTCTTGAATTTGTCTGTTGAATGTTCTGAATTTGTGCATATTGTTCTGAATTTGTGTGCTGGGTACCTCGATTTGCTTGTTAAGTGTTGTAAATTTTGCTCTCCCCTTTAAATTTTTTTGAAATTCCTGTTCTTCCCCTTCAATTTCTCAGTCACCTTTTTGTAAAACCCTAGCAAACTTCCTTTTTAGTGTTATCCCTCTATTTTTGTGTTTTCAAACTCCACAACCTCCAGTGAAAATGACCATCACTCCGGTGCTGACTTGAGTTCTCCATCTTCTTCCTCGACCACTGCCTCCTCTGACTCAGTTCGGGAAGTTCCTTACATCCCCGACGCTGTTCCTCTCTCTGTTCTATGCCCCGGCGATACCGTCCCTACTTCTATCTCTACTTCTAACTATGGAGACACTATCGACAACATTCCCCTCCGCCGTCGTCGACCTGCCTTTTGCTTCAAGATGTGCCAGTAAAGGAAGAGGACATTCTTGACACCATCCCTCTCTCCTCTCGATTTACTAGCTTTCAGTCTTCTACCACTACCGCTTCTTCCGCAAGGGTTGACGCACCCCAATCTTCGACCTTTACTTCTTCTTCTCAAACTGCTCCTCCAGAATCTTCAACCATCCCTCTTTCCTAACAACCTGACGCACCCAAATCTTCGAACATTCGTTCTTCTTCTAAGCCTGATGCGCCCAAATCCTCAACCAAAACCACCTCTAAATCTCCCTTTTCTGCCTCTTGCTTAATTGGGTGGCTGAAGCGTGACAAGGTCAGTCAACCTTCTGGTTGGGTGTACTGTTGTACCTCATCTTCTGACACATACGACAATCCCTCTTCCGACTACTACACCTTCTTCAAAATCCAGTTTGACCTCGGCATCCCTTTTCCTCTAAGCCCTGACTTACTCCAAATCTGTGAGTGGTTCGGGCTTCCCTTAAACCAACTTTCTCCTAACGCTATCCGCTTCATGACTACCTTCATCATCCTGTGCCATGACCGTCTAGGTTGAGTCGACCTATCTTTTTTCCATTACTGCTATGCCCCCTCCAAACAAGCTCGAGGCATTTACCTAAAAAGTCAGAATAACGCCCATTTCATCTCAGACATCCCCTCCAACATCCCCAAGTGGGCAGATACTTTTGTCTATGTCAAGCCTAATACTCTTTTCTTTGGATGCCTTCTCTTTGGCTCAAGGAACTTCCTCGTGAGATCTCGAACCCATCTCCTGACCCACTCCTTGACCAACAGATTCATGCTTGGAATTCCAAGCCCGTTGCGTCAGGGATTCTCCTTAAAGACGATAGTCTTCTCCATTACTGCGGTCTTCTCACTCACAAGACCTTCTCCCCACCCACCAAAACAGTCCTTGATCTGATTAGATATAAGGATGATCTAGGTAATTGTCAATCGGTTTGCTCGAGTATCTATATATTTCTTTGTTTCTTGTACGAGTGTGTCTTGTCGATATTGACTTTAATGTTCTTGTTTTTCTTGCAGAGGTGCCCAAATTCGATATTCCTCCAAAGAAGACTCAACTCAAAATAAAAAAAAAAAATTGGCCCTGGATACACCTCTGGATCGACCGGGAATCAGGCCGACGTCTCTTCTCGGCCCCAACCGCAACAGCAACAGCAACGGCCACCCCAACTACCACCACAACTGCAACAACAGAAACAACCACAACCTCTACCAAAACAATAACCGCAACCACAACAAAAGCAACCACCGCAATAGCCACAACAACAGCAACAACAACCACGAAAGCCACAAGCTCCTCCACCTTTTTCCTAAAACCACTTCACAACCACCTCCTGAAAAAACCGGAACCAAAACCTCAACCGCCTCCAAGAATGACACCGGCCAAACTTCCTCCCAGAAAACCAATAACCAAACCACCACTTCTAACACCAATACAAAAGACAAGTCTTCACAACCCAATACCTCTTCCAAAACTGACATCCAGACCAGACCACCTTCTTCTAACAAATCTTCCTCCAAAAATCCTGCAGCTGGCTTGACCAAAACCATGGTCAAGTCCAGTGGCCAAGATTCCCCTGGGCGTGATATAACCCAGGGGAAACGTCCCCGAACCAGCAATTGGAGGGACATAGGAAACGCTTGCGCACCTGCTAATCTACTGACACCCTGGCCTCGAGCTTCTTCTCTCTGCTCACGGCCCCGGTGAATGAAGTAGTTGCTCACCTCGAGGACGACCGCAAGGGCACTAGCGTCACTTTGTCGGAGTGTGGTGATCGCCTTGTACAATGGCTTGCCCAGGTACTATTCTTCTCATAATCACATTGTATTCTTCTATTATGTTTTGTTATCATATGTGCTAAACTTATATGTTTCCCTTGATCGTAGGGCTTGGTCGAGTTCTTGCCTCTGGCTAAGGATGCTCGAGACAGCTCTGCGAAATCCATCAAAAAGCTTGAGGACGTTATCGGTGCCCTGAACGAAAAGAATGCATCCTTCCTGCACCACCAGAGCAAGCTCTGCGAGTCGCTAAAGGAGCAAAGAGTCGAGCTCGAAGCCAAGATTGACTTCCTTGGCGGAGAGCTCACTAAGAAAGATAAAGCTCTCGCGGACAAAGACGCCTTCTTCACGGTGAAGGAGGTAGTAGTGGCAGAGAAAGAGGCTACTTTGAAAGAAAAAGAGGTGGCGCTTGAGCAAGAGCGAGCTGATCGAGCCCAGGCAAAGGCTACTCGGGCACAAGCAGAGGCTGCTCGAGCCGAATTGGAGCCCACCCTGGCCAAGGAAAGGGTTGCCCACGTCCACGAGAGAAAACGTTACGCTAATGCCACTTTTCTTCGAGCTAGACAAATGTTGTGGAACACTACAACGGGACAGTTCTTTCTCCGAGAATACCGCTCACAAGTGGTATCTATTAGCACGAGGAAGAAGCCTCCAGTAGTCAGACCACGATGTTCTAGCACCTCCGGTCATTTGGAACGTAGCACAATGAATTTTCACCTCATCAATGGTGAATAGCAGATCAAAGATTCTCTCTAGTTGTTGCAGCCATTCAACCACAGCTTGGGGGCCTTCAACCCCGTTGAATGCCAGTGGATGCATGTTATGGAAATTGAGCACAGACTGGGTAATGGGATCTCTACCCGGGGCGTGCTGCTGAGGAGGAGGTGGAGGCGGGGGAGGCAGTTGCTGCTGGTTATTGCAGGTTTGGCGAGCCATAATTCTACATTGAATAGGCCAAAAGGTTAAGCACAAAATAAGGAAATCTAGAGTTCATCAGGAAACACTAGAGTTCGTCAATATTCAAAGGTGGATAGATCCTAAGCCCCGATTTAGCACATACATAAACAGTTATGAATAACAAACATTTCATAAGTGATCTCGGTGATACTTATGACTTACACACCTTGAGCGGCGCGGCATGACAAAGACGAGTGGTCGATGCTTAACTTAAACAATCATATATGCACATAATTCTAATTTAAGCAGTCTACAGAAACGTAGACTCGCTCTGATACCATACTGTAACGCCCCACTTTTATTTGACGAAAGTAAAGGACTTTTCAAAAAGTCAACGGGAAATTTTTTGAAATTTTTTTCATAAATCGTTTGGCGTTACTCGACATATAACCAACATTGACGAACCAGTGTTCGAATTTCTCAAATCATAGATAATCCACAGTTCGAAATCCAAGAACATAATTACCTAGAGTCAAAATCATGCAAATAAAAGCCAAGGTTTAAATGCAACATAAATCCCGAGTTCAACATGATGATAAAAATAATCATAATATATAGCAAAGCAGAAGCTGCATAATGAGGTCCGGCCAAACGACCGACCACCACTCGCCTCTTGCCGCCATGCAGCCGCCAGTTCAACCTGCATCCATGAAGAGCAGGTGGGGATGAGCACATATGAAATTCGTTGTGCTCACCACTATGCTCATGAACAGTTACAATAAGTGAGTACAGATAGTAAATATGGCATGGTCACAAGTATGAACACAGACAAACAAATTTCCCATCTCCTATCCAAAGTCGATTATATCTCATGTGCACACCTATCAGAATAGACTACATTTGGTCCATGTATCGTCTCCCCGCGGGAACTCTAACAATGTCAAAATAGGAGGGTCATCCATCAACCCTGAGGGTTTTAGACAGAAATCCACTGTAAACCTCGAGGATTTGAGGCAGGAAATCCATCACCGACCAAAGCTTATGCCAAGGTCCTCGCGAAGGACAAAGAAGAGATTACCCACTCGGGGTACGTTCTATAACTAGGGGATACCGTTCGACGGCCGGTATGGCTCACGCCGAAAGTTACATATTCACATTTCATACTTTGATCATACCAAGTAAGTAAACATATTCACAGTTCAAGGCATAGACAATTTTATACGTAAACCCACCTGGTATCCGGAGTAAAGCAATAAAACCAGGAAAGCAGTAGGCAGTCGAGGCACAGCTCGCCAAGCACCTACATTAGTCAAGACAGCCCTATAAGAAACTATCTCGACACTTACATAGACATACGAGAAATATACTTAGTCAAAACATATCGACTAAGAGACTCGTGGAAGTTGTGGAGTTGGAATATAAGGACGACTCCTAGACTCGACAAACCAAAGTATGGGAAAACTCGTAAATTCAAGTTGGTCAAACAAACGAATGAATTAAGCTCTAAAATTTTAACACAAAATTTTCACCACTGGACATAGAAATATCACAAAGTTTCAGCTCTTAACACAAAATACCCAATTTTATAAAATTCATACAAGATTTCAGCAAAAACAAGCTTGAATATATAGACTGACCTAATGAATGATTTAAGACTTGAAATTTTTACACAACATCCAAACATGATAAGGACAACATATTCAAAATTTAGCCATTTTGGAGCACAACTCGATTTTATAAGCATTTTATAAGAAACAACCCAGAAAAGGTTTTTCAAATTTTGACAAGGCTACAGGCCATAATAAAATCTCAAATTTTAACAACAATTAATATCACAATAACATTACAACATATCCAAAAATCAGGATTTTTGGATCAACACACGAATCATAATGATTTTTGCAAAAACCTGCTCCAGTATGATATTCAAAAATTCATAACTCATAAGATACACAACAAAATGGCACAAGGCCAAAGACATTGTGTCAATGACTTTTCTAGGTTCCTGTTTCCACAATATTTCCACGAATCGAGCACAGATAAAATGGGTTTGCATTTAAACCCTAATAATCTATTACTAGATCACATAAAGTAACAACAATAAACTCCAATTTATATGAACACTCTTGGACATCATATAATCACTCCTATAATCATCATGAACACATAAAAATCATACGAATCAATCTCAGGCTTAATTATATCTCTTCATAACATATCAACACATACAATAATTACACATAAAATCTTATGTACACAAGTTCAAGCTCATGCCATATCTACAGCCCTTTAACATCAATTTAACACATGTAAATTACTCAAAATAAAAGGGTTTTATAGCCATCATTACCGAACACCAATGAGGATGGAGATCAGTTGCTAGAAGGGACTAGAATCGAGCCTAAACATGTGGGAAATCGGCACAGACGTGCGGAAGTGCTCAACATCTTGCGCGGACAGCAGCTCGATGGCTTGCTTCGGCTCGCTGCTAGGGCTGATCACGATCGGGAATCGAGTGCAAAAAAGGATGGCCGAGCGCTGGCGATATCACATGACGGAGGCGCAGCGAGTCACGATTCACTTTCACTCGGCAGCGGCGATGAACTCGACATACGATGGGGGACGGGATTGCAGGTCGAACCACGCGAGCAGGGATCGCTGCTGGTCGACGGGGATGGCCTTGCTGGTCGATCATAGCAGAAGGTCCACGCGACGGGGTGCAGGCGGGGACTGCTCGTGGGAAACGATGGACAGCGGGTGGCGTGCGGTAGATCAGCGGCGGTCTTCCTTCTCGAGAGGACAACATGCGAGATGGCGGAGGTGCGATGGCGTGGAGGGGTAGCGCCGGTGGTGATGGTGATGCGAGTAGGATGATGAAGAGATGAGATCGACTACGGGTTTGGGTGCAAGAGAGATTGTGAGGGTTGGGGAGTTGGCAACGTGAATTTATAGGGATTTCCCAATCCCTACTTTCAAAAATGTATCCTGGGCGTGTGGGCTGTTGGCGAGGGTTCGGGCCGCCGGACATATGAATTTATGGTGCGGCTCGATTAAAATCAAAGGGTCGGGTTCGATTCAAATTAAAAGGCACAGGTTCACGATTATAAAGGTCGATTTACAAAATTAATAAGGCTTGGTTCCAACATAAATCGGTTAAGTGCAAATGGATTAAATGGTTCGCGAGATAATATATTTCGAGCATATTTTGGTTTAATATTTGAACCCGAATTTTTCGAACGACTTAAATAAATTAAATCGAACGAAATAATTTAACGTTATAATATTCGCAAATAATATAATGCGATAGCTAAAATACTTAATCGAGCAACCATAATAAATAACCGAAATAATATCAATAAGAATGCATAATCAGTGATAGGTCACATTCCCTTTACATCTGGGAGGGAAGCTCCATGCCGTTGTATCTGGAGGGGGAAAAACAGCTCTACTGTCTCCTAGAAAGGATCCTATGCCCGTTGCATCCGGGGTGGGAAGGTTTCCCGTTACTCCTTGCCGATGTCTGATCGGAAGGTTGTTGTATGTACATAGGAGGTTTGCGATAGGGCCATATAGGGAGTTAGAGCTTGGATTCTATGCATACTTATGATTTTGAATCTTTATGTGAAATATATTGTGCGGTATTTATGAGCATGATGGTTTTGCTCACCCTCGTTGTTTTCTGTCCTCTTGTTTCCTCTTCCTATCTTTAGGTTGAGCGTGGTTGGCGGCGGCAGCGAGAGATGATCGAGTGGTGGTCATTGGATAGATGTGTCCTTTGTTTCTGCTATTATTATCTATGTTGAATTGTTTGTTTTCATTTTGGATTATTTATGCTTCCGCCTAGAACACCATATTTATGTTTGGATGAACCGTTGACTCATGTTGAACTTTATGGATGTTTTGGAATAAGTTGGTTTGATTTTACAACTGCTAGTTTATGAATGTATTTAATACCTGCACGTATTTGTTCATTTGTTATTAGTAGTTAAGTAGCGTCGTTGACAATTAAAGTTTTAAATTGGAATTTTATGAAAAATTAACTCTGGTTTTTATAATTAAATTCGGTAAATTCTTTAATATAAAACGGGACATTACAGTATGGTATCAGAGCTAGTTTGCGTTTCTGTAGACTATCTCTTGTGTTAGTGTGTAATGACCAATTACCACTCACTTTCGTCTCGCCCCAGGTATGAGTTTGTTGTTTTATTTATTTTATATGGGGCTTAGGACATATTCACCTTTGTTGTACTTTGAAATCTAGTGTTTGGGTGATGAACTCTAGAAGTGATATATTGTGCTAAACTTTTTGGATTATTCAATGTAGAGCTATTGCTCGATGCAATACTCACAACAACAAACAACCATCCCTGTCTCCACCCCCACCTCTATCCCCGCCTCGTCAGCAGGCTCCTCCCGATCTGAACCAGGATTTTTTGAAGCTTATCGTTCAGTTTCAGGGCATGCATCCGCCTAGCTTCACAGGGACAGAGAAACCCAATGCAGTACTGGAGTGGATGAAGGAGCTCGATAAGATCTTCGCAGTGCTCCTCTCTATCAGGCACACGCGTCTCATTGGCTGCATTCTAAATGAAGATGGACGCTTCAGATTGGTGGATTGACTACTGGGCCTTGAGGCCAGTGGCGGAGCACGATGCTCTCTCATGGGAGCATATGAAGGAGATCTTCCAGGACAAGTTTTTGCCTCAGAGTTTCCGCGATCGAATAGAGTAAGTATTCTTGCACCTTCAGCAGGGCAATGCTAGCTTGGATGAGTACACGCGTAATTTCACCAGAATGAGTACCTTTACCGACAAAATGGTGAATACTGATGTGAAGAAAGCCCGCAAGTATCTGAAAAGGCTGAATCAGCTAATCCGTGAGCTAGTAGGGAGCCATGGGGCGATGCCATATGCCGATATTGTGCTGCGCATCGAAAGTGGAGAGTTGTCTTATCGCAATAGCTCCAGTTCCTTCATATTATCATGCTTCTCAGACTACTCAGACTGCACCTCCACTTATTTTTCAGCTTATCCGCCAAATCCCTGTAGGACTATAGCCATGTAGAGCATGCAGATTAGCCCACGAAGCCAACATGTGTCAAGCTTCTGACATGACTTGCTACAATTGCCAGAAGAAGGGCCACTTCTCCCGTGCCTGTCCAGAACCGCGGAGTCTGGGTCAGCCGCAGCAGCAGCGAACCCTAACTCGAGTCTATGCATTGACCAAGGAGGAGATAACCCACAATGCAGGTACAATGTCCGAAATGTTATCTTATCAAATGTGTCTATATTTGCATTATGTGATATCAGAGCCACATATTCGTTCATATCTCGTCAATGCTTGGAGTCACTGGAATCCGGAGTGTCAGTAGGGTCGATACTCTCAAAGTTCAGGGACTTGAAATTTCGATCGGAGGCCAAACGCTGGAGGCAGATGCTTACATCATTGACATGCGAGATTACGACGTCATTCTAGGCATGGATTGGCTCACTCACTACCGCGCCGACATTTGATGTTTGGACAAGGAGGTCAGGCTGCACCCAACCAATGGAGAGTCGATCGTGTTTTACCACGCCAAGTTGAGAACTGTGCCGAAGATCATATCTTCCCTGAAGGCGATGAAGGGAATATCGAAGGGTATCTGTCAAGGCTACTTAGTTAGCATGATTGGAGAAGGGGAAGAGAAAAGGGCATTACCAGAGGACGTGTCAATTTTGTGCGAGTACCCCGATGTTTTCCCCGACCAGTTGCGTGGTGGACCGCCAAACCAGCAAGCTGAATTCACCATCGACTTGCTATCTGGAGCTAGACCCGTTTCGAAGGCACCTTATCAAATAGCATCGAAGGAGTTTCAAGAAATCAAGACGCAAATCCAGGAACTTCTGAACCTTGGTTTCATCCGACCAAGTGTTTCTCCCTAGGGAGCACCCGTGCTTTTCGTGAAGAAGAATGATGGTTCGATGCGCATATGCATCGATTATCAAGAGTTGAACAATTTGACGGTGAAGAATAAGTATCCCCTGCCAAAAATCGAGGATCTCTTTGATCAGTTGAGGGGAGCCAGTGTCTTCTCCTAGATCGATCTGTGGTCTGGTTACCATCAGCTGATGATTAAGGAGTCCGATGTTTCAAAGACTGCTTTCCGAATTAGGTACAACCATTACGATTTCGTGGTGATGTCGTTTGGGTTAAGCAATGCCCCTGTGGTGTTCATGGACTTGATGAACCGTGTCTTCCATCTGTACCTGGATCGCTTCATCATCGTCTTCATTGATGATATTCTGATATATTCTCGGGACATTGAACAATACAAGGAGCATCTGAGAATAGTGTTGGAGACCCTTCGTCGAGTGAAGCTTTATGCGAAATTCTCAAAATGTGAGTTTTGGCTGGATAGAATGGCTTAATTAGGCCACATTGTCACGACCAAGGGAATCTAGGTAGACTCTGGAAAGATTGAGGCTGTCAACAAGGGGGAGACGCGGAAGTATGCTAGTGACATCCGTAGCTTTCATGGATTAGTAGGATATTATCGGCGTTTTATGGAGGGTTTCTCGAAGGTGGCCCAACCACTGACGAACCTAACCAAGAAGAACATCAAGTTTGTGTAGAGTCCTCAGTGTGAGTCGAGCTTCCTAGAGTTAAATATGAGGCTCACATCTGCACTTGTGTTGACCATATCAAATCCGACTTTGGAGTTCACTATTTATAGCGATGCTTCGAAGATAGGTTTGGGCTGTGTGTTGATGCAGCAAGAGAAAGTTGTGGCGTACGCATAGAGGCAGTTGAAGCCTCACGAGGCAAACTATCCGACCCATGACCTGGAGCTAGCAATAGTGGTTCATGCGCTTAAGTTTTGGCGGCACTACCTGTATGGGGGAAAGTGCGAAATTTTAACGGACCACAAGAGTTTGAAGTACATCTTCACACGGAAAGATCTCAACATGCAGCAACGACAGTGGTTGGAGCTCGTGAAGGACTATGATTTAGCTACCATCCAGGGAAAGCTAATGTGGTCGTCGACGCATTGAGTCGGAGGAGCCACGGTGCGCTGAACTTCATGATTACACGAGAAGAAGAGTTAGTTCAGGATTTCAAATGGTTGAAATATGAGATCGTGGAGTCCACTCCGAGAGCTAGTGGCATTCTGGTAGCACTAGTTGTAAGGCCACCGGCGGATCTACATTATAGGAGTGGGGTCACAGGACCCCAACAAAATTGAAAAAATAAAATGCCTATATATATATATATATATATATTTTAAAAAAATAGAAAAAAAATATTTTATTATGAACTATAATTATTGGTGTGGACCGGTGCCCCCATATATTTTAAAAAAAAAATCAAAAGTTTTGGCAAAAAGCCAAATGGCCCATATACCAATTGGCAAATGGCAATTGCCATATATTAAAAAAAAAAA
>CACSLK010028053.1:8520546-8534672 GCA_902706635.1 Striga hermonthica | reverse complement strand
CCGCAGGCCGCCGCACGCGCCGACGGAAGGAATCAGTTGCTGGAGCTTGCAGACGCACGTGAGAGCGCGTGAGAAATCCGATTTCCGATCGGTCAACGCCGTCGACTTCGCCGTGACGTCAGCTTTCTGGATTGGTCAAGTTTGTTCGATTCCGAGAAGATTTGTTTGCGGTCAACTGTTCGGGCCAGCCAGATCTACATAAATTTTAAGCAGTAAGTTTTCTTCATCAAACCTTTAGATCCACTGCGCATAGGTTTATGTTGAATGTTTGTCTGTGATTTGTGCATATCGAGATCCTCTTGGGTTCCAACATGGGCATCTTGCGAAAGATTGTCGTCTCCCGAAGAAGGGTAAAGATAGCGCACATATAGCCGAGGATAAATATGTTTCCATTGACTTATCTGAGCTTGATCTAACCGTCGTGGTCCAAGAAGTTAACTTGGTTAATAATCCACGTGAATGGTGGGTCGATACGGGAGCAACTCGGCATATTTGTGCGGATAGAGATATGTTCTCGTCTTATACCCCTACCGACGGAAGGAAGCTATTCATGGGCGACTCTTCGACATCAAACATCGTGGTAACGGGAAAGGTGGTGCTGAAAATGACTTCGGGCAAAGACTTGACGCTAACGGAAGTGCTGCATGTCCCAGACATCCGTAAGAACCTTGTATTCGGTGCTCTTTTGAGCAAAGACGGTTTTAGATTAGTCTTTGAGGCCGATAAATTTGTAATGACTAAGAATGGTGTCTTTTTAGCGAAAGGGTACCTAGATGAGGGTCTGTTTAAGATGAATGTAATGAATGTTATCCGCCAAGAGGCGAAGAATAAAGAAAGTATTTCTTATTTGTTGGAGTGTTCTAATTTATGGCATGATAGATTAGGACATGTGAACTTTAACACAATTAAAAGGTTGGTGAATTTGGAATTGATACCAAAAGTTAAAATTGATTCACACAACAAGTGTGAAACATGTGTTGAAGCAAAAATGGCTAAAACACCATTTAAACCGGTGAAGAGAAGCACTAATCCCCTCGAGTTAATTCACACTGACATATGTGATTTAAAATTTGTGCAAACTCGAGCGGGGATGAAGTATTTCACTACATTCATAAACGATTGTACAAGGTATTGTTATGTTTATCTACTAAAGAGTAGAGACGAGGCATTAGAGGCCTTTAAGACATATAAAAATTAAGTTGAAAATCAACTTAGTCGAAAGATCAAAGCGATTCGAAGTGATAGAGGAGGCGAGTATGTAGCCCCGTTTGAAGTGCTCTGCAAAGAGTCTGGTATTGTTCATCAAACGACGGCTCCGTATTCACCGCAATCTAATGGAGTGGCCGAGAGAAAGAATCGGACACTAAAAGAGATGATGAATGCGCTTTTGATAAGTTTGGGTTTACCCCAAAACTTGTGGGGGAAGCGGTTCTTTCGGCAAATTATATTTTGAACAAATTACCCCACAAAGGTAACGACAAAACGCCATATGAGTTATGGAAAGGTCATAGACCTACCTACAAATACTTAAAAGTGTGGGGGTGTTTAGCAAAGATTGAAATACCTAAACCGAAACAAGTGAAAATTGGACCAAAGACTATTGATTGTATATTTATTGGTTATGCAAACAATAGTAGTGCTTACCGATTTTTGGTGCACAAATCAGAAATTTCGGAGATTCATAACGAAACAACTATTGAGTCTCGAAATGCGGTGTTCTTTGAGAATATTTTTCCTCGTAAAGACAAGGAAGAAATAATTTCGAGAAAAATGACGTTTGAAGATGCCAAGCTACCTCAAGAAATTGAGGATGAGCCAAGGCATAGTAAGAGAACAAAAGTACCTAAGTCTTTTGGTCCTGAATTTCTAACTTATGTGTTAGAAAACGAACCGAGAACCATTCGAGAGGCTTTGACAAGTCTGGATGCTCCTTTTTGGAAAGAAGCTATCAATAGTGATTTTGAATCCATTATGCACAATAATACTTGGGAGTTGGTTGATCTCCCACCGGGTAGCAAACCTTTGGGATGTAAATGGATCCTTAAAAGGAAGTATAAAGTTGATGGAACTATTGATAAATATAAGGTCCGATTGGTTGTAAAAGGGTTTAAGCAAACAGAGGGATATGATTTCTTTAATACATATTCTCCTGTAACTCGAATCACATCTATACGTGTTCTCATTGCAATTGCTGTAATGCATGACCTTGAGATTCATCAAATGAATGTGAAAACGGCCTTCTTAAATGGAGACCTCGAGGAGGAAATTTATATGGAACAACCCGAGGGGTTCGTTGCACCTGGAAAAGAGAAAAAAATGTGTCGCTTGGTTAAGCCGCTTTATGGGCTAAAACAAGCACCTAAGCAATGGCACAAAAAGTTTAACAAAGTGATGTTGTCGAACAGATTTAAAATCAACGAGTGTGACAAATGTTTCTATATTAAAGGTAACGTCGATTCATTCGTGATCGTATGCCTGTATGTTGATGACATGTTAATTTTGGGAAAAAAATAATGGTTTAATTCTTAGTACCAAGAAAATGTTGAAAAATAATTTCGACATAAAGGATATGGGAAAAGCCGATGTAATCTTAGGGATTAAAATCTCTAAAAGTTCGGAAGGAATTGTTTTGTCACAATCCCATTATGTCGAAAACATCTTGAAGAGGTTCAATGCATTCAATAAGCCTCCAGCTAAGACGCCTGTTGATTTATCTCAACACATAGCTAAAAATCGAGGTGAACCAGTGTCTCAACTAGAATACTCACGAGTAATTGGGAGTTTGTTGTACTTGATGAATTGTACTCGCCCCGATATAGCATATTCTGTGAGTAAACTAAGTAGGTTCACGAGTAACCAAAGCAATGACCATTGGAATGAACTTATTCGGGTACTTAGGTATTTGAAACATACCTTGAGTTATGGAATAACATATACGAGATATCCAGCGGTACTTGAAGGGTATTGTGATGCGAATTGGATATCCGACACAAAAGACTCCAAGTCCACTAGTGGTTTTGTGTTCACTATAGGTGAAGGAGCGGTTTCATGGAAATCTTCGAAGCAAACGTGTATTGCTAGATCCACGATGGAGTCTGAGTTTATATCCTTAGACAAAGTCGGGGAAGAAGCTGAATGGCTTAGGAATTTCCTTGAAGATATTCAATGCTGGACAAAACTGGTGCTGTAATGATACATTGTGATAATCAATCGGCAATTGGAAGGGCACAAAGTAGCTTGTACAATGGTAAGTCTCGACATATACATCGAAGGCATAATACAATAAGACAAATGATTTCGAGTGGGGTTAATTCGGTTGACTGCGTGAAGGCAAAGGAAAACCTAGCGGATCCGCTTACTAAAGGCATTAATCGAGATCAAAAGTACAAGTTGGTTAGGGGAATGGGATTAAAATCCACAACATAACAACAGTCTTAACGGTAACCCAACCTTGAGAATCAGAGATCCCAAAACCTTGGTTCAATAAGAAAACTAAGTTTTGGCAGTTCAGTGAAACACTTGAAAGTTTCACCCATTCCCAAGAACCGTCAAGTGTTAAAATCTGCCTAAGTGGTGAGGTTAAGTCAAGGACTTTTAATGATTCCTATACCTACGGGTGGAGTAAGGCAGAATACTCTTTATAGAAGAATCACCTTTGTAAGTGAGAAGTAAATTGGCCACTTCAACGAACACTTACTAAACCGAGATATGGTCCATGGCCGAAATGGACACAACGTGAGAACAAGAAATTGTTAGAGCTGTTATTGTGTGAGTATTATTGTCTTGGTGCATGCAAACAGCCGGTAAGTTCAAAGCATCCCGCAACTAACCGGCTAGTGTATCCGATAGTATTTCACTAAGGAAGATTCAAAGCCACAAGCTATCTATCCTGATGCGATGATGGTTCGCTGGAACTCTCAAGTATTGCATACATGCATTAATTTCATTCATGTGGGGGATTGTAAGAAAAAATTGGTTTTGTACCGATTTAACGATTCTATTTTTCATAAGTAGAATACTTAGAAAAGTCTCAAAACCTTTTGAAGGTGAATGAGAAATTAATTCTAAGTGTTGTATTTTAATTATTGAAGTTTAAACAACTCAAAAGGTTGTAGGGTTCACAAACATTATATTTTGATAAATGTTTGGATAAACTAAACGAGCCATAAATATGTATTATGTATGCTAGAATTGTAGAGGGGCTCGTTGGGGACAAGTAGGATAAAAGGGAACTCGCTTTCGAGTCCGTATGAGCTCGTACGAGCCCGCGGCGCACGGGCGCGCAACTGGCTGCGAAATTGAAGGGTTGCAACCTTTGGTGACCATAAGGTATCTTTTTGCCACTAGATACATCCGTTCTTGTTCGGGCACGTCCCAAAAGGTGTCTTTTAACACTTAAACCTCTTGAAGGTGTCTCCTGACATCTATAAATACCCACTAACATGAAATCATTCATGACATCAATATTATTCCACAACCTTTGCATCCTTTTTACAAAGTTCATATTCATCTTGTGTTCTTTGTGTTCTTTCCTATCTTGAGAGTTCCGAAACTTAAGTATTGTTCGCCGAAGGTTTGTATATTTGAGTTACCACTATACACAAATCTAAAGTTGTTGTATCTTAGAGGCGTTAGCCGTGAACCGTGGGTAATATACGGGGCTATTTCGTCTTAAGGAGAGCGTATCTTACGTGCCTCGACTTTGTTCATTTTACCAAAATTCCTTCTATTTCTTAAAGCCATTTTCTTGAAATTCACATACAAAACAACAATTGTAAACAACATTTTCTTGTGTACTTTAACAATTGTTTATGCTTGCAAGATATTCTTATCCTTAAGGACTGGCAGGGGCGGAGGTACACATATTGGTGCCTGGGCTTTAGCACTGGTAGCCTCTCACGTCCCATTAATTTTACAGTGCCAGCGATTTAGAGCCTTTTTTTAAAAGCAAAAGATGAAATATAGCCATCTTTCTAAGAAATATGAAATCTAGCCATTTTAGTAGGCAAAAGTACCATTGTACCCTTATTAATGTTCTACCTACCAAACATATTAAAAAAAAAGAAAAAAAAAAAAAAAAAGAAAAAAGAGTCCATTGTCTGTTGCGCATGCCGACCCATTCATCTCTTTCTCTCCTCCATTGTTCTTTGTTCTACGTTGTGGTTCTGTAAACAAAAAAAAAAAATCTCATCTTCTCAAATTTCACTGAAAAGTTATCTCTTTTCAAATATCATCTCCAACATCACTAAGTGAATCTCTTTTTGAGAAGAAAAAAAGTACATTAACATAAACTGAATTTTGGTTTTTTTTATTATGTTAAATAAATTTTTTTTTTGAACTCATTTATTATTTTTTGTTCCCAAAATTATTGATTTGTCTAGTAACAATTTATTTTGTTGAACTCATATTTTTTGGAGTTAAAAATATAGAATTTGTGTGCTTAAAAAAAGAAGTTGTGTTTTGGAGTTCATAACTTTTGTTGTATTGTTATTTGAGCCGTTTTTTTTTTTTTTTAGTTTAGGGGATGAATTAATGGTTTGTTGAACAATAAACAATTTGTTGAACAAAAAATAATTTCTTGAACAAAACCACAGTTTGTTGTTCAACAAACAGGTTTTTTGAGCAAAAAACGGGTTTCCTGAGTGGTCTGACGGCTCTCGATGGTGGCCAATCAGTGGGCCAGCTGGGAGACCCAGCAGAAGAGTCAGGGGGACCATTGGGGGACCCAGCAGCAGACCCACTGGACTCAGATGGGCACGCACTTCGATAGCCTCACTGACAGTCTCCGGTCTATTCGCGAGCGGCAGGACCATCTGGATGCTCGGATGGACAGCTAGGATCACAGGTTCACCCAGTGGGACACCCGTTGGAGCTCAATAAACCTGTTTTTTTGCTCAAGAAACTTGTTTCTTGAACAACAAACTGTGGTTTTGTTCAAGAAATTATTTTTTGTTCAACAAATTGTTTATTCTTCAAAAAACCATTATTTCATCTCCTACACTCCCAAAAAAAGGGCTCAAGTAACAATACAACAAAAGTCATGAACTCCAAAACACAGCCTTTTTTTTAAGCACAAAAATTTTAACTCCAAAAAAATATGAGTTCAACAAAATAAAATGTTACTAGACAAATCAATAATTTTGGGAACAAAAATAATAAATGGGTTCAAAAAAAAATTATTTAACATAATAAAAAAAACAAAATTCAGTTTATGTTAATGTACCTTTTTTCTTCTCAAAAAGGGATTCACTTGGTGATGTTGGAGATGATATTTGAAAAGAGATCACTTTTAAGTGAATTTTGTGAAGATGAGATTTTTCTTTTTTTTTTTTTGTTTACAGAACCGCAGTGTAGAACAAAGAACAATGGAAGAGAGAAAGAGATGAATGGGTCGGCATGCGCAGCAGACAATGGACTCTTTTTTCTTTTTTAAATATGTTTGGTAGGTAAAACATTAATAAGGGTACAATGATACTTTTGCCTACTAAAATGGCTAGATTTCATCTTTCTTTTTTTCCCCCGAAATGATAGAGGTACTATATTAATAAAAACCGCACAACGTGCGAAATGAAGCAGCCAAAGGTTGAATAGTACAACCGAAGACTGGAAAAACTGGGAGGCAGATCCAAAGATCGCCTAAAGCCTGACCTAGCAACGCTAGAATAACAAAGCTCACACCAACACCATCCAAACAACACCAAAAAACTAAAAAAACTAACAAGGCTCCCAACATGAGAGTACCTGAGTGTCGGCTCTAAATAGGAGAATAAGATTGATACTCAGGCGCACAGAGGTCAAATGACCCAAACCAAAAAAAAACAAGACCTAAGAACAACACAAACGCACACACACAAACAACACAAAACAAAAGACTAATACAAAGCTAAATAGAGTATGGTCTTCCCCAGCGATCGACACAAGACCAATCCAGGCCAAAGAGACTACTACCGAAACTGCAATCAAGCCTATACAATAGGAGAAACTCTAACCCCGAACCAGTATCCGAATCGACCCATCAATAACCGAGAGTGCCAAGGTCACCCCACACTGATTCCACCCTAACTCTCCTAACGCCACTAGACGAAGCCAGTAGAACCACCCCCGCCGCCTAACACCACTAGATAAACGGGGATTGTGCAAGAAAAACGGTCCTCACCCCGACCACCGCAACCAACGCCGCAGCTACCGGAGTCCCGACCACCCATAGACCAGCGCACCACCCGACATCGCCACAGACGCCCCGAACAAAGGATCCAAATCCTCCAGTAAAGACGGAGCTCCGTCAGAAAAAGAGACCTCCCGACAGTTACAGAGAAGGGAGGAGACATACCATTACCAATCAGAGAGACATATCATCTTTCTTAGAAAGATGGTTATATTTCATCTTTTGCTTTAAAAAAGGCTATATTTCGCTGGCACTGTTAATTATATATATACATTGTTCATTGTTTACTTGATGTATGAGATGTTTTTCAATATTTTTAACAATACTAGTACAGAGCTCGTGCGATGCACGAGGTGCACAAGTTTAAGGTCATTTATTCCGCCTTATAATTATATAAATGAATAAAAAAAATGTACGGGATATATATAGTACGTGACCTGTGTGAAGCACGTGATATATTTATTTGGGGATTATTATACTATAAGATGCAATATTCAATAAAAGTTTTACAATACATGAAAATAAATATAAATAATATAAGTATCTAAATACATACACGATATGTAGAAAAAATAAGCTAAATTGCAAATCTGAAAATAAAAATTAAAAAAAATGAAAATATATTTCACTAAATATGTACAAAAATATCTAAATGCATACACGAAAAAAATATACGTTTCAAATTTTAAAATTAAAATAGTTTGGCTTACAGGTTTATGCAGAACCAACTCAAGATATGATTTATATGTACTACCTTAGTCTTGGAAAAACATTCTCACAAATCGAACTTTGAGCATAAGTCTATAAGATATATTGACTTGTTTGATTAACCCAAATCCTTGATTCATTATTTTGAATAAAAGACTGATTGAGGATATTTTTTGTTCGCAGAAGGTTGACAGTGAGGAAGATGATGGCTCGATATTTTGAGATTTATAATTTATAATGGGCAGAGTAGATATATATTGTTGTTATTATTTTTGTTAGAAAATCTGAATCTGAATATACAGAAATCGGATTGAACAAAATTAGAACAGATTTCCATACAATTAGATAATAAATTAGATAAGAAATAAAGCTTTTTTATTTTAGCAAAGATTTTATGTAGCTTTTTTACTTATCGGATGTTATGGATTTTTTTTTTTTTTTGTTAAACCGATTTTATGAGATAGAATACAAATACAATTAGAGGATTGAACAAAATCAAAATAGATTTCATACAATTAGATAATAAGAAGGAATTAGATAAGGAAAAAAAAGAATTAGATAAGAAATTTTAAATCTGTCTTTTTTTTAGTATAGATATACTTTACGTACAAATTTTGACTTCACTGATTGTATGGGATTTTTTTTTGACAAAATCGATGTTAATATGGAATAAGACAAATAAATAAAGGTTTTTTATTTATTTTAGTAAAGATTTTACGTCTTTTTTTTTTTACTTATCAGATGTTATGAGATTTTTTTCTTAAATTGATTTTATGAGATATAAAACAAATAAATAAAATAATTAAATAAAATTCTGGACAGAAATAGCAATGCATTAATTACGTTGACTTTATAATTTACTAAATTTAGTAAATAGGATACCTTACTTTTTAATACAGATTCTCTCTTTGAGAGCTCTGATTCTCTCTTTGAGAGCGTAACTTTTTCAGCTTTTTTTCTTTGATTTCTTGTTTGTGAGCGAGTAATTCCTCCCATCTGTTCATCCTCTGATATCCTTATAGCCTCTCAGTTCGCTCTTCGCTGCTAATCGTCTGCTTTCTTTTTCTCGTCTTGGATCGAGGGTTTTTAGGGTTCCAATGGCGGATTTCGATCAGGAACTCTCAGATCGTTTAGATAAAGTATCACTCTCTTCTAATGAAGCCAAAATCTTTGATATTGCGCAGGGTGACATCAAACTCAGTAACGAAGAATGCAACAGAAGCCTGTTCGGAAAAATAATCGGAGATAGACCAGCAAGTTGGATTGGTATAAAACGTGCAATGACGCAGATATGGAAGCTAAATCATCCCATGGAGGTCAAGGAACTCTGCCCAAATTATTTTCAATTCATATTCCAGAACCGTGATGATATGAAGAAGGTTGCCAATGGCACAAATTGGAGCTTCGAAAATCAGTACATCATCCTTAAAGAATGGGAAGCAAGTATCAACAGCAAGCATCCAGGTGCAGGTCCAAAACATTCCTCTAAACTGGATCAGTACCTAAGTGGGATTAAAGATAGGACAGGCCTTCAATAAAGTTAAGAATGTGGTAATTGCAACTACGGGGAATCATGGGGGCAAGATTCTCAAGCTTCTAGTCACTTTGAATGTGAATGAGCCTCTTCCCGGAATGGCTAAGGTCAGACTTGGAGACCAACTAGTTAATGTTGGATTTAAGTACGAGAAACTCATCAACCTATGTCACTATTGTGGAAAATTGGGTCACTTGGACAGAGGATGTCTCAAAAAAATGGAGGATATCAGAAACAACTCCCTCCAAGAGGGACAATATGGTGATTGGATGAGGGCAGCCGATGGCTTCAGAGGGAGTACTTTCAGTTTATCTGGTTCTAGATCATCTCCACCTCCAGAATCTCCTATTGCTATTGACAATGGCACTTCCCAAAGAGCCTCATCAAGCCATTGTGCTGATCAGAATCAAATTATTCCTAGCATAGGAAACACAGAATCTCCGGCTAAATCTATTGGGGCATCATCTGTGGTCTCAGCCAACCAAAGCAGAGATGAAGAAGAGGAACATGAAGTAGCCAATCTGCAGATTGTGAAATCCTCTATCATGGAAGTAGAAACAGGAGACACAGCTCTAGTCACAGAACTATCTTCACCGGAAAAATCCCTTCAAATCTCTAAATCCCAGCCTCTCAAATCTTGGAGAAGATCAGGCACAAGGATGGGCAGGCTTCTCAGAACCAATGAAGCTCCTATTATTATTAACCAGCTTTTTAATGGAAAGAGAGACAGACAAGTCTTGGAGCCAACAGACCAATCAGAGGACTCCAACACTCATAAGCAGGTTCAATCTAAAAAGCAAAAAGCTAATCCGGAAATGGTGAGGGTTGCCAGCCTTGAATGGCACCACCAGGATAAATGTTAGCTCTGGTGTGGAATTGTAGAGGGCTGGGTGGGCCCTCTACAATTTCCCAAATCAGAGAGCTCAAGAAAGCTCACCATCCAAATTTTATCTTCCTCTCAGAAACTAAAAAACAATCTGCTTTTGTTAATTCGGTTTGTAAAAAGTTAGGTTTTGATAATAGGGTTGCTATAGTTGACCCAATAGGCCTCTGTGGAGGGCTTGTTTTGATGTGGGATACTCACATAGTTATTAGTCAAATTATCTGTGAAAATTATTTTATTGCTGTTGAATTCCAGCTGCAACCCCACCCCCTCCAATGGGGAATTTTTGTCTATCTTAGTCCCTGCAAAGTTATCAGAGAGACACAGAGGGAAGAAATGTTGGCAGCTAAACAGAAATGGGGATCTCTTTGGTTCTCCATTGGAGACTGGAATGACATCCTCTCAAACTCAGAGAAATCAGGTGGAACCAACAGACCAACCCTTAGCCTTTTGGGTTTTAACTCTTTTGTATCTGAAATGGACATGCTGGAAGTTCAATCAAATGGCTATGCTTTTACTTGGAGTAACAACAGAGCTCCTCCTGCTCTGGTTGAAGAAAAGCTGGACAGAGCCTTTGGCTCTCTTGACTGGTCTCATTCTTACCCCAATGCAGTTGTATCCAATACTCCCAGAAGTTCTTCTGACCATTCTGCTCTTCTCTTGAGCTTGGGACTTCCTCAAATGAAAAGAAAGGCCCCCCTTTCACTTTGATAAAAGATGGTTAAGCATGGATGGATTTAATGATATAGTTACTGCTGCTTGGAAATCCCCAGTCACTGGTACCCCTTTTTTTCAGCTTAAGGAGAGGGTCAAGAATACCAGGATTGCTATCCTCATATGGAGTTCTTCTTTTCAATCCACAAGGCAGAAAGAAATATCTGATCTTACTCAGAGAATGGAAGATCTCAATACTTATGACAAGGGGACAAACTGGGAAATCTGGGAAGAGACAAAAAGAAGCTGAACAAGGCACACTCTCTGGAGGAACTCCACTGGCAGCAAAAAGCTAAGTACAAATGGTTAAAAGAAGGGGATGCCAACACCAAGTTCTTTCATGTCTATACTCTCCAGAGAAGAAAACTCAATGCAATAACCAGGCTCATTTCAAACCAAGGCAGAGTCCACTCCTCTCAGTCTGAGATTGAGTCCCATATCTCTGAATTCTATTCTAATCTCTTCTCTACTGAGGGCAGTTGGGGTGGGGAATCCATTCTCCACCTAATTCCAGAGACCATAACTCAAGACATGAACACTGCCCTCCTCAAACCTGTTGATGAAGATGAAGTCAAACAATCTTTGTTCAGTTTTCAGCCTGATAAATCACCTGGTGAAGATGGAATGACAGCTGCCTTTTATCAACACTTCTGGAGCTTAATCAAATCTGATCTTATGAAGGCAGTCCACAGTTTCTACCAATCAGGTACTATCCTCAAATATTAGAATCACACTGTTTTATCCCTTATTCCCAAATGTCACCACCCGGATAATTTGAGTCAATTCAGACCAATAAGCCTTTTTAGTGTAGTCTACAAGCTCATATCCAAAATCTTAGCTCAGAGACTCAAGGCCTGCTTGCCACATTGCATCAGTGAGCATCAGGCTGCTTTTCTTGAGGGTAGACATATTACTGACAATGTGATAATTGCCCAAGAAGCATTCCACTTCCTGAACAGGCACTCCTCTGGTCCTAATTCCTTCATGGCCCTCAAGTTAGATCTTATTAAAGCTTTTAACCGAGTTGAATGGCTCTGCTTAAAGAAAATTATGCTTCAAATGGGATTCCATAGTGATTTTGTGAAGCTTGTTATGATTTGTGTTACTTCTGCCTCCTTTTCCTTCAAGATTAATGGAAGCATTAGTGGTTATGTTTTACCTTCTAGGGGAATTAGGCAGGGGGATCCTCTATCCCCCTACCTCTTTCTTATTGTCACTGAATTGCTTACTGCTCTCATTCAAAACTCAATCTCCTCTGGTATGCTTAAAGGGATGAAACTTTCCAGAAATGGGCCTGTGCTGTCTCATATTCTCTTTGCAGATGACTCTCTGTTTTTCCTTAAAGCTGGGGTTGACCAAGCTGGGTTTCTCATGAACATTCTGGAGCAATACAAACTTTTCTCTGGTCAAGCTATTAATCTTCAAATATCTGTTGTATTTTTCAGTAGAAATACACCCCTCGATCTTCAAAGATCAATCTGCAGCTCCTTGAACAATATTACTTCTCACAGGTCAACTAAATACTTGGGATTGCCACTGGGGATTGGCAGATCCAAAAAGGAAGTTTTTGCTTACTTAGTGAACTCAGTCAGAGCTAAGCTTACCTCTTGGAAATCTCAGCTTCTTAGCCCTGCTGGAAAGGAAGTCCTTCTCAAAGCTAGTATCCAAGCTCTTCCAGTCTACACAATGGCTTGTTTCACTCTGCCAGTGTCAATCTGCTCTGAAATTACAAGTTTATGTGCAAAGTTTTGGTGGAAATCAGGAACTGATCAGGCTAAAAGAATCCATTGGAGAAATTGGAATTCCCTCTCCCTCCCTAAAGAGAATGGTGGTTTGTCCTTCCTTGACCTCCAGCTTTTCAATAAAGCAATGATCTGTAAACAGCTGTGGAGGATTGCCTCAAATCCAGAGCTTCTAGTAAGCAGAATCCTCAAGGACAGGTACTACCCTAACTCTTCTCTGGTTAATGCCTCTAGAAATCCCAGTGGATCATGGATGTGGAACTGCTGGATGCACAATATACCTTTCTTTGCTAAATGGTTAAAAATTGAAATCAGAAATGGCAAGAACACCAGAATATCTGATCTGAACTGGATTCCTAATCATAGTAGATCCAACCCCTCTCTCATTCCTATTGCTAGAGATCACTTGATCTGGGTTAAAGATTTACTGAATGATGAAGGCACTCACTGGAATGACTGGTTGGTGAGGCAAGTTTTTGATGAAGTTGATAGCAATGCAATCCTGAACATATCCTCTCTATACCCGAGCAGAAATGATAGATTACATTGGGGTTTGAATACAAAGGGTTGCTTTTCTGTTTCCCAGACTTACTCACACCTCATGTCTCTCAAGATCCAGAATTTGGACATCCCATAATGCAGCTCTTCTGCTATCACCAAGAACTCCATCTCATTCAGACATTGGAAATTGAAGATTGCAGGCAAGGTCAAGCACTTTATCTAGAAATGCATCTCTGGATCCCTGCCTGTAGCTACTAATCTGAACAAGAGAGGCATTGACTTGGACACCACTTATTCCATCTGTGGTGAAGCTGTTGAATCCTTGGAACACTTGGTTTTTACTTGTAGCAGATCCATCAATTGCTGGAAGCTTAGTCCTCTCCAATGGGATGGCCTTTTATGCTGCACTGACTCCTTTAAGACATGGTGGTATCACATTTGCTCACTGGATAAATCTGAAGTTGCTGAAGCTCGAATCTAACTCACCACTTACATGCTTTGGTGGCGTTGGAAATCCAGGAACTTGTGGCTTTTTCAAAAAACTCTCATCCCAGAGCCCATCCTAGTTAAATTGGCCCTCACTGATTGGATGGAGTTCTCTGCAGCTGCTTCTTCATTTGCAGTTTAGTTCTTTTCCTTGTCTGTCTTTTTGGTTTGGTTTCTTTCCTTTTAGTTTTTCCCTTGCTAGGCTCTTTGAGCAGTGGCAGGTGTTTTGGTTTTAGTGTTGTTGTTGTTGGTTTGGCTTTGTTGTTTTCTTTCTTTGTGTTGAGGCTCTAGACCGCTTATGGCGTGTCTCTCATTTTTAGTTTTCGGATTGTTGTGTTGTAATTCGAACTTTGTTCGCCCTTTTGAGTTTAATATAGTTGAATCTGTCGTTTT
>CACSLK010028053.1:8488237-8503583 GCA_902706635.1 Striga hermonthica | reverse complement strand
GAAAATTATTTTTGCATGTTAGGTTACTAATTAGCTGAAGATTCTGAAGGTCAATCTCATGCAATATTAATTTTTCATATAAATTCATATATTTACATAGTATATAATTAAATGGCATTTTTTGTAATAATAAAGAAACATATTTCGTTCTTGTTATTCCCAAGGTGTAGAGATATTTCAATCTACAACAAGGTATCTCACAATTTGGTGTATTTGGTAGTATCATGAACTACCTTATTCAGTTAGCTTAAGTTTCTTTTATTCAAATAAGATTAGTTTGGTAGACTTTTAGCAAGCTTTAGTTTATCTTACAGGCTTCCTTATGTAGCTTTTCAAAAGAACCCGGTGAAATTAGGCTATGTTGGTAATTCTAGCTTAAAAGCTAGCTAATTACTGATAAGTTAGCTGATAGTTTATAGATGAATTTTAACCTCATAGCTGATAGCGTACGGTTGAAGAACTAACTGATATAATAGAAGTATTTTATAAAATTAGATTAGATGATAAAAAGTGTCTCTTTTGAATTTTCCTATGCCCAGAGGGAGACCTAGGTATTTAGAGGAAGTGACTATAGAAATAACATTAGGAATCTGACAGATTAAAGAAGAGATGGAATCATGGGTGTGTTTGGACAAGAAAATTGAGGATTTATCTAAGTTAACTAATTGGCTAGAAGCATCCCCATATTCTTTCAAAATTCGCAAAATTAACCTAGCATGATGATCATCTGCTTTGCTAAATAGAATTGCATCATCAGCAAATAAGAGACGTGAAATACGAGGAGCAGTCTTCCAATTTTGATACCAGAAAAGAAACCAATGAAAGAAGCTTGGGAGATCAGATGAAAAATGCTTCTGAGAGGATAAGGAAGAGGTAGTGGGACAAGGGAACTCCCTGCCAAAATTTCACCATTAAGATTAATAGGAAAAGTAGCAAAACACACACAACACATAATCCAAGAAACAACCATCTCATTAAACCCCATTTTTTCTGCCCACCCTAGCAATAAAATTCCACTCAACTCTATCGTATGCTTTGGCCATGTCCAGTTTGACTGCCAAGAAGCAATCTTTGCCCTTTTTCTTGCTATTGAGGTAGTGAATACACTCATTGGCTATGATCACATTGTCAATGATTTGCCTCCCAGGGACAAAAGCTGATTGGGAGGCAGAAATGCAAGTGTTTAGGGTTGGTTTGAGTATGTTTGCTACAATTTTGGCTATGATCTTATAAAGGACTGTACACAAACTAATTGGTCTGAAATCTGATATTTTCACAGGGTTTTTCTTTTTAGAAATAATGTCGGCACAGTGTGGTTGAGACCCTTTGGCATTTGATAATTATGAAAAAAATCCTTCACAACCTCACATAAGTGACCTTGAACAATGTCCTAGGAGGATTGAAAGAACATCATTCCATCCACTCCCGGGGCTTTATCCTTGTCCATGTCAAGTGAGGCTCCATGGATTTCATCAGGCTCAATCTTTCTGGTTAACCTAATGTTCGCCTCAGGTGTAATTGAAGAAGGGATTCCATCAAGGCTGTAATTTTCAGTCAAAGGGTTGAAGGTTGAAAATAAGTTTTTGAAGTAAGAGATGATTTCATCAAGGATTTCCTATTGGTTGTCACACATAGAGCCATACAATCTCTCCAGTGAATCTATACTATTAATCTTTCTTCTCTGGTTAACAACATCGTGGAAGTACTTTGTATTCTTGTCTCCTACTGTTAACCAGGATAACCCAGCCTTCTGTTTCCAAAACACTTCTTCCTCCCTGTATGCTTGATGTTGATCTCTACAATTCTGCCAAACATTCCAATCCCTCAAGCTTCCCTGCGTTTCTAAAGTTTCCAGAGTATGTTTGCAGCTGTCAATGATTCTGGCTGAATTGGTATTCAAAGTGGACTTCCATTTTAGCAATGCCACTCTCACATTCTTAATCCTTCTCTGAATGCTCACAAGAGGGGGACCCTTCACTGGTAAGTGCCAAGATTTTTCAATAATTTCTTTAAATCCACTCATTGCCACCCATCTTGCATCAAACATAAATCTTTTCGGAGAGGAGGAAGCAGAGTTGAGCAAATCCAAAACAAGCAAGTTGTGGTCAGAGGAAATAACAGATACATGCTTAACAAGGCCAAAGGATGGAGAAAACTAAGGTGAGGAGAAAGAAAGATTTTGTCTAACCTTTCTTTAATGAACTCAAGACTTCTTCTATTATTTGTCTAGGTGAAAGGATGTCCACTAATCTTAGTATCCATCATACCCAAAACCTGGACAAAATCCCTAAACCCTTGAAAACTACTCTCGTCCCTTACCTTGCCACCTCTCTTATCATGGTCAGAGACGAGGTCATTAAAATCTCTTCCCATAAACCACTGATTGCCCCACCCAAACTGTGCCTGACTAACATATGCCATTGCATTTGTCTCTTCCCCAAATTAGTACTAAGGTACACAAAACACCCCCAAATAGGGGTCTGAGAGGGTTTGAACGCGAACTTGACCTCTACGAAAAAATCAAAACAATTGAGATCTAAAATAGTGATATCAAGAGACCAGCTGAGAAGTAAGCCACCCCTAGTCTCAACGGGTTTAACATAAACCCCACCTATTATCAAACTTGCAATTTTTTCATTGTTGCATCGTGTGCTTTTTATTTTGTCAATGCATGGAATTCCATAAATGCTAGGAATCTTCCAATCTTTGTCAAACCGTCAAAATAAAAGAAAAAGCACACGACGCACGAGGCATTCAAGGAGTCAAGATTGAAGATTTGGGAACTAGCCGCGACGACAATAGTTCATCTTTATTTTCTCTTTTTCTTCTTCACTTAACCCATGCATTTATTTATTTTGAGAATTGAGAGTATGTTTAGTAGATAAATCTTTATGGTATTCTAGAATTTGTGAGCACTAGAATTAATTTATGAAGTAATTTTATTTATGTATCCCGGTCTATCTTTCGTCCATCATTTTCTTATGCTTATATTAATTGTGTGAATATAGGGCAAATATTTATGCATGTTTGTGATTGACTTGAGACCGAGAGGAGAAAGTTGATTGCTATATTTGGGAAATTCATAACGTATTAGATTACTTTATACAATTTGTGTACATAACTACAATTACAAATTCAATTCAAATTGAATACTAATAAAGTAATATAACTTGATAAAATTAATATAAATCTACATTATTAAACTGGAAATTTAGTTAATTTTGTTTTTAATATATAGAACCGCATCAATTGAGTAATGAAATCGCTACAATTAAAAAACGCAAAATAATTAATAAGATTATGGTTTATTTTTATAATTTATTTCTTAAGACAAATCTGAAATCTATTTATTAATCCTAAATAATTGTGTTGAAACCGATTTTGCTGTACTATTCAAAATGGTTAAAATGAAGTATGAATAATATATAGTCCAAATTTAAAATTATTTTTCAGCCAAAGACATGTAGTGGTATAATATTGAAAGGTTACACCAAATTATAATATTACTTATTGTTTACTAAAATAACAAATCACGTAATTAAGTTTATTCTTAAAACACAGTCGTTACAATTTTTATGATTATTATAATATTTATTACAAATTCAATCATGTAAACATACACAAAAGAATTAGAACTTACTAAAACAGTTAGAAAATTAGGTAGAATTCTATTTTCTTTTCAATAAATGACTAAGCTACAATTTTTTATATATAGATTGATCCGATTACTATCAAAACAGTTATCGCAATCTATTGGTCAGGTCAAAATAGTTAATGTAATTACTAACGACTGGATGCTTATAACTAGACCATATTTGAATATAGTATTTTTTTTTTCCTCATATACATCTATTTAATATATTATTTTAATTTTTTATTTGAGTGGAGATAATATGGCTCGTATAAATTTATGGTAATGCTCTCCTATTCACGGTGGACACATGTTAATATGCTCACCGTTTATGTGACATGCACACAGTGATGATGTATTTTTTTAAACATATTAACTAGGGCTGAGCATGAGACTCGGAGAATTTCGAACCGTTCCGAAAACCGAACCAAAATCACTCCGAACCGAAAAATAACCGTTGACCGTTTGACTTTCCCCGAACCGAACCGAATTGAAAAAATATTAATTGGTACGGTTCTGGAGATTTCATAAATATCCGTACTGAAAATCGAACCGAACCGTCCCATACGTATCGAACCGAAGAACCGAAATTAAGAACCGAATATAACATTAAATGTGTTATTAAATATATTTTATGTCACCTTTGATCCTATATAATTTAATAATAATAACTATTAACCTTCACTTAACTTTCATTCTTACTAATACCTGATTTACAATTGAATTTTTTCTATTATAAAATAATTATTTAAAATAATATGAAAGATTAAAGAATATTTTTTTAGAAAAAAAAAAATCATTATATTTTGTTTGAATTTTAAATTTTCAATATTAGTTGCACAAATTTAGTCTTAACTAAAAATTTAGAGTTACTTCTAAAGTTGATTTCAAAATAAAATTTTTAATTTGAGGAAGTATTGATGAATGTTGGTTTTATTAAAACATATAAAATTAAATAAAATTTTAGAGTTACTTCTAAAATTGGTTTCAAAATAAAATCTTCAATATGATGAATTATTGATGAATGTTGTTTTTTTAAAGCATATAAAAATTAAAATATAACTAGCTAGTCATTAAAAAAAAATCTAAGAAAATAAGAAATCTCTGAAGATCCGAACCACCATCTGAACCGTACTGTCCCAATAGTCCCTAATATCGAATCGAACTGAACCGAAAATAAAAATCTTCGAACAGAACCGAACCGATTTTTTGGTCCGGTTCCAGATATCGAATTTTGGGATCTCCGAACTGTGGTACGGTTTTAGAGATTTATCAATCTCCGAACTGTACCGACCTACGCTCACCCCTAATATTAACATCACCAATGTGTGCATGTCTCGATGGACATATTAACATGTGTCCACCGTAGATATGGACATTACTATATAAATCTACGTTGCCATACCAAAGGTATGTTTAGTAAACAAAATAAGCTAGCTTTGTAAGAAACTGAGAGAAAAACGGGTGCGGACCCACTAACATGAAGCGCACCATGAGAGGGAAAAACTCATATGAAGCCCAAGTGGGGTTCCATCCCAAAACCAATTGGTGGAAGAAGGAGTAGCCCATTAGACTTATAAGGTAGGTCTATTTTCCATATATGAACAATGTGGGACAACTCACAAGTGATATTCTAATAAACTTATAGCTTATTTGGTTAGTTTATAAATTTTTTGTATTTAAATAAGCTTAGTTTGGTAGGACTAGCTTATTTAAAAAGCTCGAGCTTATTTGATAAGCTTGTTTAGGTTGCTTTTCAAATAAGCTAGTTGAATTTTTTATTCCAGCTAGCTTATCAGCTAATTTTATCAAACACTTTTATCATATAAGCTAGTTTTTCAACTATAAGTCATAAGCTATAAGCTATAAGTTCAAAAATTACATATAAGCTATAAGCTAGCTTATCAGCTATCAGCTAGTTTATCAGCTAGTTTTACCACATATATAGCAAAATAGAATATTTAAGAACAGATCTGTGTTCACACGACATCGTAATAAGTCCAACAAAAGCCCTATCCTTGCTTTAACCATTGCGTTTATCCTCATCACACACTTCGAGGCTTAGGCCACGTGGCGGGATCTCATCGTCCCTCGTTTTGGCGCCACACATGGTCTTGAGATAAACAACAAAAACTAGCATGGAATTTTTTTTTTTTTTTTTTTTTCTAATTTTTATTTTCTATTTTGAAATATTAAAATTATATGTTTTGCAATCTTCCTTGATTTTATTTTTTTTATTTTATTTGTATAAACGTGCTTATAAATCGATTTGAATTAAGTTGTTCATAAACTCAGTTCGACTCGACTCATAGAAAAACACGAAGCGACTTGTTCATTGATTGACTTTTTCAAATTAGTTGAATTCAAACAACTAATCGATTTTTTTTAATGAACAACTTGTTTATTTAATTATTTTAAATGTTTTAAAAAACTGTTGGTACGAATTTATTCGTCAAAATTTAGATACAAAACAATTAATGTACAAGTTTATTTAAATAATGTGAATCTAAACTTTCATGAGTTTAAACGAGTTGAATTCTAATTGGACATTTGGTGCGTTCTTTAAAACAGTCGAGGTAATTAAAACGACTCGTTTCTACTAAAAGAACATGAATTTAAACGCAAGTTGTTTGATGACATTTTGTTCGTTCCTTAAAAGAGTCGAGATGGTCGAAACGACTCATTTTTACTAAAAGAACACGAATTTAAACGCGAATTGTTCGATGACATTTTGTTCGTTCCTTAAAAGAGTCAAGGTAGTCGAAACGACTCATTTTTAAAAAGACACGTATTTAATCGTGAGTTATTCGATTGGACTACCTGGATAACACACTTTCTAATTATTAATTATTATCAAAATGCATTCAAATAAATATAAAAAGAAAAAAAAAAAGAAAAATTTAACCATGATAATAAAAAATATACTAAAAAAAAAAAGAGTGAAAGATTTTATTTTTGTGTTGATATTTGATAAACTTGATATGCCTATTTATTTTTTATTTTTCTTTTTGTTGTGGATAATATTTCTCCTTACGTATTGATATTGACCCCACCTCAATTATGAATAAATAACATTTCCCTTTTTAATAAATAGCTCCCCAAGAGAACCACACGCTCTATCTTCTTCTTCCTAGCACAAATCTCTCATCTCTCATCTCTATCCATGGATCCATACAAGGTAATTTTTCGTTTTCTATTGAACTTCTTCATTAAGCTGCTGTTAATCTCGATTTAGTGCCCTAAGCTCATTGCTAATGATCGTATGGTGGTTGATTGAACGGTTTTTTGCTTATTTTGTTGGCTTCGATTGGTTGTCCTCGATTATTTTCCCCCAAATTTTGTCTTGTTTTGTTGTGATGCCTGAGTTTTGATCATATGGTAGTTGTTGAAACGTTTTTGCTGATTTTGTTTGTACTGATTTTTACCGGCTTCGTTTGGTTGCCCTCGATTTATTGAAGTTTTCGTTGAGCTGTTAATCTCGATTTTATGTCATATGCTCACTGATGTTAATCGTATGGTAGTTGATGAAACGATTTTGCTTATTTTGTGAATACTGATTTTTACTGACTTTGATTGGTTGGCCTCGGTTTATTGAATTTTTCATTGAGTTGTTAATCTCTGTTTACATCCTATGCTCATGGATATTGATTTTATTGTACTTTTTTGCTCATTAGTAGTGATTTTACTGGCTTTGATTGGTTGTCCTCGATTTTTTTCACCCAAATTTTGTGTTGTTCTGCTGTGATGCCCGAGTTTTTATCGGACGGTAGTTGATGAAATGTTTTTTGCTTATTTTATTTCTGATAATATTGATTTTACTGTCTTTGATTGGTAGTGCTCGATTTTGTTTTTTGTCCGAAATTTTGTGTTGTTTTGTTGTGATGTCTGAGTTTCTTGACGATTGGTGCAGTACCGCCCGTCGAGTGCGTTCAATTCGCCTTTTTGGACCACGAACTCCGGAGCTCCGGTCTGGAACAATAACAACTCATTGACTGTAGGAACGAGAGGTCTTTCCTATTGTTCTTGCTATTTGTTTTTGCCTCTCTGTTGGTGTTATTTTCGTCTGTTGCTATAGTTGTTATTGCATTTGTTCGTCTCCTTTTTGTTTCACCTCTTCAGAATTTTCTTCAATCTTAGACACTGTGCAAGTAATATTGAAAAAGAATGAGTTTTATCAATATCTATGTACTTATCTACTTAGATGGTGGGATTTTCTTTTTGTATGCTCGTAATGACATCAACTGTATAATTGAATACAATTTTAATATGATTGATAACATGTGATGATATCAGCTGTGAATGTTAGTGTCAGCTGACAACCCTGAAAAACTTCGCTGTTTCTCCTGTCTTCTCCAGAGTGACCTTCCTAGTTTTTTCTTTTTTGAATCAAATTCAAGATGGTCTTCAGTAAACAATACATTCTTTCTTGAGACCATGGATACAAATGTGCAATTGGATTTTCCTTTCACTATTTGATATTATTAGCTTCGTTTCACAGAATATTAGTTGTGTGAAAACAAAATTCTGATTGTGTACATATTACAGGCCCTATCCTCCTGGAAGATTACCATTTGGTGGAGAAACTTGCTAATTTTGATCGGGAGAGAATTCCGGAACGTGTTGTACACGCTAGAGGTGCCAGTGCCAAGGGATTCTTTGAGGTCACTCATGACATCTCTAACCTTACATGTGCTGATTTCCTCCGAGCTCCAGGCGTCCAGACACCTGTTATTGTCCGGTTCTCCACTGTCATCCATGAGCGTGGCAGCCCCGAAACTCTTCGTGACCCCAGAGGATTCGCTGTGAAATTTTACACTAGAGAGGTACTTTATGTTGTCTCTAGTGTAGCTGTATTTCTTTCCCATTAACAGCATTGTACTCGTGATCGGTAAACTAGTTTGATGAATTACGTCCGGTTTTATTCTGTATCTGGTTGCTGTCCTTGCTAATAACATTTTTTGTATGAATTTGAAAATTATTCAGTAATTGAGTCAACTTAATTTTCTCTATGCATTCTAATGAATGTAGGGAAATTTTGACTTGGTGGGAAACAACTTTCCTGTGTTTTTCGTTCGTGATGGGATGAAATTCCCGGACATGGTCCACGCCCTCAAACCCAATCCGAAGTCCCACATTCAGGAGAACTGGAGGATCCTCGACTTCTTCTCCCACCACCCAGAGAGCCTCCACATGTTCACATTCCTCTTTGACGACTTGGGCGTCCCTCAAGACTACCGCCACATGGACGGCTCGGGTGTCAACACGTACACCCTGATCAACAAGGCCGGGAAGGCCCACTACGTGAAGTTCCACTGGAAGCCCACTTGCGGCGTCAAGTGCCTGCTTGAGGAAGAGGCCATTAAGGTTGGGGGAGCCAACCACAGCCACGCCACCCAGGACCTTTATGACTCGATTGCGGCAGGGAATTATCCCGAATGGAAGCTTTTTATCCAGATCATAGACCCAGACCACGAGGACAGGTTTGATTTTGACCCACTTGACGTCACCAAGACTTGGCCCGAGGACATCTTGCCACTGCAGCCCGTGGGCCGCCTTGTGCTGAACAAGAACATCGACAACTTCTTTGCAGAGAACGAGCAGCTTGCGTTCTGCCCGGCCATTATTGTCCCTGGAATTTACTACTCGGACGACAAGCTGCTCCAGACTCGGATATTTTCTTATGCGGACACTCAGAGGCACCGTCTCGGGCCGAACTATCTGCAGCTTCCGGCTAATGCTCCCAAATGTGCTCACCACAACAATCACCATGAGGGTTTCATGAACTTTATGCACAGGGATGAGGAGGTAATTTTTTGTTGGTCTTTGGAAAATTGGGATTTTCTCAGTTGAATTTAATATTGAGATTGTTGAGAAACCGCGTCTTTCACCGACATAACTGCTATTCAAGTGTTCTAAAGGCAGTTTTGATAACAGCTGCCTCATGGGAAATGCATTGATAGTTCGTCCTGTACTTCTTTAGAGTGTGGTGTGCTTCTCTCATTCTATTTGCTTGGATGTATTTGGCTGATATTCCACACCTTTTTCAGGTGAATTATTTCCCTTCAAGGTATGACCCTGTCCGCCATGCTGAGAGGCATCCAATTCCTCCTGTGGTATTGGGAGGGAAGCGCGACAGAGTAAGTATTTTTGTTTACTTGATTTTACTAAATAGTTTTTTTCCGTTGGAAGGTTTTTGCTTGATGTTTACCACTTCCATGTTGAGTATTAAAGGGAGGTAAAAACTCGTATAATTTGTTGTATAAAACTGACTTGAGGGTTATGTGAGGATGTTTGATACATAATGATAAGCATTACCAGAAAGCTGCCTCCTTAGGAGTTCCTACCCCTTCAAAAAGTTGGGTCAAATAGGAAAAACACGAGGAAAAATGATTTTGACAGTTGATGGAGATTAATTGAGTTAAAGCGAACTAGTAGCTTATTACAGATGCCACTGTATTTTAATCTATATTGACACATGAGTGAGTTGGTGCGTTTGGTTTTCTGTTAAATGAAATTGCGATAAGGGGTGGCAGTTTGCAGATCATTGTCGATATTTACCAAAAAAAAATCCATTTTGCATTTGACTCTGCGTGTTTGTTTAACATTTTAAGTGTACTCGTTATTCTTCATGATTATAGATCTGCATCGAGAAGGAGAACAACTTTAAGCAGCCTGGCGAGAGGTACCGTTCCTGGGCACCTGATAGGTACTTCACTCCCCACTTGTCTTCTTATATTGAATACATCACATTTTCTTTTGAGCAAATAAAAATGCGTCTTTATTTATTTTTTTATTTATTTATTTTTTCTCTCGATTTTCTTTCATCAGGCAAGAGAGGTTTATTAACCGATGGATCGATGCTTTGTCTGACCCCCGCGTCACCCATGAGATCCGTTCCATTTGGATCTCTTACTGGTCTCAGGTAGGACACTCGTGCAATTCCATTATATTTTTGTTTTCTTTTTATATGTTTCTAAATAGTTATTGCTGGGAAACAACTGGGATTGAACAATATCATGTCTATGTATTGTTATGCATGCAGGCTGACAAATCTCTCGGTCAGAAACTTGCCTCTCGTCTCAACGTGAGGCCAACAATGTGAAGATCGATGGGAATGGAGAAAAAAAGAGCAATGTAAAGCTGGAGCCTAAATGAGAAAGCATAATGTTAGTTACGAGCCTTTTGTTTACTTTCGTGTTGTAATATTTGATGGGACAAAAACTTGTGTGTGGTTGACAATCGAACGAGATACATTTCACAATGCTAATAAATGAATTATCGGTCAATATCCACTGTTAAATGTGTTCTTCGACATACTTCTACACAATAATTTGAGTGTCTCTTTTCATCTACGTACTTTTATACTATGAATTGACATATACTTTGGTAATGAGTTGCCATTACTTGGAAAGCAGCATGTTTTTACACAAACGAAAGGTCACTTCACATTTTGTTCGAATGATCATGTCGTCTCATAGTAGCTTTGTGTTAAACGCTCTGTTTTGAAAATCGGCCTAGTCTCGTAGTAGCTTTGTGTTAAACGCTCTGTTCTAAAAATCGGCCTAGGAGGCTGTCGAGGCGCTAGGCGCTATCAAGCCGCCTCTGATTTCCATAAATTGGCTGAAAAATCTGATCAGGCGGCTAGGCGGGCAGACCTATGCGCTCCTCAGCCTAGTCTCATAGTAGCTTTGTGTTAAACACTCGGCTCTAGAAGTACATATTTTGTTCTAGTGGTCATGTCGTCTAACAGCAGCTTTGTGTTAACTTAATTGTTGGTTTTAACATGGTTGTGCATATGCTGCTGTTTTTTTTTTTCTTTATTTTTTTAAACATGGTTGACGAATATACTGGGTATGTTGATATTGATGATGTTTTAAACATGGTTGAAAACAAATGAGTTTCCAAGTTAGCATATTTACAAGATCATAAATTTTGCTCTGAAACGATGATTCGGTTTGATTGGTCGTGGATTTTAAACAAAATTTATACTTCTTTATATATGTGGTTTATTCAATTACTGTTATATTTAGCTCATTTTGTTCATTTAATTATGGAAACTACTGTTACGTTTTGCATGAATTAGGTATAATAATATTAGTTTTAACTATTCTATCATATAATAATTACT
Organism: Striga hermonthica; assembly: GCA_902706635.1. Taxonomy (NCBI): domain Eukaryota; kingdom Viridiplantae; phylum Streptophyta; class Magnoliopsida; order Lamiales; family Orobanchaceae; genus Striga; species Striga hermonthica. The sequence goes on along the minus strand of CACSLK010028053.1, from coordinate 8,491,824 downwards.
ACTAATATTAGATAATTATAAATTATATGGAAATTACACATTTATAAAAAACTCTATAGCAATTTTATTCATACTATATATTTTAAAATTAATATCATCCTTTTATTTTCGTCTTATCAAGCATTTCTTTCAAATTGTATTTTAGTAACTTAGCAAACCCGTTAAAATAGCATCAACAATTAATAATTATTATAATAATAATAAAAATAATAATAATAATAATAATAATAATAATAATAATAATTAACATTTTTTTTAACTAATTAATATTTCAAGATCCTTAAAATTTGTAAAAATTACACTATGCAAGATTTTTTTTTTTTGGTACAATGCAAGATATTTTATTATATCAACATAATGTTTCATACATAGATAAAATAGTTGATAAATATATGAAAAAATTTAATTGCGACATGCCAATTTTATAACCTATGGTTTTAAATATAATATCCATGCATATGATTCATATTATTTTATCTGCACAAGATTGAGTACTAGTAACTTTAAATATGATACTAAAATATATAACTATTTCCATTAATTTATTAGAAAAAAACCATATCAACCTAAAGTTAGACCAGTCTAACATATATATTTGAAAAAAATTCAGGGTTCAAAAATATGAAACTCACAGCTTACAGGTGCCCTTAGCATATAGTATCTACTATCTATAAGGTATGGTTCTAATAAAAATAAGTTTTTGATGTTGAAAATGTATATTATGTTATTTTTAATTATATATATTGCTACCATTTTATAATTGTTGTTATATATGTTTTATGTTTTAAAAATAAAATGAATGCTGATTAAAAATAGTAGCCAACACAATAAATCATATCATATAATTAAAAATAGTTTTCTCATATTTTTAATACTAAATGTTCGCTTTTTATTTGAACCACATTTTAAATATATGACATATGTTAGAATACACACTTATGAATTGTCTCATATCGTCTATACACGGAAAATAGGTCTAACTTATTAGTCTAGTGGGCTATTGATCCTTCAACCAATTGATTTTAGGATAAAACTCCATTCATGTCCGTCTGGACTCACTTTGCTTTGATGCGCTTCATGTCTGTAGGACCAGACCCGTCAAAACCCCCATTTCTACGATGTATGTAATATGTAGCAAAGCTCCAAACAAAATGTCAAAAATAATTTATGGTCACTTTTTACAGTTTTATAGTACTATTTATATTTTCTTGAAGCGAGAGATTCACATGCACCTTATATTAAAGTTATAAATAATACATTATATATCCCTCACTCACATAACATATGCACAAACATTTAGGTGATGTTATTGGTATTTGTGATATTCCATGCTACTTGCTTTGAGATGTGTCATCTTTTCCATTTTATTTTAACAAAGTGTTTTAAAAACACTATTTTACTCTATTTTTACATTAAAGTGGTAAAGAACGAAATGATCGAAAACTTATTTTTCTTCTATTATTGTTAAACTTATTGTCTTAATACAAATAATGAAAAAATAAAATGTTTGATACGACTATTAAATTTAATTTTTTTTACATTACATATTGTGACATTTAATACTTATGTTAAACTTATTGTCTTAATTTGTTTAATACTTTATACGGTTGGTAATCATATTGTGACATTTAAATTAATTTTTTTACCCATTTTTTTTTTATTTCGAAATAGCTTACGCAACACGCTATGTAATTTATGCTATGCAATGTAAGATTCAAACAAAAACACGACGCATTACGCTATCGCTTTCACTACAAGAAAAATGCTTAGGAGGAACAACTAGATATTGTGCCTAAAACCACTGAATTCGTGACTATTAGTGTATTGCAATGAAACGTCGTTGCAAATAAGTCGTGCCAATAGACGTGTTTCTATAGATATATTGACACGCTAAAGTTGTTACTACATATGCAAAAACAATAGGCACGACTTTATTTGTGCCTATATTGTTGTGTATTTGTTAGACTTATTGGAACATTAAGTTGTTCCAATTCTTGGGTTGCTATAAACATTTGGAATCATAAAATTTTGTTTCAAAAAGTGCTTTTAAAGCAATAAAATTATTGCAGAAATTCTATGACCTATGTCAAATTCAACCATTGAAACTAAAATGAAAGTAAAATAACAAAAATGGAGCTAAAATATTTGATTCACCAATCAAGTAGATCCATACAAATTATTGTAACCAAACAAATATATGTTCAATTGGTTACGTGAGTTCAAAAAAAAATAGTGAGAAGACAAAGTGAAGTACAATAAGTCTCATATTAAATTTAAAAACATGAGAATCAAGCATGTTTATCTCCATCACGAGCCAAATCCACATTGCCCTCTCACTTATTCTCTTTCACATCATCTTCGGTCCCAACTTTTGCCTCAAGCCGATGAATTGTTTGGAAATCCTTGCAAGCTAGAATACAAATGATATTGAAGAAGACATTACAATTAGTCTAGTGTTATAAGGAACAAAAGCTATAGCATTATAATGGATAAAAAATTAAAGGCCAAATATAAACTTCCCAGCTCCACCACTGTATAGTTAAGAAAACAAAACAATTATATATCAATATTCTAGTGGTATGATTTGATAATGCTTTAATAAAACATAAGATTCTATTACACAAATCATCAACCATAAGCTATATATTTCTACCTCATATACTAGAAAAGTAAAACAATTAGCATTCACAACTAAATCATGGTGTATAAATTATCTTAGAATAAGCTCAATTGAAAGAATCAAAACATTCGTAGAATGTTCAATAATGAAATAATAACTTCCAGATCACCAAAGATACAAACTATAATGTATATTATATAAACTAGTCATATACGAGGCAAAGACATTATCATTACAGCCCATGTCAACTCTGTCATTTTAAGATAATTTATGATGTGCATTATCTTATATTACCTGGTACGAGGTTTACAGTGTGACAACAAGAGCACGAGTGTGCATCACAAATGTACGATAGCATCCACATATCAACTCGGCCATCTCCGTTTCTGAAGAGCGTGGGCTCACAAACAAAAAGATGAGCTTTCGGATGGGACATTGCAGAAATATTTCAAATAGAAATCCCAAGTATTTTTTAGCCAACACATATGCATATACATTCCTGATATTAGACCCCAAGTTTAATTTGGTTTCCAAGATTCAGGTTCAAGAAAAGGAGAAAGAAATAGAAGACAGAGCTCATGTAAAGCCAAAGCTAAGTCAGACAACCCAAGATAAATCTGTTTTAGCAACCACTAGAACTCATGAAACACTAATAGAACTTGACATATTAAAGTTTTGATTAGAAAAATCCAACCAAAAACGAGGACAAGAGAGAACAGCTATGATGTGGCAGCAAATAGAACTTGACATACGAAATTTTAACAGTCATGGAATCTAAATGTGGCAGCAAAGAAGAGAGAACCTTAGGATCAAATTTCGTGAAACTCACCACAACGTAAGGAGTTCATAAATCTTTTACATCCTAAGCCTATTAATTAAAGTAACAAGAATCATTAATTTGCCCACAAAAAAAAATTGAGAGAACAAGATTTACCAGTGTTCATGGTGAGCACCTTCTTGATTTTCA